>CM071573.1:77920140-78204855 GCA_036426205.1 Ascaphus truei | reverse complement strand
CCCCCCACACACACACACTGGGTCCCCCCTCCCCCCAGACACATACAAATCCCCCTCCCCTGTATTCTTTCGAAGGTACGGACCACAAAGCCCCCTCCCCTCTGCCAGGACTCACAGCACCGCTCCTCTCTCCCGCGCTCCTCCGGTTGTCGCGCGCCTAGTCCTTCTCTGCTCTCCCTCCTCCCGTCCGGGGAGCGCTGCGCATGCGCCCCCTCTCTGCACCTGTGAGCGCGAGCCACCGGGAAGCTTGCAGCAGGGAAGGTGCGGGGCGTCTCCGGCTGAGGGGGGAGAGTGACGGCCACCAGGAGGGGGGAAGGTGAGCTGCGGTCCGGCTGACGGGGGAGAGTGATGGCCACCGGGAGAGGGTGTGTGTGTGTGTGTGTGTGTGTGTGTGTGTGTGTGTGTGTGTGCGCTCACGGTGTGCGGTGTTGGTCAGAGGCGCACGCGGTTACGGTGTGAGGAGAGTGTGCGTGTGTGTCTCTTCTCCCTGCCTGGCTCCTCCCTGCCCGGCCCGCAGGCCAATGAGCTGTCCAGCAGACTTACACACACAAACATTATTTGAAACATATATATAGATATAAAACCTCCACTCAAACCCTTAAACAAGGAACTGTTTCACCAGTTTCTAGGTGTGTACTGATGCAGCGGCCGTTATTCGAACACTTCACGCGTCATGTACATCGGAATCCCGATGTGAAACCGCGGGATGAATTCCAGCCTCCCCGCACTAAGATGCGAGCGCGGCGAGAGCAGAAAAACGAATTTTAGTGTTCTGGCTATTAAAAACATGAAATTGACACAGTAGCAGAGTAGCACAGTACTGTGCACATTACAATTCATCCATTTTATTGCAAACAAAGAAACAGAATCCATGAAATTCAAACAAAACATCCGCTATAAGCACGGGTGCCTGGGATTAGCGCGGGTGCCTGGGGCGATTGGCCGCGTTCGTGCTGCGTGGGGGACAGCAGAGAACTCAAAATCGGCGCCGTGATGTGTTCGAATAACGGCCGCTGCATCAGGATAGTTGTTGTCAGGGGAGAGTAGGACGGCACCATAAAAAAGGAGAGATACGCAGCAATAATATATCACAACAAACAGGTATAAAAAATATTACAGTAACTGGAACCGTTCCTCTGCGGTTTATATTTTTTATACCTGTTTCTTGTGATATCTTATTGCTGTTTCTCTCTCTCCCTTTTTCTCCATGTATAGATAATCGCCAGTAATAGTAATGATATTTATGTCCTATACGTAGAAAAACGGAAATGTGTGGTGCTTCTAAGAAAAACCTTCAGAGTATGAATGTCAAAAGACTTAATATTCAGTTCAATAATATATATTGTTCCTGAGAGGATGACCCCCGATGATAAAATAAATGGGAAACAGTCCAACATAAATCACTTCTCCATACAGTCTGACTAGTGGGCTAAGGCCCCCACAAACACTGCAGTAAGGGGCCACACTATTGTTGAAAGTGTCCCAGCATAAATTATCAGAGTGGAGTATGTGCCAAAGATATAAATGATTCACTTTTAGGAGTAGGTGTTGTCCCAGAATCTTCTTCCGCCAAATGGGGGTGTGCGTCCGATTTTTCTAATAAGGATAAACGTGAGGGCAAAGAAAAAGCAGGCACCGTTGCTCAGAAAAAGCAAAAAACTGTGAATAAGTCAAGGAGAGCTTTTACCCTAAAAAAGTTATTTAATGGACCCAGCAAACAAATACAGCTGCATTATGGGGTACAAGGGACCCCCACCAATGCGTTTCGAGCGTGAGCTCTTTATCAATGCGTTGGTGGGGGTCCCTTGTACCCGATAATGCAGCTGTATTTGTTTGCTGGGTCCATTAAATAACTTTTTTAGGGTAAAAGCTCTCCTTGACTTATTCACAGTTTTTTGCTTTTTCTGAGCAACGGTGCCTGCTTTTTCTTTGCCCTCACGTATGTCCTATACGTGCCTCTCTTCCACTATATCATGATGGGGTATTTATGTATATAGGTTTATCAGATCATCCAAGTCATAGCATTTGCTGTTTCCCTATTTTGTGTTGTATAAATTCTTTGTTTCTATCAGCCACCTGTTTTTATTCTGTATTTTTGTTATGTTTTTTTATTATGCCCTCCCCTTTACATTATACACTATATTAGAGCTTTTATTATTATCAGTGTCCGTTTAAGATCTAATAGAATGGATTATGTATATGTTTCATAGTCACTTTGCATTACTTTTTGTACTTTCTGTAATTATAGTATATCAAATATTGACTTTGTGGTCATGTAATTTGCATTTCACCCATCTCTTATGATTTTTTTTAAAGATTGTTTATGAATTTTATAATGGATTTTCAAATAAAAAACAAAATACATTTTTAAATACTACATATTAATACATTTTTAATAAAAGGTCATTTTAAATATACTGCACACAGAGTACCATTGCAAGTTAATAATTCTTGAATTTGGGAATAAAGTGGTATAACTGCAGTCAGATTTACCATAAAGGTATTTTAGCCTTTTTTAGCATTAATACATTAATATTGGGCTTTTGCGGTGATCATATTTCCAAGATCCCAAAATCTAAATGAAAAGATTGCCCGGTTTTTAATTGAATGTGTTGTAATATAATAATTGAGTAAACATGCAATCAGTAAGGGATGTATATAGTAATAACCTGGTGGAGGGGAGCTATTGCTGCCTGAAGAAGCCGATCACCAGCGAAACGCGTCAGAGTGAGAAGAGGCTGTGAAGCTGTGTTTCCTTCCTGTTCTCGGTAACAGATGGAACCTGCCTGCTGGCGAGATACCAAGATGCTGATATCCACAGAGGTGGTGTGGCTGGGGAAATTCTCAGATTCAGGAGATCCGACTCCTGTCCTATTAAAGTTTTTTTTTATCACATCAAATCTTTAGGTTTTAACTGAGATGTATGAATTTGTTATGCAATCTACACTATTGTGTCTCTCCTTCCATCTCTTCTGAGATTCTCTCTACCCACCTGGATTGACAAGGATGAATTTCATATTTGTGATATGCCTGATGTTATCTTTTAAAATGTGAGTAGTCACTCTACAAGATCCTGCAAGTTATTACAGCTAACGTGTTGTTACATTATTGTGCTATTTTCTGCATTTTTTGCCCCTTTTTTATGGTGCCGTCCTACTCTCTCCTGATCTCCTTGAAGACAAAAATTTTACCAAATGTCTCGCTTGTGAAAAGATAAACAGATATGCATTTAACTATATAATTTGTCATATTGGATGTAGTACTGAGGCTTTTGTCTTTTGTTGTATTACATGAAATCACAATCTCAGTCACACTCCTTTTTGACATAAATATATATGGGGTGGTGGGTTTGGGTTCTGAACTTACAGGGGATGTGTGTATAAGTATCAATGTGACACTATTTTCCCATCTATGAAAATAATATGAATGTATTCTGGAGATTAATAGAACATATGTATCACACTCTTTCATCCCGTCATGAACACATGTTCTTAATACTGTGATTTCCCAGGGCTTTTGGTTTAAGTTACTGGACACATGGAAATCTATGGAGATAAATATTTTCTTTCATTTAATACTTTGATCAACTTTTTGGTTGCAGATACGCTGTAAACGTAGGAATTCATGTAAGATAAGAGGCATCCGACTATTGTTTGAACATTGAAAATATTCACCTCTTTCTCTTCCCAGGACCACCAGGATTAAATGGCCCACCAGGACCCAAAGGTACCGATGGAACTCCAGGGCTCAGGGGAGCACAGGGACCCCCCGGAGAGAAGGGAGAAAGTGGAGCTGCCGGTACGTATACACTTTGTATAGAGAGATGAATCGGATGATTGTAAAACAGAGAATGAAATGTGAAAGCAATGTTACTTACACATTTGTTTAATGTAATGATCTTTATGATACAGATGAAATGGTTATTGGAACGGTGCTCTATGTGCGTTTTTGTTTCCAGGGGAGCAGAGGTGTGCAAATATCTGGCAGTTTTATTTCACAAACAGTTTGGCTAATTTTTCAAGAAGTTTGCATATCCGTAACAGTGTTGACCACTGAACACCAAGCTATCCACATATGAGACAATATAAGGGCTATAGAAGCCAGCTCCTGTTTGCAATGCTGGAGGAAGCAGATGTTTTCTCACAGGCACATTAGCAGGTGGTGTTTGGTGTGCCCTGTCGGACTTGCCTAGTCTCCTTGCACACTCCTTGCAAAGGCACACATGTGAGAACAGGCTTGTAGTTCAGGATTCTCCCGCTCTTTTTTGTGTTGTTGCCTCTTTGGCAGTGTGTTTGTAGTCCCTTTTTTAGCATTTTATTGTGGTAATTTTAGTATGTAGATCAGTGTGCTGTTTGTCTTCCTTGTCCCCCTTCCCCCGTCCTCCTGGGTATACCCCTCTCTGGGGGAGAATTTGTCTGGGTAGTTGCATCCTGACAGTGCCCTGTGTAGTATGCTCTGTTTATGAGATTGCTGTTCTCTTTGCATTAAACTGCTTTTTGTTTGAGCAGTTTACATATTGGTGTCACAGCTGTTTATGAGAGCTGCAGGTACTATGAGTATTATGAGAGCTAGCAGCCATGCTTTTAAGCAGATATGCTTTTAAGTATATATGTTTCAAGTATTTATGAAGTTTAAAAAGGAAGTTCAAAAAGAAGTGGAAAAGTGGACATCACCTACTGCTTCTGATTCCTGCTTTTGATCTACGTTGGAAAAGAGGATATCATCTATCTAAGACTGCACATCTCAACACTTAACTATTGCTGTGATGCCGCCTTTATTTTTTATATTTGCTGCAACCGCACTTATTTTCAAATTATGCACTTCCTTCCACCAGTCTCCTTATGTCTCTAACTCTATTCATATATCTCCATCTCTCCTTTCTTCCCCACTTCTCAGTTCACATGAACTCCTTTCTTACCTGCGTCCTCTGTCACCACACAGCTATACCTCCTGCACTAAAACACACCCCTACAAATCATCCTCACACATCCTCTTTCTATCCATGCTTCTCCTCCTTGCTTCTGGGGATATCTCTCCCAATCCTGGTCCCTGCCTTATTTCTACTTGCTCTCGTCCTCGCCTCCCACATACAACTTCTACTCCTTCTGGTGTTAACCCCTCCAACCTCATACCCATCCCCTGCCACCCTCCCTCCTATCTCCCTTTCTCCTGTGCCCTTTGGAATGCTCGCTCCCTCTCTAACAAGTTCCTCTCTGTGCATGACTTCTTTCTCTCTCACTCCCTGCTTCTCTTTGCTATAACTGAGACCTGGCTCACTCAGTCTGACTCTGCTCTGGAAGCTGCCCTCTCTTATGGTGGCCTTTCCTTCTCCCACACTCCGCGCCTTGATGGCAGGGGTGGAGGTGTGGGGCTCCTGCTCTCATCTCTCTGCCGTTACCGAACTATTCCTATTCCCCCCTCTCTTGCCTTTCCCTCCTTTGAGGTTCACACTGTCCAGATCTTCTCTCCTCTCCCTGTTCATGTGGCGGTCATGTATCGCCCACCTACCTCTACTCATCCCCCTTCTGCCTTTCTCTCTCACTTTGAATCCTGGCTCTCTTTCTTCCTCTCCTCAGACTCCCCTGTTCTTCTCCTTGGGGACTTCAATTGCCACATTGATGACCCCTCTCTCCCTTGGGCTTCCCGCTTTCTTTCTCTAACCTCTTCTTTTGGCCTTCAACAGTGGACTGCAGCCAGCACCCACAAGGATGGCCACTACTTAGACCTGGTTTTCACTAAAAATTTCTCTCTCTCTGATTTCTCCATTTCCCCTTTTCCTCTCTCTGACCATCACCTCATCTCATTCTCTCTATCTCGCTTCTCAACTTCTCCACCTCCATCTACACCCCGGTTCTGCAGAAACCTGCGCTCTATTCACTTACCTGACTTTGAGTCCACGTTACACTCCTCCCTCTCCTCTCTCAGATCTGCTACAGACCCTGACAAACTGGTCAGGAACTACAACTCTGCCTTGTCCTCCTCTCTTGATCTACATGCCCCGCTTTCTCTCTGCCGCACTCGCCCTTTTAACCCTAGACCCTGGCTAAATTCCCACACGCGCATGCTGCGTTCCTCCACTCGTTCCTCTGAACGCCTCTGGAGGAAATCTCATACTCTCGCAGACTTCCTTCACTACAAATTTATGCTATCCTGTTTCAACTCTGCCCTCTCGCAAGCTAAACAAGCCTACTTTTCTTCACTAATCAACATGCACAAGTCTAACCCACGCCGACTGTTCTCTGTCTTTGATACTCTACTCAAACCACCCTCCGCTGCCTCTCCTTCCTCCATCTCCGCTCAGGACTTTGCTGACTATTTTAAGGAAAAGGTGGAATCCATACGTCAGAACATCCCCTCTGTTTCTTCCTCCCATCCTACACCTCTTCCTAACTCTCCTCCTGCCTTCCTTGACTCTTTTTCCACTGTCTCAGAGGAGGATGTGTCGCTGTTGATCGCCTCTTCTCCCTCTACCACTTGCCCTCTTGACCCCATTCCCTCCCATCTCCTAAAACCTCTTGCTCCTACTATAATCCCTACGCTCACGCACATTTTTAACTCCTCCCTCTGCTCTGGAACCTTTCCATCCTCCTTCAAACATGCAACAGTCATACCATTACTCAAAAACAGCAAGCTTGACCCTACCTGTCTTTCTAACTATCGGCCTGTCTCCCTCCTGCCTTTTGCCTCTAAACTCCTTGAACGTCTTGTATTCGCTCGCTTGCTCCATTTTCTCAACACCTATTCTCTCCTAGACCCTCTACAATCTGGCTTCCGTACTGCTCACTCCACGGAAACAGCCCTCACTAAAATAACTGACGACCTCCATGCTGCCAAAGACAGAGGTCATTACACTCTGCTCATATTACTCGACCTCTCTGCAGCATTTGACACCGTGGACCACCCTCTTCTCCTTCACATTCTCCATACTCTTGGCATTCGGAACAAAGCTCTATCCTGGATCTCATCCTACCTCTCCCATCGTACTTTCAGTGTCTCTTCTGCTAATACCTCCTCCTCCTCTATTGATCTCTCTGTGGGGGTACCCCAGGGCTCTGTCCTGGGACCTCTTCTCTTTTCTCTGTATACACTCTCTCTAGGTGACCTAATAACATCTTTTGGGTTTAATTATCACCTCTATGCTGACGACACACAAATATATTTCTCAACACCCGACCTTACACCTACTGTACAAACCAAAGTTTCTGAATGTCTCTCTGCTATATCATCCTGGATGGCCCTCCGCCGCCTTAAACTCAACATGGCTAAAACAGAGCTCCTCATACTTCCTCCCAAACCTGGCCCTACTACTTCCTTCCACATTACTGTTGGAACTACGATCATTCACCCAGTAGCCCAAGCACGCTGCCTTGGGGTCACACTCGACTCCTCTCTCACATTTGCCCCTCACATTCAAAACATTTCAAAAACCTGTCGCTTTTTCCTCCGCAATATAACAAAGATACGCCCTTTCCTCTGTTGCTCGACTGCTAAAACTCTGACTCAGGCCCTCATTCTCTCCCGTCTTGATTACTGTAACCTCCTGCTGTCCGGCCTTCCTGCCTCTCACCTGTCTCCTCTACAATCTATCCTTAACGCTGCTGCCAGAATCACTCTACTCTTTCCTAGATCTGTCTCAGCATCTCCCCTCATGAAATCCCTCTCCTGGCTTCCGATCAAATCCCGCATCTCACACTCCATTCTTCTCCTCACTTTTAAAGCTTTACACTCTTCTGCCCCTCCTTACATCTCAGCCCTAATTTCTCGTTATGCACCATCCAGACTCTTGCGTTCTTCTCAAGGATGTCTTCTTTCTACCCCCTTTGTATCTAAAGCCCTCTCCCGCCTTAAACCTTTTTCATTGACTGCCCCTCACCTCTGGAATGCCCTACCCCTCAGTACCCGACTAGCACCCTCTCTATCCACCTTTAAGACCCACCTTAAGACACACTTGCTTAAAGAAGCATATGAATAGGACTGTGGCTATTCTGAACACATGGCACATAAAGCTTGGCCCCCTGCAGACGCACTTACCAGAACTCCCTCCTACTGTCTCTGTACGTTCTCCCTACCTACCAATTAGACTTTAAGCTCCTCGGAGAAGGGACTCCTCTTCCTTAATGTCTAAAGCACTTATTCCCATGATCTGTTATTTATATTATCTGTTATTTATTGGATTACCACATGTATTACTGCTGTGAAGCGCTATGTACATTAATGGCGCTATATAAATAAAGACATACAATACAATACAATACTCTTTAAAAAAAAATTGTGTATGTATATCTTTCTTTATGTAGCGCCATTAATGTACATAGCGCTTCACAGCAGTATTACATGTGACAATCATATACAGTAATGGGAAGAAGTGCTTCAGACATAAGTGACATTTAGGAAAAGCAGACCCTGTCCAAAGAGCTTACAATCTAATTGGTAAGTAGGAAGAATGTACAGCGACTGTAGGAAGGTGTTCTGGTAAGTGCATCTGCAAGGGGCAAGGTTTATGTATCAGCCACGGAGCTACTCATATGCGTCGTTAAGGAGCTGTGTTTTAGGATGGGACATAAAGGTGAATAGAAGGAGGATTTTATGACCTACAGTATAAACAACTCGGCATTTCTGATTTAAATGTCACTTTATTCTGTGGATGAAGCGACAATGAAAGTATCATAATACATCCAGTGTAATTCATATTTATTACATCTGGAGAGAAGAATATTCCAATTTACATAACATGTAACATTATATCACCGCCACACTGTAACAGTAACACAAGTCATAAACAATCAAAAGTAACAGGCTGTTACCTGCACATGTAATAATCTTACCAACACAAAGAGGAGCGTTGCATGAAGATATCATAATAGGATATATGCTGATAGCCAGGTAATTGATTAATCAAATTCAATGGTATAGTTATTGAAATGTAACTTTTTTAGCTTTTTTCCTCAATCAAATCTCTGTCATCTAAACCTCTGCCAATGTTATGTTCAATTGAAATCAATGCTAATCCCAGTACATGTTCTTGTGACATACAAGAGCATAGATAATTCTTTCTCATTTTCAACTTTGAAATTGACCTCTCATCAGACAAAACTGTTACAAGAACAGTGAGAGTAATGCAAAGCCCTACACATACACGTGGGTAAATATTTCAGTGTTATACTAATGAATAAACGGAAGGGATACTAAAACTAGGACTTTTTCTTGAGGTTGCCTATATAACCTAAAACAACTCTTGATTTCAGTCAGCAACTCTTTGCCTCCCCTTTCAAGGTTATCATCACCCATTTAGCCAAAGATGTTACACCAAATCCATACTTGTCCTTAAACTGCACCATTTGTATAAATCTGTCATCTAGTTTAGCAATTGTTTCATCCACCCTAAAATTAACGAACAGAAAGCAATGCAATGATTTGCAAACATTTGCAAAATTTGGTGGCCCCCTACAGTGTGGGGCTCCGGTCAGTTGCCAGGTTTGTCCTTACAGTTCCTAAGGCCACTTTTGTTGCCAAACAGCAATGGGCAATTTAAATGGCTACAGTTTCAGGCATGTTGTAGATCAGGGGTGCTCCAGACTGAGCCACTGATTGCGCCACCTGTGCTGAAGCTGGCATATCCTTAACACCTGACCTGTTGGGAGGGTCTTGAGGACTGGAGTTGAGCAGCACTGTTGTAGATCACTTAATAAGCAAACAAAATGTCAATTATGATCTTAATAAGTAAATACAGGGACTATTATGAAATGGATCTCTAACTGTGTCAAAAATCCAATCCCATTCAGCACTTGAAGCTCTCAAAATCCAAGTATCTTCTATGGGAGGAAGCCTGACTGCTTGGCAAACCACTGTAGCAGCGATGAATAAAGGTTAGTATTTTAGCCCAAACAAGATGATGTACAATCAGTTCTGTGCTACATTTCCTGATGTGAAAAAAACATATTTGTGTCTACAACGCTAATGCTCAAATTGATAAATGAAGTATACAGTAATTAATACTACAGTGATTACTATAACTTATTCATAAAAGTGAGGCTGCCTAGGCAAAAAATGAACAACACAGATCAAACAAACTTATCAATAAAAACAAACAGCTGGCGCCTAAATAAAATAAAAAGAGAGTGTCTCAGTGAAAAAACTCTGACCAAATGAAGAGTCCAAACATGGTGTTAGAACAGTTCCTGAAAAGGATCTTGACTGTAGTCTCACAGCACATGTAAACAGACATGGAAGACAAAAAAGACAAAGAAAAAAATCATAGTGTAACCCTAATAGATAAAATATAAAAAAAACAAACACATACAAAGAATAACTCTGACGATAACCGCCGCCGCGCTCACAGACCCGCTGGTCACGTGGTGAGTGGATTACGTCACTAGCTAGAGCAACATGCCAAAAGGTCCTGGAAGTCAGTGATGCTACCTGCACTCGGAATAAGGAAACCCCTGGCTGATCACAGCTCTATGGGGCATGAGGGTTTACTGACCACGTCCTCAAGCACAAATGGTTTTATTTGGCTGCAGTCCCAAAAATGTCTGTGACACGCGTGCCCGGCGGGGGGGGGGGGCTCGTGCACAGCGCTAACTGCGATCTGCGGTCTGTGAGGGAGAGGAGAATCTTGCGACGGGAGGGGGCGGGGGCAGGGATTTGCAGGGGCGTGGCCATTACGTCACGCAGCTGGTTCGCCCTCATTGGGTGGACCGCCAGTGGGGGCGTGGCCACGCCTCCGTCGCTAGGAGTAAACTCAATTTGATTGAGTTGGGAAAAACCCTGCCGCACGGCGCGGCTGCACCTTCTGCGTGACGGTGCGTACTGGGCCCAGCCCCATTGAGGGGCGGTGCTTACACGCACAGTGCACGCCGTGCCATGCGCACAGGCTGTTACTGGGACCGCAGCCTTATTCCGAGTGCTGGGAGCATCACTGGCTTCCAGGACCTTTTGGCATGTTACTCTAGCTAGTGACGTAATCCACTCACCACATGACCAGCGGGTCTGTGAGCGCGGCGGCGGTGATCGTCAGAGCAGCATGGAGCTCCGGAGAACTCGTTTGGCATTCCCCTAAGAGGTTCCTACACCAGGAAAGGAAGGAGATTCGGTTGATGAGCCTGTGATTTCAGTCCTGTTGTAAGTAGGATTTCAATTTTACCCCTACTGGATGGACTTTATCAGCCTGCGTCCCAAGTTATGTTAAGCAATTGATTGTCTTTTTTTATATATAATTTTGCATTGTTTTTATTAAATTGTAATAGCTATTTAGTTATTCTCTATGATTTTTATCTTTGTCTTTTTTGTCTTTCATGTCTGTTTACATGTGCTGTGAGACTACATTTCCTGATGTGTTACACCAGACCTGGCCCTTATGGTTATTAAGTAATAATGCCCCAAGGGAGTTGACACCTTGGCAAGGTCATGGCATCCCTTATATGGTAATATCTCCAAATTCAGTTACTAACATCATTTTGTGCAATGTTGAGATAAATAGGATCATTATCCTACTGGGGGTATGGTTGTCAGTGCTCAGGGATAAAATATCTCGTTCTCATGACTATAATGACATGGTGTCCATGCTAAGTAATATAACAGGAAGAGTCATTGTGAAAGCGTTGGTTCTGAAGTAGAAGTGCACTATCCATATCAACTTATCTCTTTATTGTTTATTTCATGGATAATACTATAAACTGCTATGGGTTTGGGGCTCGATAAAATATGAATATCATGAAATCCCCATTAATAAGATATTTGTGGCTAAAGGAACATTTAACATCTGAATGATCTCAGATGTAGTGAGCATAATATCTCACCCAGAACATACTTTATCTCTCTGTTCCAGCATTGCTCTTTTCTTCTGTGATACGTGCTGGAGCCAAATACTTTGCTACAAGTGGCACAGAAGGTAATTATGATGAGGCAAAAGCAGCTTGCTCCAAAGCTGGAGGTCAGCTGGCTTCACCGCGGAACTCAGAGGAGGACCAAGCTGTGTCAGTACTAAGTTTGAAGTACAAGAAGGATTCATTTTTGGGTATAAACGACATAATAACAGAAAATGTGTTTAGATACCTAACTGGTGAGACAGTTCGCTACTTTAACTGGGATGATAAACAACCGGATAATTTCGGCGGGGACGAGAACTGTGTGGAAATGTACAACAATGACAAATGGACAAACCTCAGTGGAAAATGGAATGATCAGAATTGCAATTTCAAACGTATGATCGTATGTGAATTCTTTTAGCCTCCTCGCCAAAATTTTCACAGATCACACTGCAGGGGGAGGTGGGGGTTGAAGGGGTAGACACCAGAGATTTTAAGGCTATTAATGGTATTGGTGGTAAAATGCATCTTTTGGTTGGGATATGTCACAGGATTGTCATAGAGTGGTGGTGTGGAAAGAAACAGGTAATGCACTTTGCCGATTCACTACTAATGTAGACATTGGGGAGATGTATGAACTTAAAGAAAGTGTGAATAGAGGTTTGCTTTGCGCCATTTTCTGCTTGTATTTGTGTCGAATGTACGAAAGTGTTTCTTACATTTGCTGCAAATTGTTGGCAAGAAAAGTTTACGCCGTCTCAGACCTGGCAGATTTTTTGGATTCAAATACAAGATCCAAAAGTCCTGCGCGCTGATGCAGAGGTTTCTGCATCTCATTGTAATCTGTGTGTCATGCAACTCCTCCCTCACTCCTTCTAAAGGCAAACTGACGCACACACGGTGCAAAACTTAGAGCAAACACCTTGATACATTGACGCAAAAAGACAAGATGAAAATTACGCAATTTGCATCACATTTGCCTTGATGCATCAGCCCCATTGTCTTTAGAACAACCATGTAACATATTTATGCTGGCAAAATAATAGGCATGCCATAGGAACCCCCGGTACACCAGATTAGATGCAATACCGGGCTTTTTATATGCAGAGAGAAAGAGATATGGAAATCTTCTTTGCACCCAATCTAACGAGACATAATATCTCTCTGTGCTATATACCCATAGTGGGGCCATACATACGCCTCTAATAATAATAATAATAATAGCATCAAGTTCTTGTATAGCGCTGCTAGTTTTACAGAAACTTGATGTAAAAAAAAAACTAAATTCAGTGGGATTAGAAACAACATATTTAGGGATTCTCTTCAGCAACCTCAGGATATTAAAGGGCTGGTTCTTCCTACTCGTTTTTTTGTTTTTAGCCCCAGTTTTTATTATAGCGTGTGACCCCCAGTCCCCACTGAGCCAAAACGCTACTTTTTTCAGCTCTGGGGCTCCCGGGTTCCTGAGATACTTACCGGTGATGTCAAATCTCCCTCAGGGGAAGCAAAATGGCTGCCAAATCTCGGGACAATAGGACGCTGCAACATGCGCGATGGTGGCGTCCTAGAATGGCCATTCAAAGCCCCTTTAAGGACTAGGAAGTAATACCAGTAACGGCATCAGTAATTATCTCGGGAAATGAGAGGGAGGAGGGGGCCAGAGTTGTAAATAGTGCGGTTCAACTCTGGGAGACCTCCCACTTCCAGTCCTGTAACACAAAATGGAGGTTACTTATTGCTCCTACAGTATAAGAATTGTTCTGTTTGCATCCAAAAATGTTCGTACCATGTGGGTTAGCTATATATAGGTGCTTTGGTAACTTCGCTTTCTTGTATTTCTGAACCTCAGATTATTTGTTGCTTTCTGTATTTCTTTCTATTTGCATAATCCTGTGTTTTACACATGTAAATGTAAGCGAATTAATAGCAATAATCAATAAAATCACAATACACTTCCACCAGACTTCCTGCTAATCTTTTGTATCACTTGCTGTGTTATTTATTTATTGCTGTTCTAGCACTTGCGGTGGGAAAGATAGAGAGACTCATTTACAAACTGCTACTTAGTTATTGCACAAAACAGTTTGGGACAGCAGATGGTGCTGATGTAAAACGTGAAACTACAACAGGTCTGATTTGGTGAAAAGGTTGAATGAAATATGACTTCTAATAAAAAGCAATGGACAGAAATGTGGATAATGCAGCTTAGAAATGGTGTTAGGCATTGGTTGTGTACACATCACTAAATCCCACATGTTAAACTGGCTATCTCCAAGAAATATTATTCTAATCTAAAATTGTCCATTTATTACAAAACCAGTGCTCTGAGAAAATACACAAGAGATAGATATTAATGAAATAATTATTCTGGGAAAAACCTGAATGGTGAAAGAAAAATTGTGTTCTAGCGCTAAAGTGTAAAACACAGTGTGAATAATACAATAATAGCTTCTAATAAAGGTTGGTTGCCTGGTGATACTGCCAGTACTAACAGAAAAACACAAGAACAAAAGAAAAACCTGGCGCCAAACAGTCAGTGGAATGTCCTGTACTCCTCATGGGATCTGCACACCTGCTCGACAGACCATGTTATGAAAAAAACACAAACAAACACAGATCATAGTGCAACACTGTAGGGTAAGCAGTAATGACACTATTTAACACACAAAACAATAAGAGTCCTAGCGACAATTAATAACACTATTTAATAAAAGGAACTATGCCATGAGAGGCATGGCAAATACAAAGAACCGCAGGTCATCTGGGATGGAAAAATTGGAGCCCTACTTACAGACAGCAAGGCATAAAACCGCATTGGTACAAACGAGTCCTAAGCACAGATGGTCTCCCTGCCGGGTGATGTCTCTGCTCCGCTGCGACTTCAGCTCCAAAGCGGCCTTTTCTCGGTTCCCCCTTTCGTCTGGCAGGGAATAGTGGTCGGGGCGGGGGGTTTAGTGTGCGGGGAGAGGGGGCTGGCGGAGGCACGCGGTCAGTGTGAGCTCCAGGGTTCTAATCCTGGGGCAGGTACTAGTGCTATCTATATATAGATGTATACGTATTTATAGGTGGTTATATATATTTATATATAGGTATATTTAGGTATGAGTTTAGGTGTAGGTGCATATATATGTATGGATAGATGCATATATATGTATGGGTAGATGCATGTATAGGCATGTATACGGGCGTGTATATACATGTGGGTGTGTGTGTGTGTATATGTATATATATATATATATACAGGGGTCTGAGTAGGTAGATATGGGGCGCAGGTACGTGCGTGCAGATAGGTGCGTAAAGGGGTGTATATATTTGTGTATATGCGTGCATATTTATATATATATATGTAACGGTATTTCTGAACCGGCCTGACCAACCCAATCTCACATTGGCCCCTGTGGTCTAACCGGCCCCCATTACAGTGTGGTAGTGTCTGGTGGTGCACCTGTTGGCAACAGGACTCCTGAGTCTCCCGCATGATGGTGTGTGGGGAGGACCCGTCCAGACAGGCAGCTGAGGTAGTGTGCTGAGTCTCACCTAATTCCAGTGCAGCGCCTCCACCTCATCAGGGTCCCTGCGTCCGCATGGGGATGATCCTGTTGAGGAACTCCTCCATGGTGCTCCTCTCTGTACATTCATTCCACACATGTACACGAGAGGGTTTGTGATTGAGAACATCTTTATTGCCTGAGTGGGCTAGCTGCCCCTTGCAGTAGATATCTAGCCACTCATGTTCAGTCAGTGCCTCCCTTTAAAAGGTGTATCTCTCCTTAGATAGGAATTCCCTATCCCCGCAGGGATCACTGCCCTGTGCCAGGTCCCTGGACACAGTCTCCTCTTCAGTTACTATAACATAACTAGAACTCTCAGTAACTCAGGCTAGTACTAGAACTTGAACTCCTGCCAGAACTCCTCCTCCTCTTAGCAGGACTGGACGCAGATCTAACTTTGGACTCAGTGCTGTGCCTTATGTACACTCTGGAAGCTGACACACCTCTGACATCACTAACCATGGAGTCAGAGCATGTGACTACTCCCATCCATACACAGGGCACCCCACCAGGGTGTGAGGGCAAACCTCCATAATTACTGCTGGCATGCCCACAACTTACCAGGCCTTACTGTCAGCAGGAGAGATGACTGTAGCCATTTTACATGACCGCTACATCCGTCATGTATATATATATATATTATTATATAATTATTATATATTATTTATATATATATATATATATTACATGTGTAAAATGTTGTGGTCGTAGAGAGTGGGTACATATGGGTTTGTGATTATAGTGTATATATTTATGTGTATACATGTTTTATGTAGAGATGCATGAGTGGGTGCATATGGGTTTTGTGTATGGGGGCACAGGGTAGGTATATATACGTATATACGTGGACATGGGTATGTGTAAATATCGCACGCTAGGCGTTCATGCACATAGGGGAAAGGGGGGTTGTTAGACGTACTTAAGATGTGGTGATGTGGTAGAGGCGGGTGGATAGGTGGGGAGGTCGGCTATAAGCTGGGGTCGGCTGTATTGGGGCAGCTAAACACGTGGTTCGCGCCATTTCCGGCTATCCCTTTAAGCCGTGCAAGGATTCACCGCTCTGATGATAACCGTGACATGTTTATTCAGTGGTGATCTTCACTTCCCACCATTGGAGCTGTGGCTGTTTGGGGACTGCGTAGTTGCGTAGCTGCGATAGGTTAGAACAGCTTGGAAGCGCACACGCAGCGCTGGAATAGCTCAGGGCCCAGCTAAGCAACCAGAGGTTAAACGAGAATCCCCCCACACAGCAGCATGGCACGATGTGAGCAGTTCCGCCTTCTTCAAGTCGAGGGCGGAGAACCATGACGAGGCAATGGTTGGACCGGCGGTGGGGCGTTGTTCTCAGTGAGACCAGCACGTCACTAAGGCTGCTCCCCGCGGGAAGGGGACGCAGAGGGCGCTGCAGCACAACGCGTCAGGCGACAGTCCTCAGTCAGCATTGCGCGCTAGACAGGCGGCAGCAGAGAGGCTGTGTCCACAGGAAGGGAGGCGGGAGGGTGCTGCAGTGCAAGGCGGCAGGGAAGTTCAGCAACCGCGCGCAGGGCGGAAGCCTTCGGTCACGGGTACAGCAGGCAGGGCGTCACAAGCGGCCAGTTCGGGCCTCAGCGCCTTCGACACGCTGGACGCAGGACACGGTGGATCGGCACGCAGGTCGGCCGCCAAGGAGGGGCGGCGACTTCCAGCCACCGTGACGCAGAACAGGGCGTACGGCACACCACAAACGGCCGCCCGTTGCTGATGCGGGCGGTGTCACGGTCAGGATTTGCCGGCAGAGTCGGCAGGGCCAAGGAGACCAGGAAGGCCAACCGCAACTGGTGCCAATGTGTTTCGGAGAGCAGAGAACCCAGCATGGTTCGACTACGTGGAGCCGGCATCGGGCGGAGGGCGAACCAAGTCGCTTCCTAGGTCTCTTCCTCACGGGAAGCCACAGAGAGGTAAGAAACCCGCGGCGTTAAAGAGGGGCGGCTGCGTGACAGAAACGAACGCTTTTAGGTGTTGGCTGGATCACAGGTGGTCCGCTCAGAGCACGGAGGCACAGGCGATGCTGCAGGGAGGGTATTCCAGGGGGTGCAGCAGGCGTAATGCAGGCAGCACCAGGGCTATCCCTGGATCCATCGACGCTTAGTGCAGCAGGGAAGGAGAGCTTCACGGCAGCCTTGGTAGGCAGTGCTGAAGGCTTTGGAGCCACAGGCATCAGTCTCCTTCGGTGCAGAACTTCAACGGGGGCAGGAGAGGCAGGCGCAGCTTTAGGAGTTGCAGCTGCATGGGGGGTGCACATCGGCGACGGGGCGGTAGCATCAAACCTCGCCACGACAGCCTCCAGCCCGATCCCGGTGTCTCCTTCTACGGCCGGGGTCGTCGGCACCACTTGTTCCTTCCATTGCAGCAGCGGGGTCCCGGGTTTATTAGCTCCCCCAGCCTCATCGACCCCGGTGTCTCTTCTCACGGCGGGGTCTGGACGCCGTTTTACAACGCCAAAGGTAACACTTCAGCAGGGGCCTTTTCAACTCCACAGTTGTGATCACTAATGAGTTGGGCACACATTTGACAAGGAAGAAAAGAGAGACTATTTGGGCGGGGGATTTTGTGGAAATCCTGTCCCTACTACCCGATTACAGAGGAGGCGCTTGCGCGATCAGTAAGAAAGGGGAGGCTAAGAAAGACGACGTCGAGAAGCGGCTCTTCCCGCGCACGTACGCCGATTGGGCCCGTGCCTTTAGAATATTAGCCGCGGTAATTGGAGAGAAGTCGCCCACTTATGTTCGACGCTTTAAGTACGAGGACTTAGATAGGGGAGCCCATCAGAGACACGGGGGTAAGGGGTGGGGGTTTATGATGAGAGGTTGGCAGAAGATGGCGGCGCACAAAGGGAAGGTAACTTGGGACATGAAGGAGACATACCTATGGATAGACTTGATTGGCCTATCCGACAAGTCGACGCCCTTAGGGAGGGGCGGAGGCGGGACGCGTTTACGCGAAACGGAAAACAGGCAATACCCGCAGCGGTGGTGCTGGGCCTTTAACGACGGGGCGGTGCACATATGCAAACTGTCGTTTCAAGCCACCAATGCACCAATTATGGAGAGGCTCAATCCGCAGGAAAAATGCCTTAAGAGCAGGGGGCGTGGTTCCAGGGGCTCCGCCAGACATGCCGGGGCCGGTGACGCCGCATCAGTATGGAAGGACTGGTTAAGATGACAGGGTTAGTCCGTTATTCAACATTTGAGGAAACACTTTTTAATGCGGCTTACTAGGTTGGGGCAAAATTAGCATTCTTTGGAGCATTGGAGGAGGGGAGCAGATTGTGCTGGGCTGGGCAAGGGGGCGGGGGCCCGAAAGGGGGTGTGGGCAGGTTGTTGCACAGTGCGGGGGCTGGGGGATAAGACCCCCGCATTTCGACGTTAGCGCAGGGGGGTGATGATGGCAGATGGGGTACACGTGTCAGAGGTGGGGATAGACCTGTTTAATCTCAGTCTACAGGAGGGATGAAGAGGGTCTGGAGTGGTTGGCGGCACGGCCCTAGTTAGGGGGGTTAAATAGGGCCGTCGGTGGCGGCTCGTGGGGGGTAGGTGGCTTGTTCTTGCCAGAATGGAGCTGGGCCGTTGAGCCCGGGGGGAGCACGAGTGGGCGAGGTCAGATATTCATGACGTCGATAACCGCGCGCAGACGGCAGCGGCGCGGGGCCGGGTGACCCTCCCCCCCCTCCTGGGGAAAGTCACTCTGGCGAGGAGTGGCATTTACCCCTCGTAGTTTATGTATTAATAAAATAGCCGCGGCCAATTTTTACCTCCAGTTTACCGTCTCCTGTCGTTATTTTGGTTATGTAAGGAGACAAAGCGGGCGGGGGGGGGGAACCGCCTGACCGCCTCCCTGGTCAAGCAGTTTCCACACTGGTGTAGTTTTAGATGTCTTCAATCTCGAGGGCTATGATTGGATGTGTGAAAATTTCTTAGGGTTTTCATGATTTTTTTTATTATATGTAATTGTATTTTATCATGTTGTTTTATATCATTATATAATGTTATTAAAGTTAATGTAATGTATTCGCTGTTAGACAATGTGATGTTTACATTTGGTACTAGTCCCACCCACCAGCAAATCAGAGCTTAATTCAACAACCAATGAAAACCCTAAGAAATCTTCACACATCCAATCAGAGCCAAGTAAGGCAATAAAAAAATATATTATAGAGAGAGTATGAGATATAATAGATTAGATATATATATAGAGTAATAGATAGAAATAAATATATCAGAATAAGATAGATATATAGATATTAATATAATATATATATATATATATATATATATAGATATATCTATATAATTAATATATTATATGTGTGTATGTATCTATAGTATGTCTGTATAGATGATTGTATGTATTATGTTGTGTATATATGTTATATGTATATATATGTAGATATGTATATATGTAGGATATGTATATATATATATGTGTATATATGTGTATGTATAATATAAGACGTTAGATATGAATCCTTGTTAGGATTACAGGTAGCATAAGGTACATATATAGCATGATTGTATAGATTACAGGTAGCATAAGGTACATAAATGGATAGTAATGTGTTTGTACAGCTTAGAGCATACTGTCGCATATTAACTATTTTTTCTTGCTTTGGAGATATAATCAGTTACCAGAAATTTGCAGATATAATTCCTTGATCTGCCAGGAAATGGCTAGGATGTATTGTTGTAACATATGTCGTTAGAGGCAGGTATTTAGCATAAGGAGAAGTTATTTGATGAACGTAGGCACCCTGTGGCTAATCTGCCAGTAAGACAAGCCAGCAGCCACAATAATGATCACGTACACACGTACGAAACGGACAAAAAAGGTTAGCATAATGCCATGTTAGACAGAACCGAGTGGCGAGCCACATGAGACGAGGATCTACTGAGACTGGCATGAATATGTAATACCTTTGTGTTGAGAGTATGACAGGCATACTAAGTAAATAATTCTGCATGATAGATATGGATTGTATCTTATGTTGCTAATTTGTTATTTTGTTTTTCTTGCCATTTTGTTGTATTACAATAACAACAACCTTATCTTACAACTCTGAGTGACCTCTCTTTATAATAATCTCACGATACCCTAACATAAAAAAGGGTGTGAGACCATTTTCTGCAGGTGAAACATCATGATGAGTGCTTAGCTTTAGCAGAAATAACTTATCACGAGGCATTACCTGGGAGAAGAGGGTTTGGCATCGTGCCCATACATCCTGAGGAGGTTACAGCCGAAACGCGTAGAGTCAGTGAAGAGTGAGCATGTTGATCTACTGCCAGTTTGCTGCTCGAAAATCGGGACCGATCGTACCCGGAAGTGACGCGGTCCGCTACCTGAAGTGACGCGACGCACACCGGCAGCCAGGAGATTGTGCAAGACTGTGAAGTTCAAGCAAGCCACTCATCTTAAAGTTTGTGTGTCCATGCTAAGTGTAATACCATTTGTGCTAATACACATTCTTATGAACAAAACAATGTTGCCCTAAATCATCATCTTTGTTCTAATGAGGAACTAATCCAGAAGACCCCTGTCATTCACCTGAAATTGAAGACATCTAAAACTACCCGTGTAGAAACTGTCATCTATTTGCTGGTAAAGTGTGAGTCACCATTTTGGCTGATACCTAGAATACACAAAGTTTTGGAAACGTATGACCTATTGTAGTATTTCTTGTTTTATATGGTGGAACCTGCGCTCTCCAAAGTACAACTCTATAATCCGATTAGAAGAGAAATTGGACCTTCTCTATACAGGGTTGAGCTGCGAGTTTTTCACCTTATTCACTACATTTACATTATTTACACATTTGCACTATCATATTTAAGTTTATTAGTGCACTGTATATACCTCTAGTGATTATAGAATTAAATTCAATATAATTTATCACTGTTTTCACACTCTGTATTGCAGCGCCAAATACACACTTTTTGCACAAATCTCCTATGGTGGCCTTTCCCTTCTCCACACTCGTGCCCTGATGGCAGGGGTGGAGGCGTGGGGCACCCTCCTCCTCTCTCTGCAGTTAACGAACCCTTCCTATTCCTCCCTTGCTTGCTTTTCCCTATTTGAGGTTCATACGTCCAGATCTTCTCTCTCTCTGTCCATGTGGCGGTCATCTATCGCCCACTACCTCTACTCATCCTCTTCTGCTTTCTCTCTCACTTTGAATCCTGGCTGTCTTTTTTTCTCTCCTCAGACTCCCCTGTTCTTCTTCTGGGGACTACAACTGCCACATTGATGACCCGCTTTCCCTTGGGCTTCGCTTTCTCTCTCTAATTTCTTCCTTTGGCCTTCAACAGTGGACTGCAGCCAGCCACAAAGGATTGCCACTACCTAGACCTAGTTTTCACAAAAAAAAACTTTTGTTTGATTTCTCCATTTCCCCCTTCCTCTCTTGACCATCACCCTCATCTCATTTTTCTCCTCTCTCGTTCTCCTATCTCATCCCCATCTACCCCTAGCTTCTGCAAAAACCTGCGTACTATAACCTACCAGCCTTGATTCTGCTTTACGCTCTCCCTCTCCTTTCTCATCTGCTACAGACCCTGACAACCTGGCCGGAACTAAAACTTGCTTATCCTCCTCTCTTGATATACATGCCCCGTTTTCTCCTCTGCCGCCCTGCCCTTCTAACCACAGACCTGGCTAAATTCTAAACACGCATGCTGTGCTCCTCCACTCCTTCCTGAACGCCTTGGAGGAAATCTCACACTCTCGCACACTTTCATTAACTACAAATTTATACAATCCTGTTTTCAACTTCTGCCCTCTCTCAGGCTAATGGCAACAATGTATACGTATTTATAGGTGGTTATATATATTTATATATAGGTATATTTAGGTATGAGTTTAGCTGTAGATGCATATATATGTATGGATAGATGCATATATATGTATGGGTAGATGCGTGTATATACATGTGTGTGTGTGTGTGGGTATATGTATATACATACAGGGGTCTGAGTAGGTAGATATGGGGCGCAGGACGTGCGTGCAGATAGGTGCGTAAAGGGGTGTATATATCTGTGTATATGCGTGCATATATATATAAGTGGGTACATATGGGTTTGTGATTATATGTGTATATATTTATGTGTATACATGTATTTATGTAGAGATGCATGTATGTGGGTGCATATGGGTTTTGTGTATGGGGGCACATGGGTAGGTATATATACGTATATACGTGGACATGGGTATGTGTAAATATCGCACGCTAGGCGTTCATGCACATAGGGGAAAGGGGGGGTTGTTTAGACGTACTTAAGATGTGGTGATGTGGTAGAGGCGGTTGGATAGGTGGGGAGGTCGGCTATAAGCTGGGCGTCGGCTGTATTGGGGCAGCTAAACACGTGGTTCGCGCCATTTCCGGCTATCCCTTTCCAAGCCGTGCAAGGATTCACCGCTCTGATGATAACCGTGACATGTCTTATCTTTCAGTGGTGATCTTCATTCCCACCCTATTGGAGCTGTGGCTGTTTGGGGACTGCGTAGTTGCGTAGCTGCGATAGGCTTAGAACAGCTTGGCAAGCGCACACGCAGCGCTGGAATAGCTCAGGGCCCAGCTAAGCACCAGAGGTTAAACGAGAATCCCCCCCACACAGCAGCATGGCATCGATGGCTGAGCAGTTCCGCCTTCTTCAAGTCGAGGCGGAGAACCATGACGAGGCATGGTTGGACCGGCGGCTGCGGGCGTTGTTCTCAGTGAGACCAGCACGTGGCACTAAGGCTGCTCCCCGCGGGAAGGGGACGCAGAGGGCGCTGCAGCACAACGCGTCAGGCGACAGTCCTCAGTCAGCATTGCGCGCTAGACAGGCGGCAGGCAGAGAGGCTGTGTCCACAGGAAGGGAGCGCGGAGGGTGCTGCAGTGCAAGGCGGCAGGCGAAGTTCAGCAACCGCGCGCAGGGCGGCAGCCTTCGGTCACGGTACAGCGAGGCAGGGCGTCACAGCGGCCAGTTCGGGCCTCAGCGACTTCGACCGCTGGGACGCAGGACACGGTGGATCGGCACGCAGGTCGGCCCGCCAAGGAGGGGCGGCGACTTCCAGCCACCGTGACGCAGAACAGGGCGTCACGGCACACCACACGGCCGCCCGTTGCTGATGCGGGCGGTGTCACGGTCAGGATTTTGCCGGCAGAGTCGGCAGGGCCAAGGAGACCAGGACGGCCAACCGCAACCTGGTGCCAATGTGTTTCGGAGAGCAGAGAACCCAGCATGGTTCGACTACGTGGAGCCGGCATCGGGCGGAGGGCGAACCAAGTCGCTTCCTAGGTCTCTTCCTCACGGGAAGCCACAGATGGGTAAGAAACCCGCGGCGTTAAAGAGGGGGCGGCTGCGTGACAGAACGAACGCTTTTAGGTGTTGGCTGGCATCACAGGTGGTCCGCTCAGAGCACGAGGGCACAGGCGATGCTGCAGGGAGGGATATTCCAGGGGGTGCAGCAGGCGTAATGCAGGCAGCACCAGGGCTATCCCTGGATCCATCGACGCTTAGTGCAGCAGGGAAGGAGAGCTTCACGGCAGCCTTGGTAGGCATGCTGAAGGCTTTGGAGCCACAGGCATCAGTCTCCTTCGGTGCAGAGACTTCAACGGGGGCAGGAGAGGCAGGCGCAGCTTTAGGAGTTGCAGCTGCATGGGGGGTGCACATCGGCGACGGGGCGGTAGCATCAAACCTCGCCACGACAGCCTCCAGCCCGATCCCGGTGTCTCCTTCTACGGCCGGGGTCGTCGGCACCACTTGTTCCCTTCCCATTGCAGCCGGGGTCCCGGGTTTATTAGCTCCCCCAGCCTCATCGACCCCGGTGTCTCTTCTCACGGCCGGGGTCTCGGACGCCGTTTCAACGCCAAAGGTAACACTTCCAGCAGGGGCCTTTTCAACTCCACAGTTGTGCATCACTAATGAGTTGGGCACACATTTGACAAAGGAAGAAAAGGAGACTATTTGGGCGGGGGATTTTGTGGAAATCCTGTCACTACTACCCGATTACAGGGAGGCGCTTGCGCGATCAGATAAGAAAGGGGAGGCTAAGAAAGACGACGTCGAGAAGCGGCTCTTCCCGCGCACGTACGCCGATTGGGCCCGTGCCTTTAGAATATTAGCCGCGGTAATTGGAGAGAAGTCGCCCCACTTATGTTCGACGCTGTTTAAGTACGAGGATATGATAGGGGAAGCCCATCAGAGACACGGGGGTAAGGGTTGGTGGGTTTATGATGAGAGGTTTAGGCAGAAGATGGCGGCGCACAAAGGGAAGGTAACTTGGGACATGAAGGAGACATACCTATGGATAGACTTGATTGGCCTATCCGACAAGTCGACGCCCTTTCAGGGAGGGGCGGAGGCGGGACGCGTTTACGCGAATACGGACAAACAGGGCAATACCCGCCAGCGGTGGTGCTGGGCCTTTAACGACGGGCGGTGCACATATGCAAACTGTCGTTTCAAGCACCAATGCACCAATTATGGAGAGGCTCATCCGCAGGAAAAATGCCTTAAGAGCAGGGGGCGTGGTTCCAGGGGCTCCGCCCAGACATGCCAGGAGGCCGGTGACGCCGGCAGTATTGGAAGGACTGGTTAAGATGACAGGGTTAGTCCGTTATTCAACATTTGAGGAAACACTTTTTAATGCGGCATTTACTAGGTTGGGGCAATCATTAGCATTCTTTGGAGCATTGCGAGGAGGGGAGCTAGTCTGTGCTTCTGGGAAAGGGGGCGGGGGCCCGCAAGCGGGGGTGTGGGCAGGTTTGTTGCACAGTGCGGGGGCTGGGGGATAAGACACCCGCATTTCGACGTTAGCGCAGGGGGTTTGATGATGGCAGATGGGGTACACGTGTCAGAGGTGGGGATAGACCTGTTTAATCTCAGTCTACAGGAGGGATTGAAGAGGGTCCTGGAGTGGTTGGCGGCACGGCCCTAGTTTAAGGGGGGTTAAATAGGGCCGTCGGTGGCGGCTCGTGGGGGGTAGGTGCTTGTTCTTGCCAGACTGGAGCTGGGCCGTTTGAGCCCGGGGGGAGCACGAGTGGGCGAGGTCAGATATTCATGACGTCGATAACCCGCTCGCGCAGACGGCAGCGGCGCGGGGCCGGCTGACCCTCCCCTCCCCCTCCTGGGGAAGCAGGGACTTCAACGGGGGCAGGAGAGGCAGGCGCAGCTTTAGGAGTTGCAGCTGCATGGGGGGTGCACATCGGCAACGGGGCGGTGGCATCAAACCTCGCCACGACAGCCTCCAGCCCGATCCCGATGTCTCCTTCTACGGCCGGGGTCGTCGGCACCGCTTGTTCCCTTCCCATTGCAGTCGGGGTCCCGGGTTTATTAGCTCCCCCAGCCTCATCGACCCCGGTGTCTCTTCTCACGGCCGGGGTCTCAGATGCCGTTTCAACGCCAAAGGTAGCGCTTCCAGCAGGGGCCTTTTCAACTCCACAGTTGTGCATCACTAATGAGTTGGGCACACATTTGACAAAGGAAGAAAAGGAGACTATTTGGGTGGGGGATTTTGTGGAAATCCTGTCACTACTACCCGATTACAGGGAGGCGCTGGCGCGATCAGATAAGAAAGGGGAGGCTAAGAAAGACGACGTCGAGAATCGTCTCTTCCCACGCACGTACGCCAATTGGGCCCGTGCCTTTAGAATATTAGCTGCGGTAATCGGAAAGAAGTCGCCCCACTTATGTTCGTCGCTGTTTAAGTACGAGGATATGATAGGGGAAGCCCATCAGAGACACGGGGGTAAGGGTTGGTGGGTTTATGATGAGAGGTTTAGGCAGAAGATGGCGGCGCACAAAGGGAAAGTAACTTGGGACATGAAAGAGACAGACCTATGGATTGACTTGATTGGCCTATCCGACAAGTTGACGCCCTTTCAGGGAGGGGCGGAGGCGGGTCGCGTTTACGCGAATACGGACAAACAGGGCAATACCCGCCAGAGGTTGTGCTGGGCCTTTAACGATGGGCGGTGCACATATGCAAACTGTCGTTTCAAGCACCAATGCACCAATTGTGGAGAGGCTCATCCGCAGGAAAAATGCCTTAAGAGCAGGGGGCGCGGCTCCAGGGGCTCCGCCCAGCGATGCCAGGAGGCTGGTGACGCCGGCAGTATTGGAAGGACTGGTTAAGATGACAGGGTTAGTCCGTTATTCAACATTTGAGGCCACACTTTTTAATGCGGCATTTACTAGGTTGGGGCAATCATTAGCATTCTTTGGAGCATTGCGAGGAGGGGAGCTAGTCTGTGCTTTTAGGAAGAGGGGCTGGGGCCCGCAAGCGGGGGCGTGGGCAGGTTTGTTGCGGGGGCTGGGGGATAAGACACCCGGATTTTGACGCTAGCGCAGGGGGTTTGATGATGGCAGATGGGGTACACACGTCAGAGGCGGGGATAGACCTGTTTAATCTCAGTCTACAGGAGGGATTGGAGAGGGTCCTGGAGTGGTTGGCGGCACGGCCCTAGTTTAAGGGGGGGTTAAATAGCTCGTGGGGGGTAGGTGCTTGTTCTTGCCAGACTGGAGCTGGGCCGTTTGAGCCCGGGGGGAGCACGAGTGGGCGAGGTCAGATATTCATGACGTCGATAACCCGCTCGCGCAGACGGCAGCGGCGCCGGCTGACCCTCCCCTCCCCCTCCTGGGGAAAGTACACTCTGGCGAGGAGTGGCATTTACCCCTCGTAGTTTATGTATTAATAAAATAGCCGCGGCCAATTTTTACCTCCAGTTTACCGTCTTGTATGTATGTATGTGTGTATGTATGTATATGTGTATGTATGTATATATGTATGTATGTATATATGTATGTATGTATATATGTATATATGTATATATGTATATATGTATATATGTATATATGTATATATATATATGTGTATATATGTGTATGTATATATAAGACGTTAGATATGACTCCTTGTTATGGATTACAGGTAGCATAAGGTACATATATAGCATGATTGTTATAGATTACAGGTAGCATAAGGTACATAAATGGCATAGTAATGTGTCTTAGTACAGCTTAGAGCATACTGTCGCAATATTAACTATTTTTTCTTGCTTTGGAGATATAATCAGTTACCAGAAATTTGCAGATATAATTCCTTTGATCTGCCAGGAAATGGCTAGGATGTATTGTTGTAACATATGTCGTTATGAGGCAGGTATTTAGCATAAAGGAGAAGTTATTTGAACTGTAGGCACCCTGTGGCTAATCTGCCAGTAAGACAAGCCAGCAGCCACAGATAATGATCACGTAACACACGTACG
This sequence comes from Ascaphus truei, assembly GCA_036426205.1. NCBI lineage: Eukaryota > Metazoa > Chordata > Amphibia > Anura > Ascaphidae > Ascaphus > Ascaphus truei. Next base: position 78,177,214 of record CM071573.1, on the reverse strand, counting down.
AAACGGACAATAAAAGGTTAGCATAATGCCATGTTAGACAGAACCGAGTGGCGAGCCACATGAGACGAGATCTACTGAGACTGGCATGACATATCGTAATACCTTTGTGTTTGAGAGTATGACAGGCATACTAAGTAAATAATCTCTGCATAGATAGATATGGATTGTTATCTTATGTTGCTAATTTGCTTATTTTGTTTTTCTTGCCATTTTGTTGTATTACAATAAACAACAACCTTATCTTATACAAACTCTGAGTGACCTCTCTTTATAATAATCTCACGATACCCTAACATAAAAAAAGGGTGTGAGACCATTTTCTGCAGGTGAAACATCATGATGAGTGCTTCTGCTTAGGGCAGAAAATAACTTATCACGAGGCATTACCTGGGAGAAGAGGGTTTGGCATCGTGCCCATACATCCTGAGGAAGGTTTACAAGCCGAAACGCGTAGAGTCAGTGAAGAGTGAGCATGTTGATCTACTGCCAGTTTGCTGCTCGAAAATCGGGACCGATCGTACCCGGAAGTGACGCGGTCCGCTACCTGAAGTGACGCGACGCACACCGGCAGCCAGGAAGATTGTGCAGACTGTGAAAGTTCCAAGCAAGCCACTCATCTTAAATGTTTGTGTGTCCATGCTAAGTGTAATACCATTTGTTCTAATACACATTCTTATTGAACAAACAATGTTGCACTAAATCATCATCTTTGTTCTAATGAGGAACATAATCCAGAAGACCCCTGTCATTCACCTGAAATTGAAGACATCTAAAACTACACCAGTGTAGAAACTGCTATCTATTTGCTGGTAAAGTGTGAGTCACCATTTTTGGCTGATACCTAGAATACACAAAGTTTTGGAACGTATTGACCTATTGTAGTATTTCTTTGTTTTTAATATGGTGGAACCTGCGCTCTCCAAAGCTACAACTATAATCCGATTAGAAGAGAAATTGGACCTTCTCTATACAGGGTTGAGCTGCGAGTTTTTCACCTTATTCACTACATTTTACATTATTTACACATTTGCACTATCACTATTTAAGTTATATTAGTGCACTGTATATACCTCTTAGTGATTATAGAATTAAATTCAATATAATTTATCACTGTTTTCACACTCTGTATTGGAGCGCCAAATAACCACTTTTTTGCACAACTCTCCTATGGTGGCCTTTCCTTCTCCCACACTCCGTGCCCTGATGGCAGGGGTGGAGGCGTGGGGCTACTCCTCTCCTCTCTCTGCAGTTAACGAACCCTTCCTATTCCTCCCTTGCTTGCTTTTCCCTCATTTGAGGTTCATACTGTCCAGATCTTCTCTCCTCTTCCTGTCCATGTGGCGGTCATCTATCGCCCACTACCTCTACTCATCCTCCTTCTGCCTTTCTCTCTCACTTTGAATCCTGGCTGTCTTTTTTTCTCTCCTCAGACTCCCCTGTTCTTCTTCTTGGGGACATCAACTGCCACATTGATGACCCCTCTTTCCCTTGGGCTTCTCGCTTTCTCTCTCTAATTTCTTCCTTTGGCCTTCAACAGTGGACTGCAGCCAGCACACACAAGGATTGCCACTACCTAGACCTAGTTTTCACAAAAAAAACTTTTCTGTCTCTGATTTCTCCATTTCCCCCTTTCCTCTCTCTGACCATCACCTCATCTCATTTTCTCTCTCTCGTTTCTCCCTATCTCCATCCCCATCTACCCCTAGCTTCTGCAAAAACCTGCGTACTATTAACCTACCAGCCTTTGATTCTGCTTTACGCTCCTCCCTCTCCTTTCTCAGTTCTGCTACAGACCCTGACAACCTGGCCAGGAACTAAAACTCTGCCTTATCCTCCTCTCTTGATATACATGCCCCGTTTTCTCTCTGCCGCCCTCGCCCTTCTAACCACAGACCCTGGCTAAATTTCTAAACACGCATGCTGTGCTCCTCCACTCATTCCTCTGAACGCCTCTGGAGGAAATCTCACACTCTCGCACACTTCATTCACTACAAATTTATACAATCCTGTTTCAACTCTGCCCTCTCTCAGGCTAAACAAACCTACTTTACTTCACTAATCAACACACACAAGTCTAACCCACGCCGAGTCTTCTCTATAATTGACTCTCTACTCAAACCACCCCCAGCTGCCTCTTCTTCCTCCATTTCACCTCAGTACTTTGCTGACTATTTCAAAGAAAAGTTGGAATCCATTCATCAGAACATCCCCTCTGTTTCCTCCTCCCATCCCACACCTCTTCCTAACTCTCCTCCTGCCTTCCTTGACTCTTTTTCCGCTGTCACAGAGGAGGATGTATCGCTACTGATCTCCTCTTCTCCCTCTACACTTGCCCTCTTTACCCAATTCTCTCCCATCTCTAAAACATCTTGTTCCTACTATAAACCCTATGCTCACACATATTTAACACCTCCCTCTATTCTGGTACCTTTCCCTCCTCCTTCAAACATGCAACCGTTATACCGTTACTCAAAAACAGCAAGCTTGATCCTACCTGTCTATCTAACTATCGACCTGTCTCCCCCCTGCCTTTTGCCTCTAAACTCCTTGAATGTTTTGTATTCTCTCGCTTGAAGCTAATAATTAACGAAGAAATAATAATTAATTAATAATTAATCATTAATACGTAATAATTAATAAGTAATGAATAATAATAAATAAATAATATTTTACACATTATTATTTTAATTTTTTTATCATTTATAAATTATACCATATCATAAATCGAACCCAGAACCTTTCATATGCTAGTTAAATTCTGTACCTCTACACCACATGGACTGTGTGATGTCACAGACATCTAGAAACAAACTTAACATTTACATAGTACACTGTGCACTGTGGCAATGTGCTGTAGAGGATAAATATATCAAACTTGTCACACCAAGCCTATGGTGTAAAGGTAAAGCATTGGTACCAGTATATGGAAGGTCAAGAGTTCGATCACTGCATGTGTATTATATAAAATGTATTAATGTTGAATTCCCACATGGTGTAGGTGTGCGTATGTGTCCGTTAGTCAATAAAACATTGAATTGAATGTTTAAAACAAAATGACACTGCACACGACAGCTGCAGAGAGGAGAGCACATAGACACAGCCCTATAAAGTGTGGAGAGAGCTGACAGCTGTAAAAAGGAGAGAGATCTAGATGCCGGTAAAATGGCAAAATTGAGGTTTTCAAATTGGGAGCCACTCTCAGACCACGTTATTGCGGATTTGCGTTGTAGCGGATCGTGCTATAACGGGGTTGAGCTGTATATACCCCTTGGACAAACACAAATCCTACGAATTCCCTCAGGGATATGAGTGCAAGTGATTAGAACCTACATAGATACCATGCTAAGCAGCATGATTGGTCCAGACCAGGGTGTGTCTCCACCAACCTCAAAGCCCAGTAATGGTGTTATCAATCACTAATTACATTATAGCAACTATTAACATCTCTCTACTATAATAGAGAGATACAATATACGTATAATAAAATACAAAATATCTATATTTTAATAATAAATGATATTCAAAACAATAAAATAGCATCCACACTGAAATTAAATATAAAACAGTGTTAGTGCAATCCTCTAAAATAGTAAAAACATATATAATGAGAGGAAAATGAAGATAATAAATAACCTCACTGTAACACAAAGTTAGCAGAGATTAAAAAAGACCAAGAACAGACATAGACTAGGAGGGGATTCCTGGTCATGTTTGTTAAAAATTCTAAAATATAAATACTTATATACTGTAGCATACCCCATGAAATTCTATAAAAATAATATAGAAAAATTGTTAAAAATTGAATAAAAATTATTAAGTAATTATATGAAATAAAGATGACATTTATGATCTAAATATAAATTAATAAAGAGACCATACTGTACATCCAGCTCATCGTTTAAACCTTTAGGTGATAGTCTACTCATACTAAAGATTCCAAAGCTCTCTTGTTTTGAAAGTGCTTTTAATCTCTGTCCCCACCTCTATGGCTTGGGGCTACAATCTGTATACCTTTGTAATTAATTAATAATGGATCACTATTGTGATGGAGTTTAAATGGCGTGACACGCTAGGCTTTTCAAAGCCAATCTTAATATTTCTAGCGTGTTCTAAAATCCTGACTTTTAACTGGTGTTTAGTACGGCCTGTATAATGTTTGCCACAGGGGCATTCCAATAGATAGATTACAAATGTAGTGTTACATGAAATGCAATCTTCTTTTGTAAAATGTTCCCCTGTGACAAAGGAATCAAAACTTTTTCTCTGTTTATTCAAAAGTTTACATGCCTTGCACTTACTTACCACAACAAAAATTCCCAGGTGGCTTAGTCTTAAACCAGCTGTATTTTTGTGCGGGATTGGTGCCAATATCACTCTGGGCCAAGCAGTTTTTTTTAATTATTGGCTTTACGGAAGAAGAATGTAGGTTTTTTTATCCAAATGTGGACCAAGTATTGGATCATTAGTTAAAATCCTTATTAATAACTTTTAATTTCAAAGCTAACTGCATTAAAATTAGTGACAAATGGTACTGATATTGCTTGTTTCTCTGATGTATCATTTTCAGATTGTGAATCCTGAATGGCTTTTAGTTTATTACCTTTACCTATTAGGATAGAATTCCTATCCATATTAATGACTTTAGTTAATGCTTTAAGAAGGTTGTATGTATGTCTTTATTTATATAGCGCCATTAGTAGCACTTCACATTAGTTCTACACGTGACAAGTTTGGAGGCAAAAGGCAGGAGGGAGACAAGTCGATAGTTAGAAAGACAGGTATGGTCAAGCTTGCTGTTTTTGAGTAATGGTATAACGGTTGCATGCTTGAAGGAGGATGGAAAGGTACCAGAGTAGAGGGATTATAGAAGGAGCAAGCGGATTAAGGAGATGGGATGAAATGGGATCAAGAGGGCAGTTGGTAGAGGGTTGCCATATTTATATCCCCTTTGAATACATTTTTCAAACAGCAGGGTGGATTGTTGTTCAGAGAAAAAAAGTGTGTTTGCTCCGTGGTCACAGCATCTCCAACAGCCAACGCATGGATGAATAAAAAACTTTATTTGCAACTAGTAATGAACATCAGCAAGAGCCACTCTGACGCGTTTCGTCCAGGCTTGGACTTTATCAACGAGTGATTCCCCATGCACATTGACAAACCTTATATAGGGGATGATGTGTTCAAACCTCCAATCATCACAGGGATGGACCTTACCCTTCACCTGCAAACTAATAATTAAATCAATGGCTCTAGCACGTCATTCCCTATGGTTATAGTTAGTATATGCATGGGGACAGATATACAAATGTGATAAAAACAAAATTAGTAAAATACAGAAATCAACATAAAACACACTATTAAAACCACAAAGCTGAATAATCATATATACTATTACTATAATTATATATACTATTACTATAATTTGACAGATAGATAATGGATACAAACTTTAATATTAACATTAAATCTAAAGTGAAAATTTATAATATTTCATTTTATGGCTGATCAATATATTATCAATGTTACAGAGTGTGGGTGATTGCAAGTATATATCGAACAAATCACATATTAAAACGTAAGGTTTTATTTGAGATACCCTACACCTCCCAGCGCAGACTGTACCGAGGTGTACACTGTGAACAGACCCCACATATTGGCCAACACCCAACCAAGAAGTGCTTGAGTTCCCACTCCTGGTTGATGCCGGCCGGGTGGAGTGTGTTCAGAGTGTACACCCAATACATTTCTTGTTTATTAAGCACCCCCTCTCTATTACCACCTCTAGCATGACAGGGAATGTGTTCAATTGCAGTATAGGAAAAATTAGCTATTCCTCCCCTAGGACATCTAGAGAAGTGTCTAGGGACTGGGTGAGAAGTATCATTTTTCTTAATCAGCCAGACATGTTCTGCAATACGAGTCTTAACTGGTCTTATTGTCCGTCCGACATACATTTTATTACAACCACACCTCAAAAGGTATATAGTATTGGCCGTATTGCAGTTTAGAAATTATTTAATATAATGTTTTCTCCCATTCGTTTCAGACATAATGACTTTGGTGCTATGGACATACTTGCACATGGAACAATTTCCACATGCAAAAAAACCTTTTGGTATTCCTTTGATACTTTTAAATTCAGAACAAGACTGGAAATGACTTGGTGAAAGATGCAACGCCAATTTTTTGGCCTTACGAAATTTAAATTTCGGTCCATTTTTGGTAAATTCTGAAATGTCCCCATCAAGTGACAGCGTATGCCAATGTTTATGTACAATATCGCATATTAGTTTCGATTGACGACTATAAGTGGTGATAAACAGTGGACTCATATCACTGTACCCTGATGGAGATTGCACATTATCCTTGCAATATTTGTTTTGTTTTTTCTTCTCTAAAAGCATAGTGCGATCCAAGGACATTGCACGTTCTAGTGCTACTTGAATATCCTTGTGTTTATAGCCTCTAGCTTGAAATCTCTCCGACAGTGATTTAGACTGTAAAAGGAAACTGTCGTCATCTGAACATATCCGTCTTAATCAAATAAATTGTGCTTTGGGAATGCTTTTAATTAACGACCGGGGATGGCAACTTTTCGCTGAAAGGAGAGTATTCCTGGAATTTGGCTTTCGAAAAATATCTGTTTGGATATGCAAGTTATGGTCGATGTATAGGAGTAGGTCTAGGTAATTGATACAATTAATATTGTGTTCATAAGTAAATTTTATATTAACATAATTAGTATTTAATATATTGATAAATGAGATTAGTGATGATTCATCGCCGTCCCATATCATTATGAGATCGTCGATGAATCGTTTGAAGTATATAATTTGTGACCGATAAATATTGTTACTGTGATAAATATATTGTGCTTCCCATAACCCCATAAATAAGTTTGCATACGATGGTGCAAAACTTGTGCCCATTGCCGTGCCTAATGACTGTAAATAAAATTGTGAATCAAACAAAAAATAGTTGTGAGTTAATAAGAACTTAATAGATTCTAAAAGAAAAGTGCAAAGTGACGTGGAAAGTTGTGACAATTGTAAAAAATGTGCAATTGCTGATAACCCGTGATCGTGATGTATAATGGAATAAAGTGAGATCACGTCAAGCGTGACCCATCTGTATTCCTTTTTCCAGACCAGGTCCTGTACATCCACCATAATATCCGTAGAATCTTTAATGAATGATGGTAGTAAGAATACCAATGGTTTTAAATAGGAGTCCACATACCGCGATAAACCGTCTCCCAAAGATCCAATGCCAGCCACTATAGGGCGACCCGGAGGATCGACAAGTGACTTATGGATCTTTGGGAGATGGTGGAACACCGGAATCACGGGATGTGGACTGATCAGATAATCAATTTCTTGTTTATTTAATGTACATAAAATTTTACTGAATTCAATGAGTTCCTCATACTGTAACATAAACTCTGCTGTTGGATCTTTTTTGAGGAATTTATAATGATCTTTATTCCCCAATTGTCTAAGTGCCTCCTGTCTGTATTGGTTAGTAGATAAAACCACAAGGGCACCACCCTTGTCCGCATTCCTGAACATAATATCGTTTCTACACTTCAAAGTATCAAGCTCTTGGACCTCTGTGTATGTCAGATTGTTGGAATGCAAGGATGAGCAGGAAAAACCTTTAGCCAATATCTGCAAGTCTCTTTCTACCAACCTCTCAAATGCGGTAATATATGGTCCCCTATTGGAATTTGGGCAAAAGATTGACTTTTTTTTTAAACCTGATGAATGGTTGCCAAAAAAAGGTTGGGAGAAGGTATTTAGTTGTTCACCTTGCTGTTCGAGTAATGCATCCAAGTCTGACAATACACAGGTTTCCTGAAAGGTATCAAGTGAGATATTAGTCATAACATCATTATCAACTTCATTAGCAACAACAATAGATGAATCAATATCCCCATAATCAATTTCAGAGTGATTTACAGTATGAAATTGTCCCCTGGAGGAAAAAAAAATTTTAAAGATAATTTTCGGGTAAACCTCTGGAGGTCAATGACCGTCTGAAATAAATGAAAGTCTTGGACCGGGGCAAAGCCCAATCCTTTGTTAAGTAAGGACAACTGTGCATAGGATAGTTCTACTCCTGAGAGATTTATAACATTATTATTACACTCATCTATGTGTATTTTTTCCTCTTCGTTCTCCCGTGTGTTTCTACGTTTTATCCGCGATCGTCTAGTTCGCGGCGTTGTCTTGCTCCTGTTGATAAAAAAGAAGAAGAGGAGGAAGCCTGTTCTTGTACTTTTGCTCTGACACCATTAGATGTAATGGAGGACCTGCTGTCACTCCTAGATCTCCCATGATTGTCCCGTATGCTTTCAGTAGAGCCTTCAAAGGACACAGAGTGGGACCTCATATCACATTACGAGTAGTCAGACTCAGCGCCTGAGGTATCTGTTGGTCTCCCCTTAAGAATTGATTTATTGGGATTGTTTTTTGACCACCCTTTAGGTTGAGATTTAAAACCTCTGGACACATTAGACCCTGTGTTTTCTCTTGTCTGTGTTTTTTGCCAACAGTAAACCTGGCCTTTTATGTAGTCTGCGTGATCTCGCTCAAATTTGTTGTGTTTTTTGTCGCATATTGTGTCCTCTATGGTTTCAATATTAGTCAGCAGTGTTTTGTCATTTTTTATAAATTGATCCATTTTAGCAAATGGCTTCAGATTATTTCTCAAAACATTTATCTCTGACATTAAAAGTTATTTTTCTTTTGTTTTCTGCTGAATGATTAATTCCATTAGTTTTAAGGAACATTGGTTCAAAGTATCAGTCCAGTCCTGTTCAAATTGTATATTTGTAAAACCGAATGTGGGTGTCTTTTTGATGCGCAAACCCCGTGGTATTCTTTTGCACCTAATATAATTGTTCAATGAAGTAATGTCTCACCAAAGATGTATGTTGAGCACCAATAGTCTCTCCAACTTTACAAAATAATTTGTGAGGTCTGATGGTTCCTCGCAAATGACCTCTGTGCTTTCATCAAACAAATGGGCTGCCTTTTTGGATCGTTTAGTATTGTCCCTGCATGCATCAACATATGTATCCACATCTGTAAGATCTGTGTCTGTATCCACATCTTCCATCTCAAAAGTATTATTATCTTAGTTTGAAGAAAATGTTTAATGATATATTAAAACCTCATGCGTTGGCTGAAACAATAGTGAAAAAAGTATATATATATATATATATATATATATACTCCAAAGGCTTCCAATAATAAGGTGTAATAGTAAATTCCTTATAGAGCAATTTTAATACAATAATAAAATACAGTATAACATATAAAATAAAAAACAATTGATTAAACTAAAAATACAAAAATTGGTGTAAAATTGGAAACCTACTCCCCAAAATCCCTGAGGAAGAAACCCACTATTAGGAGTTTCGAAACATGTAGAAGGTCTTTTGGCATTACTGAGACACCGTAGCTGTGGAGAACAAGCGGTGACGTCACAGGAGTAGTTGATCGGCTGAACTCTGGGAGAAAGCAGCAAGCAGTGTGCAGCAAGCAGACACCCGAGCAGAAAAGGAGATCCTCTTCCGTGGATTGACGCAATTTCACCTCGCAGCAAGCGGTCCCATATGCTGATAAGACCATTTCAATAACGCTTATGTCCTAGTCACTTTTGGTGAGTAGGTTTCCAATTTTAAACCAAACGGAGCAAGTTTCAAGACATCTGGTTCCTATGCCAAGGCACAGATAGTTCTTTTTAGTATAATTCTTTTTAGTATAAATTTTTGTATTTTTAGTGTAATCAATTGTTTTTTATTTTATATGTTATACTGTATTTTATTATTGTATTAAAATTGCTCTCTTTATACATCCTAGTTGTCCCTGGGTAATGCACTATTGCAGTGTGTATGCTTGTTTTCTCTTTTTCTCTTGAGGAATCCATCAAGAAAATAACTTTGTCTACAATCACAATTAAACCATTCCTCAGCGCCACAGGAGGTGTCTTTCCCCTACATTACCAAATCTGGGAAGGAGATTCCAGATTCACTTCTTTGGGCAGCTCCAGGACTACCTTGGACTCTATATCACAGGTTTTTTGTAATTCATTGTAATTCATTGTTTGCATGAGCGCTATTGTTCACCTTTATTTTCACTATATAAAGTGAATAGTGATAAGATAATGAAAACTTTAATATTAATAGAGTCTGCTGCTGTATCGCTCAGCATCCTATGAGGCTAGTATATAAAGAAAAGAACAAACAGCGCACAACTCATAGTGCAATTTATTTAAGTATATTGAAATAAAGTGAAGGTGGTGATAAATGCGCGTACAAAAAAGTGATAGTGTTCAGGGAATACATGAATTTTGGCACATGTTACAAACTGGAGTCAGCGTTCACCCGAGCTGCAGTAGGATTCAGCATACATCGGTAGTCGGGAAAACCCATCAGTCATGAGCACCGTCTCAGTTACCCGACACCGTCTCAGCTCCGGAAGTAAAGTCCTGATCTTATGTCAAGTATACAGCTCATCACCTGTTTGGACCCATTTCCCTCCGGTCTCTTGGTCAGAGATTAGCATGGTTGGCTTGCTTGCTTACTTGCTTCGGTATTACGTCCCGCACAGGCTTTCCTCGAGTCGCCTAGTATACGTCACTCGACCCGCGTCATTGAGTGCGCCCACAATCTTCGGCAACAGAGTAGGCAAAAAGTATCCAGTCCCGCTTGCTCCAGCCACTTGCAAAAGTACCCACATAAGCAAATAAAGGTATGTACCCCTTGGAGAAACACAAATCCTATGTGTTTCATTACAAACTTCTTCAGGGAAGTGAGTGCAAGTGATTAGATCCTACATACAGTATATATACCATACTAAGGACCTCATGCAGTAAACGGCGATAAGTTTTTTTGGCAAATATGCCTACTGCAATTCAGTAAGCCTTGAAAAGCTGTCGAGATAAGGAAATTCCGCCGTTTTTTTGTGGCGGAAAAAAATCTGCTTGGCAAAATTCCTATCTCGCCACTTCTCGCCAGCTTCTCAAACTCGCTGCATTCTAGTAGCGCCAAACAGCATCTCGCCGCTACTCGCCGCTCTAGAAATGAGACATTTTCTCAAAATCGCCCGACACAAAAAGTTGGCAAGAACCTGGGGCTGAGAGGTGAGACGGAACTTACAAAAAATCAGGCCCTTTTCCTCCAGAGCTGATACCCATTAATTCCAGCACCGGAGACCCCCGGCATGAATCCGATGAAGGAAAAATGCATTTACAGCCCACTTCATTACCTTAGCGGCTAACCGCTAAGGCAATGAAGGGGTTAACAACCAGTATCAGGCTTATTGTAGGTAGCGGGGTTGCGTGAAGGGGGTATTTGGCCATTTGTGTGTGTTTAGGCCTTGCGGGGGGGGGGGGGTTGCGGGTGAAATTAACCCCTTCATTACCTTAGCGGTTAATACCGCTACAGAAATTGATTAACACACATTCCCAGCTAGCTGAAACTTCTACACCCACCACATCATGAATATATATTTATGTCAAAAAGAGTGCTACTGGGCGTGGCAAATGTATACAACAAAAGACAGGGGTGCCCAATGCTCTGTTCAATTGACAAAACATATATGGTAAATAGTATAAAGTTTAAATACTTCAATAATAGTAATATTCCCTTATGAAGAAACGGTTTTCATTTCGAAACGCGTTGGACTAGTGCCTAAGTACCAGTATTCCGAGATAGCTCCATACTGCCACTCCATCATCCGGTTGGTGGTGGAGCAATCGGGTGCTTGTGGCGTCTGTGTCGTGGTCGAGTGACATCATCCTGATCAATCGAATGGCCCCTAACCCCTTAACCACCTTAGCAGTTAATAACCGCTATAGTCATTAAGGGGTTAACCCACCCTTCCCCGCTACCCACCCGGGAGGCCTAAGCACCCACCCCGGACCCACTATACCCACTGAGTAGTATAGTGGTACATCATACCCATATAATAAAATGGGTATGATAAGCCTTTATAGAACTCAATGGGCACCTAATCACAACACATTAACGCTCAAAACACACAATAATAAAACATTACAAAACTCCCCAAAAAAACAATTCACAATAAAAACACTATTCAGCTAATCCAATGAATACAAGCAAAAACCAGATCAACAATTAATTAATGAAACCATTAATTAAACCATTAACCAATCAAAACAACTAATTAATCAAACAACTTGGAATTATTTCAAACAGTAACCAATCAAACCAATTAATTACTAAACCATCTCGGAAATAATTCTAACAGTAACAATCAAAATAATTAATTAATACAACATTAATGAATTAATTGAAACATTAAACTACAAAGAAATCAATTAAAAACATATCAGAAACAACCATTAAATGCATTACCTACTGTAACACAACACATCATTATTTAAAAACAAAAAAAAATCGCCAACATTTTATTTCAATCAAGCAGAAAAATACCAAACAATGACATCAACATAATAAACTAACATTGCAAAAAACAGCAGCAATACAAAGCCAGAAATGTCCCCCAAATATTGTCCTAATAATGTATGATCCCTAAAGTGGTACAGATTAATATATTATCAGTCAATGTGCAAAAAAAAAAAAAGAAAGAAAATCAGAAAAAAAACATCCAATGAAAAACCTGTAAAAAATACAATTACAAACATGCAATATCTTACTTACCATTAGAAGCGCTGGCCCTCCAACTCCCGGGGAAACAGGAAGCTCACGTACCTTGAAGGTCTCAAACAGCATCCGATGCCATCCACCATGAAGATGCAGCTCAGGTACCCAAATCTTCTTTCTTCTTTCTTTAATCACCTTCTTCTATCTTAATCTGTCACCATTTCTTGATCTTCTTAATCTTCTCTCTTCTTATTGTAATCCAAAAAGCCCCATGGTAGATCCCAACCGATGTTGTCTCGTCGTCTTCTTGGTCTAAAATGAGGCGTCACGGCTTTAAATTTTGGCAGAAACTGGTTTAACAGCCATCTGATTGGCTGTTAAAACCATGTGCCGACTTAATTTTTTTTTATGATGCCAGCGAATCCGCTTAAAACGCGATCTTAGTATGGCTCCCGATTTTAAACCCTCCATGCTATTATTATTATTATTATTATTATTATTAAATGGCTATTTTATTTTAGAGTCAATTAGGTTTGTACAAATCAAATCAAATCAGCTTTATTGGCATGACGAAAGAACATTTCAGTATTGCCAAAGCGTGAATAATAGGGGGTGGGGGACAATAATTACACGAATACTAGAGGGTAGAGTATAATGATTGCACTGTATATGGGTAACAGTTTCACACAGGGATGTGGGGGTTAGTGGACGTCTCTCAGCTTGTGGCAGGTGCTGAAATAGTGTGCAGCCAGTTCTGCTGTGGTTTCATCTTCTCCCAGGAGGATAGAAATTTGTTGGTTCTCCTCTATATTATTAAAGTTCTGGATAACAGCAGATAGTTTCTCTAGGTGGGCACACCTCACTTCAGAGTATTGTGTGCAACGCAACAGGAAGTGCATTTCATCTTCTACCTCTCCTAGCTCACATCTTTGGCATATTCTCATCTCCCGGGGCTTCCAGTTCTTCCTGTGTCTGCCTGTTTCTATTTCTAGGCTGTGGGCACTTATGCTGTACTGGCCCAGGGTCTGTCTCTGGACTGGGTCTTTTACCTTCATTAGGTAGGGTGCCAGAGTGTATTCTCTCTGTAGGCTTTGGTAGGTTTCCAGCTTCTTTGAGCGTTGAATATAATTTTCCCACATTGTCACATACTGCTTCTTCATTTAGTTGGAGATTGAGTTGATTTCTTTTTTCGGCAGGTTGTTAATCTGTGTGGGGTTTTGTCCTTGGAGTGAGAGGACAAGTTGTTTGATGGCACAGGGTTTAGTGAGGAGGTCCTGGCTTTGCATTGCTCTGCAGCAGTAAGACTGTGGATGGCTCTTGTTTAGGTGAGCCCAGAATGTCAGTGCTCTCTTCTGTACAATGAGCAGAAGAGGAAAGCGGCCAGCTCAGCCGGCATGCATTGTTTGATGTACTCCTGTGTACTTGGAGAAGGTGTTTGCAGAATTCCAGATGCAGTATTTCTGTTGGGCTAGTATCCCATTTTGTGGAGTCTGGGTATGTTACAGGGCCCCACACCTCACAGCCATACAGAAGGATGGGTGTGATGATGCTATTGAATATTTTCATCCAGATTCTTATTGGGGGTTTGAGGTGGTACATCTGTTTCCTTATTGCATAAAATGCTCTGCGGGCCTTCTCCTTCAGTGTATTTATGGCCAGGTTGAATTTCCCTGATGAGCTGATTGTTAGACCAAGGTATATGTAGCTTGCTGTCTGTTCCAGTGCATTGTCGTCCAGTGTAAATTGCGATATGGTTGGATGTTTTTTAGATTTTTTCTGGAATACCATTATTCTGTTTTTTTCTAGGTTCACAGAGAGTGCCCAGGTCTGGCTGAATTTTTTTAGTATTGCCAGTTTCTGTTGGAGGCCTTGTTCTGTTGGAGACAGCAGGAGCAGGTCGTCTGCATATAGTAGAGACTTAGGGGTCTATGCACTAAGCAGCGGAAAATTGCATTCGCCAGGGTTTGAACTAGCAGTGTTTTTAGCGTGTTAAGCTCGCTGTATGCAGGAAGGGTCGAATCCCTGGCGAATGAATGCGCCACCACCATTTGAAATAATGGTGAGTAACCTGTGGCGAGACAGCTGCCTGGCAAGAAGCTGCAGAGAAGCCGTCCCCTGCCGAGATGTGTTTACAGCAGAGAGGGTTCCGCTGCTCTCTAGGCGCAAACATCGGCACATTAAAAATTATTTTAAATACAATTTTATTCATAGTGTACATGTGCAGGGGGTCTCCGGAGCTGAACCGCATTGGTTTCAGGTCCGGGGACCCCCTCCTTCCTGAGATACAGGCCCCTTTATGAGGTGCCGGTATCCCTCTGCATTTAAAGGTCCCGATCACGTGACCGCGGAATCTAAACAAAGCAGAGGGATACCAGCACCCCCTAAAGAGGCCTGTATCTTGGGAAGCAGGGGGTCACCGGACCTAAAACCAAAGCGGTTCAGCTCCGGAGACCCTCTGCACATCTACAGTATAAATAAAACACACATATCAATAAACACTCATTCCTTACCTTTGCGGCTATCTGCTATGGTAACGAAGCAGCATGAATATATTTTTAATAATAGTGTACAGTGAGCAGGGGGTTCCCTGAGCTGAACCGCATTGCTTTGTGGACCAGGGACCCCCTACTTCCCGAGTTACAGGCCCCGGTATGGTGGCAGTGTCGCCGCCATCTTTATAGCGTCCCATACGCACCGTGCCCGCTATAAATATGGCGGCGACACTGTCACCGATGCCCCAAAACAGGGCCTGTAACTCGCGAAGCAGGGGGTCCCTGAGCCAGAAATAAATGCGGTTCAGCTCAGGAGACCCCCTGCTCCCGCACAATATTATTAAAATACATAAATGCTGCTTCATTACCATAGCGGATAGCCGCTAAGGCAATGAAGGGGTTAAGGCATAATAGCATGTTTATTGGGGACACTACCCCCCCACCCCATGAGGCCTAACCACCCTCACACACTACCCACAAGGGAGGCCTACCCACATACCCTTGGGGCCAATACCCTCTTCCCCCACTCCCAGTACCCACAATAAAAACAATACACAGCCCCACAATAAATATCATTATATTTATTAAATACATAACCCACCCCCTGTGCCCCCCCCATTAATACATGATTTATTATTTTACATACAGGGATAATACCCCAGGCCCACGGGAGTCCCCGGTGGGCCTGACGGGTCACCTAGTAGACCATGTGACATAGGCTTTGGGGAGAACAGATGTGACGTCATTGAAAGCCTGTCACATGGTACTAGAGCCAATCAGAGTTGGGATGGAGTTCCCACGCTCTGATTGGCTACCGTACCATGTGAGGCCGGCCATCTTTCTTTTCATGACATTATCTTAAAGGCAATTGAAGCAAAGCCATTCTGATTGGCTGTGCTTTCATTGCCTTTAAATGACGTCATCATTTTTTTTTTCTCAGCCAAAACACATGGTCCAATCAGGGCCGTGGGAACCATGACGAAAATGTGACGTCATAGGCCTTTAAAAGCCTATGTCATCTCATTTGGAAGGCAGACGCCGAGAAGGAAGGACCTCCGGAAGAAGAAGAAGACCAGGGCGTGGCAGCAGACGGTAAGAAGACCCCGGAGGAGAGCCTCAGATACAAGAAAGAAGAAGATAGAAGAATACAGATAAAAGGGATTACAAATAGAAGACCCATGGATTGTTTTGGCTTATTATTTTAATGTTTATTATTTTATGTTTTATTATTTTATGGGTTCCTGTGCGTGGATTGGTTCGAGAGTAAGCTGTTCAACGGGAGTCGGTGAGTGGGTCAAGTAATGGTAAGTGAACAAAAGAAATGTATTTTATTTAACTTGTTTTTTTGCTTTTTTACATGTGTTTGTTTGTTTTTTGTACATCATTTCTTGCCACTGTATGTATGTATGTATGTATGTCTAGATCAATATATACATACAGGGTAAGAAATGATTTTGTTTGAAAAGCTTGCTTTGCAGTATTTAAAATGATTTTGGCTATGCTGCTATGCATAGATGTGTGTGTAATGTATTTTAGAATTAGTTAGATGTAATTTTTGGGCTTGTATGCTGTACTTTAGGTCATGGTGAGGCTTGCTTTTGTATATTTTATTATTTTGTGTACTTCTATTTTGTCTGATGGTAACTTGATGGATGTTTACCATATCAATAAATCTGGGACGGCGGCTTAACCCCTTCATTGCCTTAGCGGTTAGCCGCTAAGGTAATGAAGTGGCCTTTAAATGCATTTTTCCTGCCTTGGATGCATTCCGGGGGGCTTCGGTGCTCGTAGTAATGGTATCAGCTCTGGAGACCCCCCGGCATCAATCACAGGCAGGAAAAAGGCCTGAATTTTTTCTAAGTGCCTACTTTTTGTGGCGTGCAGGATTCGTCAGAAAAACGCCATTCTAGAGTGGCGAATAGCGGCGCAAAGCTACTCGCCACTACAAGAATTGAGCGTGGCGATAAAAATGGCTAGTTGAGGTGAAAATTGCCTTTTCGCCGCGCCGATGACGGGAAAAAAACCCGCCACATATTGGCATTTTTTTTGCTTTTCGACAAGTTTTTGCCCCTTACTGAATAGGGGTAGGCATTCTTGGCGTGAAACGGCGAGAAGTGCCTTTCCGCCGCTTACTGCATGACCCCCTTAATCTCAGTTCCAGCCAAGTTGAGCCCAGGTGCTGAGGAGGATTCTAGGGCTGCTGCGAGCTCATTGATGTAGATGTTAAAAAGTATGGGACTCAGTCCTTGATGGAAGAAGTCTGTCCTTTTGTTATTAACTTTCACGCAGCATTTGTTTTCAGAGTACATACTTTTGATCGTGTCGTATGTTCTCCCCCCTATTCCGCTCTCTAGTATTTTCAGCAATAGGCCTGGATGCCAGATGGAGTCGAAGGCTTTTTTGAAGTCCACAAAGCAAGCAAACATTTTGCCCTTGTTGGTGTTGTGGACGTGCTTATTAATCAGGCTGTGTAGGGTATAGATGTGATCCGTGGTGCGGTGGTTTGGCAGGACGCCTGTCTGGCTCTTACTCAGCACACTCTGCTCTGTCAGGAAGGTGATGATTCTTCTGTTCAAGATGCTGTTGAACAGTTTCCCCAGGGTGCTGCTGACACAGATTCCTCTGTAATTGGATGGGTCCATCCTGTCTCCTTTCTTGTGGATAGGGGTTATCAGTCCTTCGTTCCACAGTTCAGGGAAGTAGCCAGAAGTGAGGACCAGGTTGAACATTTTCAGTATTGCTTCTTGTATAGATGGATCGCTATACTTCAGCATCTCTTGTAGAATGCCATCTGGTCCACTTGCTTTCTTGGTTTTTATTAGTTTTATTTTTTATTTTATTTCTTGGATTGTGATTGGTATGTCCAGAGGGTTTTGGTTATCTTTTATAGTGTTCTCCAGTGATGTTTGTTTGGTGAGGATTTGTTTTTGTTCTTGCGTCAGGTTTTCTCCTGGGATATCTTGGTAAAGGTCCTCGAAGTAGTTTTTCCAGATGTTGCCATTCTGAATATACTCTCACTCACTATTTTTTATTTTTAACACAGTTTTTTATTCAAGTCTGAGGTACAGCAATGGGCACATGCTTTCCCCCAAATGACGCTAATCTCTATATGGGAGCTTGGGAACAAAACGTGATCTGGAATAATAACCCATTTTTTGAGAAAATCATAATCTGGCGCAGATTTATAGATGATATCATTTGTGTGTGGGAAGGGGACGATGACTCTATAAATTATTTTACTACCTACCTTAATTCCAATGATTAGAATCTGACCTTTACGATGGAGAGTAATCTAAACCAAATTACATTTTTGGATTTATAATTGATGATCACTGATGACAATAGGGTAACAACAAAAACTTTCTTTAAGAAGGTTGATACTAATAGTTTTTTACTAGCAAGCAGTAATCATAAAAGATCTTGGATTGAAAATATCCCCATCGGACAGTTTATACAGATTAAACAGAACTGTAGCAATGTCAAAGATTTTGAACAACTATCCACCCTGCTGTTTGAAAAATTTATTCAAAGGGGATATAAATATGAAGACCTTCTTAAAGCTTAACTAAAGTCATTAATATGGATAGGAATTCTATCCTAATGGGTAAAGGTAATAAACTAAAAGCCATTCAGGATTCACAATCTGAAAATTACATATCAGAGAAACAAGCAATATCAGTACCATTTGTCACTAATTTTAATGCAGTTAGCTTTGAAATTAAAAGTATTATTAATGAATTGGAAGATTTTAACTAATGATCAAATACTTGGCCCACATTTGGATAAAAAACCTACATTCTTCTTCCGAAAAGCCAATAAAAAAACTGCTTGGCCCAGAGTGATATTGGCACCAATCCCGCACAAAAATACAGCTGGTTTAAGATTATAGTAAACCACCTGGGAATTTTTTTTGCGGTAAGTGCAAGGCATGTAAACTTTTGAATAAACAGAGGAAAAGTTTTGATTCCTTTGTCACAGGGGAACATTTTACAAAAGAATATTGCATTTCATGTAACACTACATTTGTAATCTATCTATTGGAATGCCCCTGTGGACAACAGTATACAGGGCATACTAAACACCAGATAAAAGTCAGGATTTTAGAACACGCTAGAAATACATGTAGCCTTGGTGCCCTCCGGCTCCCAGAGACCCCCCTCCTTTGGGTCAGCGCGGTCGCGGGTGCCGCCGGAGGCAGCGACGGACCCGCCGGCTGTTCCCAAAGGTGGGGGCCGGTGCAGGGAGTGAGCCGGGCATTTGGAGGCTCGGCGGCGTACCCGGTTAGCGAGGGCCGCCATTGCGGGTGCACGCGCATGCGGCGCGATCACGCATGCGTGGAGCAGAGTAGGGAAGAGGCTAGGGAGTTGCAGGCGGCCCTGAGTAGTTGCGCATGCGCAGAAGGGAGCGCACGATCACTAACCTTCCAGGGAAGGCTCTTGGAGGGGACTACAAGTCCCATGAGCCTCAGCTGCGCCCCACGTGATGCCAGGGAGCCAATAGGGCTGGAGTATCTCCCTGCACAGATAGAAAAGATACATTTTGCGCGCTGAGAACGGCAGTTGGAGCTTGGAGCAGGAAGGGGAAGGAAGGGTGTAGGGAGGCAAGTGAAGCTCCTGCACCAGGTAAGGTTCCCCCAAGTCCCAGACAGGCCCCAACTCCCCACCAGGTTAGTGGGTAAGTGATACGGGACGGCCTCTAGATTAGGGACTCTGCCCTTAGGTTCGTGTGTGCATTCTTGTCAGGTCGCAGCTGTCAGTGCTGTGAGGGCTGACCAGAGGGCACCGTGTAAGGTTGCAGTACGTTGCTGCAGGGGTTGGAAGTGTGAGGTAGGAGTTAGTCCGAGGGGACCCGGGTGGTGACGGGAAGAGGTAGTGTGGGTGCAGGGGGTCAGGGACCCACCTACATAGGATAGGCTACCCCGTAGGCCCCTAGGAGTTTTCCCCTGAAGACATTCAAGGTTGCTGTGCTGTAGAGACGGCCTATAATAGCAGTGAGCATCACGTTAGTTCACAGAGTCAGTTAGAGACTCAGCAGACGCTGCGCATCCGTTCAGAAGGTTGGGCGCAGACTTCTACTGCCGCTGCAGAGGCTTTCCACGTGGGATCGTCCCTGATGGTGGTTCTGGTGTACTCCTGTCATCGGATCCTTTGTGAAGCCTGTTGCAGGCCCGAGCACTGCAGGTAACTCTTATCTAAAAGTGCACCAATGATCCTATTAGTTTCATTAGTGACTGCGCAGTCACACATATCCTCTCTCTGTAAGAGTGCGGGACATTGTGTGGGGATTACTGGACACGGGGTGGGATCACCCGGTGTAGGGGGAGCATCCTGTGAGATGCAGTAATCAGTGTCTCCTCTAGAGAGGACACCCGTTATTCTGTTGATGCTATACGGTTCCTATGTTCACCAGTAAAGGTATAGGTTATTATACATAAGGTGTGCTGAGTATTTGTATGTGTCTTGCGAGGAACAATTCCCGCTCTGCTGGGAACCATCACAGGCTGAGGTGCTGCACCATGTACAGGGTTACTCATAATACACATACCCCAGGTTCCCCGTGGCAGAAGCTCAGCCCTCTTGTGAGCCTAACAGGTAAAGCACCACACGTGGTAACTGTAGGTTCTCCGCACCCACATTATATCTGCGATTGGGTGGGGGAATACCCGTTACATTTGGAGGCACTGCTGAGATCAGACCTGGGGTGCCCTATTCTATTGTTGTATCACATTGTCCAATTCATTTTTCACCATGTTTATAAAGTCCGGACACGAGGTCTTCACTTGGGCCTTGCGGCAAGATCTTGAACCCCGCCACGTGGTGGCGGTAGGAGGCTTCCCCACCACTATAACCGCTGGAGAGGTCAGAGAGTATATGTATAAAATTCCTGGGTGGCCATACGCATGTGGCTTAGCTGTAGAACAAGATCTCACGTCCACGTGGAAAATGATGCTTTTCGTGGTAAGCTTCACTGAGGATTTTATTTAATTATTTATAAAATATTTTACCAGGAAGTAATACATTGAGAGTTACCTCTCATTTTCAAGTATGTCCTGGGATATATGCCTGTCTGATGCACCGTCCACACTGTTTATGTAAGGGGGCCCATCTGAGGGTTACCCTTTAGTCTACACAGACCCAGTCAAATGGTGTCTCCCGCCAAAACAGGAGATCGCACGTGCGGCTGACTGCAAGCCTGCACTAAACTGTGTTGCAAAAATCTGTCCGGGATTGGTGGGAAAACCTAAGCCCCGCCCCCGCCAACTGAGTGGCGCAGTGCAGAACCAGAAACACCCCTTGAAAGAGTGTGCCGCTCCTCCTGTAAATTTCACCAGGGGGAGTGAGCACATTGAGCAGAAATCAACAAATTCTGTTCCCTATAAGAAAAGTGCGGGGTGCAGCGAAACACACCCTCAGTTGTATAGGACCTGGCAAGCGCCAGAAGTGAATATACCCTTTCTTTTTTGTCCGTGCTTACAAAAGGGCGTGATCATATATGAGGGTATAGACATCAACCTATTTCAGCTACCTATGGATGTCCGGATGACACAGGTGGGCGAGGCGGTGTGCTTTCACTGTGTCTGTACCCAGTGTGACTGCCCAGTTGGTGAATTGACCTGGGGACCCCAGTGTGTTTGCTGCGGGGCACAGTTCCTGCTTCCCAAGCTGCTGCAGCCTACTCATGAAGAGGAAGAAGCGATCGACTTCAATCCTGGACTGGTCAGTGTAGCTAACCACTCTACCCCCCTCACAGACGTTCCTGAGATCTCGAGTACTCTAACCGCGGTTCCAGATCCGGTTCTAGAGTCGGTTCCAGAGCTGGAACCAGCAGAGAAAGATGCGAATGACCTCTCTACCTCAACCACGGAAGTTTCGGAGGCGCCACGTGCTATAACCCCAGTTCTAGACTTTGCTCTAGAACCACAACATTTTCAAGATACGTGGCAGGATGACCTAGCACAATGGAAGACTCGCAGAAGAAGTGTTTCACAGGACCTGATAAAGAAAGAGCAATAGAGGAAAAAGATGGAGAGGTTACATAGTGGAGAGAGCGATATGTCTGAACCGCAGATTCCAGAATCACAGGGTAAGGTGTATATACCCCCATCCTCTCTTAGTGATTCCAGCGACCAACAATCAGCTGTGGTGATGCGCCCGCCGGCGGACCACACAAGTGAAGCTGGAGATAAAGAGACAATTATCCCATCTGCTACGGATCCTGATATGGCCCGTGTGCCCTACAACAGTCAGTCCGGTCTACCACAGTGGTACCATCAGTCCCAGGCTTGGGATCAGTACCTGCTAACCACACCAAGGGTAAGGTGAATGCACAGGAAAAGTTAGGTGCACTTCCGCTAGTGGCACCAGAGCGAAGGCTGGTGCGGCCGGAGCCGCGGAAGAGTCCCACGGCCGTGGCGACTCCCAGTGTGTCAGAGGGACCGGAGGAAGAGGAACCCATCGCAAGCCAGCGGAGTGGTGAGGAACCTCCTTACTCCCCACAGGCTCCGATGGAGGCAGACGTGGAAAAGGCTCCTGATCTGAATGTGAGCCTGTGCGCCCCAACCCAAATGGTCCCCGGACTGGGATTCAACGCTCCCGAGGTTTCAGCAAGTAAGTGGACTGCCCCACAAGTGCCGGGGGCAGGTCCCGAGACAGCCGAGGTGGGAACTGACAGCGTCCCCGAGGACCTGTTGGCCACCGTGCATCACCGCAGTGGTAAGGTATCAACCCATTATCCCCTGCAGGATGTAACAAAGACTTTGAGTATGGAGACATTGCCAATTGCTAACTTCCCAGTGGAAGCCTCGCAAGTACTCAGGGACAAGGACTGTGTGGCGAGGGATTTAGTAAAATTTGCCTCCTTTAAGCCCAAAACAGAGCTCTCCATTCACCATGTGGTGGACCGTGGAAAAGGTCAAGACCTCCTAGCCTATCGCATCCATGCCGCAGATGGCCGTTTAAAGGTCTGGCCAAGAGACATGGTACTATTCCGTCCACCAGGGGGAGGAAGTAATAAGGACCCTGTGACTGTTGCCCTCGAGAGT
Organism: Ascaphus truei; assembly: GCA_036426205.1. NCBI lineage: Eukaryota > Metazoa > Chordata > Amphibia > Anura > Ascaphidae > Ascaphus > Ascaphus truei. Next base: position 78,154,047 of record CM071573.1, on the reverse strand, counting down.
GCTCTCCAAGAGATTCTTCTGGGGGGGCTCACGAACGTAAAAGTGAGGTACTCCCACCTGATCAGTTAGGGGCATCCCACAAATGGTCTCAGCTGGCCTCGGTTATCATGTGTGAATTGCATTGTACCCTGTGGTGTAAAGTCAAAAGTGATAAGTTGTACATATTATGCTCTGCATTTTCATTATGTAAACTTATGTCGAGTGATGTCGTTCCCCAAGCGGGGACGTTGGATTTTTCACTAGGGGGAGAGTTTAGCCTTGGTGCCCTCCGGCTCCCAGAGACCCCCCTCCTTTGGGTCAGCGCGGTCACGGGTGCCGCCGGAGGCAGCGACGGACCCGCCGGCTGTTCCCAAAGGTGGGGGCCTGTGAAGGGAGTGAGCCGAGCATTTGGAGGCTCGGCGGCGTACCCGGTTAGCGGGGGCCGCCATTGCGGGTGCGCGCGCATGCGGCGCAATCGTGCATGCGCGGAACAGAGTAGGGAAGAGGCTAGGGAGTTGCAGGCGGCCCTGAGTAGTTGCGCATGCGCAGAAGGGAGCGTGCGAACACTAACCTTCCAGGGAAGGCTCTTGGAGGGGACTACAAGTCCCATGAGCCTCAGCTGCGCCCCACGTGATGCCAGGGAGCCAATAGGGCTGGAGTATCTCCCTGCACAGATAGGAAAAGATACATTTTGCGCGCTGAGAACGGCAGTTGGAGCTGGGAGCAGGAAGGGGAAGGAAGGGTGTAGGGAGCAAGTGAAGCTCCTGCACCAGGTAAGGTTCCCCCAAGTCGCAGACAGGCCCCAACTCCCCACCAGGTTAGTGGGTAAGTGATAAGGGACGGCCTCTAGATTAGGGACTCTGCCCTTAGGTACGTGTGTGTGCATTCTTGTCAGGTCGCAGCTGTCAGTGCTGTGAGGGCTGACAAGAGGGCACCGTGTAAAGTTGCAGTACGTTGCTGCAGGGGTTGGAAGTGTGAGGTAGGAGTTAGTCCGAGGGGACCCGGGTGGTGACGGGAAGAGGTAGGGCGGGTGCAGGGAGGCAGGGACCCACCTGCATAGGATAGGCTACCCCGTAGGCCCCTAGGAGTTTTCCCCTGAAGACATTCTAGGTTGCTGTGCTGTAGGGACGGCCTATAATAGCAGTGACCATCACATTAGTTCACAGAGTAAGTTAGGGACTCAGCAGACGCTGCGCATCCGTTCAGAAGGTTGGGCGCAGACTTCCACTGCCGCTGCAGAGGCTTTCCACGTGGGATCATCCCTGATGGTGGTTGTGGTGTTCTCCTGTCATCGGATCCTTTGTGAAGCCCGTTGCGGGCCCAAGCACTGGAGTGCTCGGCAGGTAACTCTTATCTACAAGTGCACCAACGATCCTATTAGTTTCATTAGTGACTGCGCAGTCACACATATCCTCTCTCTGTAAGAGTGCGGGACATTGTGTGGGGATTACTGGACACGGTTGGGATAGAGTAGGGGGGGAGCGTCCTGTGAGACGCAGTAATCAGTGTCTCCTCTAGAGAGGGACACCCGTTATTCTGTTGATGCTATACGGTTCCTACAGTATGTTCACCAGTAAAGGTATTGGTTATTACACATAAGGTGTGCTGAGTATTTGTATATGTCCTGCGAGGAACAATTCCCGCTCTGCCGGGAGCCATCGCAGGTGGAGGCGCTGCACCGAGTACAGGGTTAATCATAATACACACACCCCAGGTTCGGGGGAAGCTCAGCCCTCCTGTGAGCCTAACAGGTAAAGCACCACACCCGGTAACAGTGGGTTCTCCGCACCCACATTATATCTGCGATTGGGTGGGGGGGGGAATACCCGTTACATACAGTATTAAGATTGGCTTTGAAAAGCATAGCGTGTCACGCCATTTATACTCCATCACAATAGTGATCCATTATTAATGAATTACAAATGTATACAGATTGTAGCCCCAAGCTATAGAGGTGGGGACAGAGATTAAAAGCACTTTCAAAACAAGAGAGCTTTTGAATCTTTAGTATGAGTAGACTATCACCTAAAGGTTTAAACGATGAGCTGGATGTATGGTCTCTTTATTAATTTATATTTATATCATAAATGTCATCTTTATTTCATATAATTACTTAATAATTTTTATTCAATTTTTAACAATTTTCTATATTATTTTTATAGAATTTCATGGGGTATGCTATATAAGTATTTATATTTTAAACTTTTTAACAAACATGACCAGGAATGCCCTCCTAGTCTATGTCTGTTCTTGGTCTTTTTTAATCTCTGCTAAATTTGTGTTACAGTGAGGTTATTTATTATCTTCATTTTCCTCTCATAATATATGTTTTTACTATTTTAGAGGATTGCACTAACACTGTTTTCTATTTCATTTCAGTGTGGATGCTATTTTATTGTTTTGAATATCATTTATTATTAAAATATAATTATTTTGTATTTTATTATAAGTATATATCTATTATTGACTATAGTAGTGTGTATTTGTAACGCGTAGCTCACCACAAACAAGGCACAACTGCGGGGCTGAGGTAGGGATTGATATATAATGCCGATCACAACCGCGAGGGCGCGTCTAGAGAGTAGGATAGAGGTACAGTCCGGATCAGGTTTATAGAAGATAGCGTTAACGTGATACTTGCCGAGTCCAGGAGTGTAGAGGAGCGGATCGTTGGGGTACGTAGCCAGATTCGGGATTGGAGAAGGTAGAATAGTCGTAAAGCCAAAGCCAGGGTCAGTGTAGGAGAGAGCAGCGTCATCGTATCCAATCCAGGGTCAGTGCAGGAGAAGTCAGAAGGTAGATTCCAGGCAGGGTCAGGCAGCAAGGAGGCAGTAAGGCAAAAAGTAGTGAGGTTCCGCGTCACACATACAAGGTTATGCTCGGCAAGGAAGTAGAGTTATGAGAGTGTATTTAAAGGACCTCCCACCAATGGGTGGCCACCAGGAAGTTAGCTCTGTCTCTCTCCCCTGGGGCCCCACTCTTTATACCCTCTCCACCTGCATGGGAGGGGACAAGCAGCCAATAAGGACGTCGCTGGGTTCTCTGCCTCTTCATTATCACCACCTTCACTTTATTTCAATATACTTAAATTGATTTTACTATGAGTTGTGCGCTGTTTGTTCTTTTCTTTATATACTAGCCTCATAGGATGCTGAGCGATACAGCAGCAGACTCTATTAATATTAAGGGTTTCATTATCTTATTACTATTCACTTTATGATTTTATATTTAGTAATCACTGATATATCACTGTATTTTTCACATATAGGTTACTCAATGTAATCACGCATTATAAAATGGTTTTGGTTGAAGGTTAATTATATATATTATTTATATATTTAGTAGCGCAGATTTTTTTCACATTTAGGGCCTCATTCAGAGAAGGTTGATAAAAATTATCGCCGTGGTTTGTTGTGGAAAGTGAGCGACCCCGTCAGGAAAACAACATGTAAATAAAAAACATATAAAACAATAATTGTGCAGTATTGTGATTGAATATTGACTTGTTTGCGAATCTTGGCTCTGGGGGAGAACCTACTTACAGCAACAATAAGTGAAATTCGCGTTTGCCTGACTCTGTCAGATAGTAGAGAAATGATGAGGTTTCTTTAAGTGGTGATTCTATCCCCTCTCGGTCATCTCATGTGAGGATTAGTTCAGAAGCTGTATGCCACAGCGAAACGCGTAGAGCCAGAGCCAACTCAGTCAAGCTGCAGCTGACTGGAAGAGAAGACTCCAGACGTTCGGATTCTCCCGCGGTTCCCCTCACAGCGCGCTACAGTCTATTGCCATTGGATGCGGTCTGACACCAAGAGGAAGTGACGTCAGACGCCATTGACGACGGCAGCCCTGGGGATAGAGGAGGACGGGGCGACACTACAGCGGGCGCATCAAGCGCAAAAGATACCTTTGTGTGCCCTAAATCAATGTACAGAGTGTGAGTACTTGTCCTAAAGTATTACTACCTGTAAATCCTGTTTTTGCAAGCTACACCATCGGCCTGTTTTTTCTGCTCTCTGTCCACATATACTATATGGGAAATCGAGTCTCACCATTTCTGAACTAATCCTCACATGAGATGACCGAGAGGGGATAGAAGCACCACTTAAAGAAACCTCATCATTTCTCTACTATCTGACAGAGTCAGGCAAACGTGAATTTCACTTATTGTTGCTGTAAGTAGGTTCTCCCCCAGAGCCAAGATTCGCAAACAAGTCAATATTCAATCACAATACTGCACAATTATTGTTTTATATGTTTTTTATTTACATGTTGTTTTCCTGACGGGGTCGCTCACTTTCCACAACAAACCACGGCTGTACTTGTGGGAAATCCGAGCATATTTCCCTGGAAGGTTTGAGAAGTATCCTGTTGGGTAACATCATTTAATTTACTTTTTATTACACTGTGTAATTAATAGGAAACTGTGGCGCCTAGGCAAATCATTTAGTATATTGATAAAAATTATCGCCAGGGCATTTAAAATAACGTTTTTTGGGGCGTTGCTATCACGGTATTCAGAAAGCCTCGATTACCTGTGATAGCAAAATTCCCAAAACGGGCGAGTTGCTGCCAGCGAGAGCATTGAGCCTCTGAAAAGGCCTAAACCAGCGATTAATTTCTGCTGCAGAGAGAGCGGCTCTGAGAGAGCCGCCTCTCACAGCGGAAATGTCGCCCTATATATTTCTGTCATAGTGTAGATGTGCAGGGGCTCGAGTGAACCACGTGGTTTTAAAAAACCAACGTGGTTCAGCTCCGGAGACCCCCTGCACATCTACACTATGAAAGAAATTTATATTAAAAAACACTTTAATAAACATCAATACACGCCCCCTCCCCCTCCGCCCAAACCCATACAGTACAGTAATGGGCAAAATAACTATTATCCAGATATGGATAATAGATTATTTGCCCATTATTAAACACTGCATTAGCATACCTAAATAAAGTCAATAAATAGAGTTATTCTTACCACAACAGCAGGTCCCTCTGTCCTCCGTAGCAAGAAAGCATATATACATAATAAAGACATTCTAATGGCCCCTAACCCCTTAATCACCTTAGCGGTTACTAACCGCTATAGTCATTAAGGGGTTAACCCACCCTGACCCGATACAAACCCGGGAGGCCTAAGCACCCACCCCGTACCCACTATACCCACTGAGTAGTATAGTGGTACCTCATACCCATATAATAATATGGGTATGATAAGCCTTAATAGCACTCACTGGGCACCTAATCACAATACATTAACGCTCAAAACACACAATAATAAAACATTACAAAACTCCCCAAAAAAACAATAAGGGCCAAATTCCCCTTCACCCACCCTCGCTAGCCACAGTAAGCCTGTCATGGGTACTTAACCCCTTCATTGCCTTAGCGGTAAGCTGCTAAGGTAATGAATTTGCTGTAAATGCATTTTTCCTGCATCGGATGCATGCCGGGGGGCTCCAGTGCTGGTATTGATGGCTATCAGCTCCGGAGACCCCCGGCATCAATGTGAGGCAGGAAAAGGGCCTGATTTTTCTAAGTCCCGACATATCGCAGCTCATCGAGGCATCTCCCCACCAATTTACCTAAATTTTGAGGTGAATTGGATTTGGGGAGAAGATCGCCTTTTAGGGCTGTGATAGGCGGCGGCAGCCGACTCACGGGTACTAGAATCGCGCGAGTTTATGATCCTTCCGAAAATGGTCGATAAGCGGCTGATCGCCGCTCAATTGGCGATTTTCTTTTGGTCATAAGATTTTGCGGCGATACAGGCCGTTATCGAGCACTTATCGAGGCTTACTGAATACGAGTAGCCATTTTGGCCAATAAGTGCTCGATAAGGGCCTTATCGACGCTCTCTGAATGAGGCCCTTAACTTTGTCAAGGGATCAAGAGAACCTGTGTTTTCCGTGACTTGTGAAACGTATGTAAGTTACCACTTGTTTTGGGAGCTCGCAATCTTCAAGTTTCCCGCTATGTTATAAAACCCCGCAGGATTTTATAACATAGGTTCAATTGATCCCACCACTGCCACCATTTAATATATAGTCTGTCACGGGAGACCAGGTTTATTAACACCTTATATACCAGGAACTTTGATTGAGCAAAGGAAGGAGGAAAAATAAACTGTAATTTATTTCAGGAAAAGACCTTTACACAATGTAACACAATTTACAGGGTTAACACACTTACTGGTAAAGGGGCTAACGTATAAACTTCTCCTTTAAATGAAATTCTCAAAAATGACCTCTGTATGAGCCCTTTCCAATGACCGGGAGGTACTCACGAAATCCTGGAACTGATTTCGGCATGCAATGCCAGCCACGACCGCTACGTTCTCAAAAACCGGACTTAGACAATTTTCTCACTCAAAATCTTTGAAGCCGGCTCGTGTCTATTCAGCACAGAGCTTCTTTGAATTTGCCGCTATTGGTTTGGCACTTGGAATCAGTGCTCCTGATTGGCTGCAAGGCTCCTTATAGGTTTCAGTGTCCCATTCACAAATCTCTACAGCCTATCAGTCTATCAGCCAACCACCGATTTGCCAGTATTGTAAAGCCAGGTGGGCACCTTTTTACGTTCTGCAAATGTACATGCACCAACCTGGCACCTCTGCATCTTTGCATACCGAGCCCCCCGTGGCTCCAGGCTCCACAGAGTCTGGGGTCTGGCAAATGGTGGCCGGATAGCCTTGTGTTATCCCAGGATGCGGGTACTCAAGCACAACTGCAGTACCCCGCCTGTTCAACACCTTGGCATCCCTGAGGCTTTCAAGTCCGGACTCTGCACAGACCCATAGGCACCAAGCTTGGTAGCCATCTAGTCTCTCGGAATCCATGACATGGAAATCCCACAGTTCATTCACAGGTTATCAGTACATATCCCTATAAAACATAACTCTTTAATAAAATATCCTGGGTCCTGTATTTTGTTTGATAAAATGTGGAAGTCCCTGTTCTGGTGTCATTGATGGAGTAAGGGGGCTATACTGTTTAGACTCACTAGTCTCATCCTTGCAGCTCGCTAGATGTAACTTTTAAACTTTTTGCACACAAGAAATCACTCTCAGCTTTATCATATACAGTAGCTGGAGCACCCCCTGAACCCCTATACCAGGTTCAGGGTACCTGGGCATGTATCTGGGCACCCCTCCTTATACTAGGGACCCCTCTTTATACTAGGGATCCCCTGTATGGTTGCAGGTATACATTAACCCCTTCATGCCCGTTTACTTTGTCTGGATGATGCTGCAGCAAGAATCCTGGTGGCGAATCGTAAGAACGTTTTCGAGTCAAAGTTTGCCCAGAGCAATGTGCTTGGCTGTATCACTCGATTCCCGGATCCAAGTTTTGGGGTATCCCATAACTCCGAAACCCCGATACATAGACACATTCTGTGAAGAATTTCTCCGGCAAACCCACCCTGAAACTTACAGCCTAGAAATCTCCCGGTCTCCGCACCCCAGGAAAGGCAAAACACAAATACATCTTTAATGTTGCATAATTTGCACACAGTCACAGTAATGCATTTCTGACAGCTATGTCCAAGAGCTGACACTCTAGGACCTAAACACACAGATCAGGGGTAACCAAGTGGGCTTAACCATTATTAGTGAGCCCTGTTAACCCCTTCGCCATCACACATAGTATTGAAGCAGGGATCTCCGGAGCTGAACCGCATTCATTTCAACCACAGGGACCCCGTGCTTCCCGAGTTACAGGCCCCGTTAGATACCGGCACTCCATACCGGGACCTATAACTCGGGATCCGGGGGTCCCCAGACATGAAATTATTGTAGTTCTGCTCAGGAAACCCCATGTTACAATACTATATTATTAAAATGTAAATAAAAACAGTGCGATCGCCTGTAATATCTGTGCAGGGAGATACATCTCTCTCTGTGCAGCTCTTTTAGACAGTGGTCAGATCGCACTTTATTTTATTTATTTATAAAAATATTTTACCAGGAAGTAATACATTGAGAGTTACCTCTCGTTTTCAAGTATGTCCTGGGCATAGTTAATATGACAAATAATCGTGGTTACAAATACAGTTACATAAATGAACAGGGTATACATTATATACAATACATTGCATGCACAGTTAGAGAAGATGTATATTATAGGCTTATGTAACAGTTACAGACCAGATTAAAATGTGAGACAGCCTTAGTTTTGAAAGAACTTAAACTGGTGGTGGATGTGAAAGTCTCCGTATGGTTGTTCCAGTTTTGGGGTGCATGGTAAGAGTAGGAGGAGCGGCCGGATACTTTGTTGAGCCTTGGGACCATGAACAGTCTTTTGGAGTCTGATCTCAGATGATAAGTGCTGCATGTGGTAGGGGTGAGGAGCTTGTTCAGATAGGTGGGTAGCTTGCCCAGAAAGTATTTAAAGGCCAGACAGAAAAGGTGAACTTTGCGCCTAGCCTCGAGTGATGACCAACCTAGTTCTTTGAGCATTTCGCAGTGATGTGTGTTATAGTTGCATTGGAGAACAAAACGACAAATTGAATTGTAGAGGGTGTCAAGTTTGCTAAGGTGGGATTGAGTTGCCGAGCCATATACGATGTCTCCATAGTCAATAATTGGCATTAGCATCTGCTGTGCGATACGTTTTCTGACCAGGAGACTTAGGGAGGATTTGTTCCTGTAAAGTACCCCTAGTTTGGCATAGGTCTTGGTTGTCAGGGTATCAATGTGCATCCCGAATGTTAAGTGGGAGTCAAGCCATATGCCCAGGTATTTAAAACTAGTAACAGGAGTTAGGGTGGTGTTAGTGTTGGTTCTAAAGTGGAGCTCAGTCGCTGGAAGCTTTAAAAATTTAGTCTTGGTCCCAAACACCATTGTTACAGTCTTGTCAGTGTTAAAAACAGTTTGTTTTGGGAAATCCATTTTTCGAGTCTCAAAAAATCAGACTGAAGTATGTGTTGAAGGTCAGAGAGGCTATGGCTGTGTGCATATAGGATTGTGTCATCTGCATACATGTGTATTGAGGCTTCCTGACAAGCTGTGGGGAGATCATTGATGAACACTGAGAAGAGTAGGGGCCCCAGAACAGAGCCTTGCGGGACGCCACAGTTGATATCCAGGGGGTTACAGTTAGAGCCAGAGATGGACACATGTTGGTATCTACCTGATAGGTAGGACTGAAACCCGTTTAAAGCATGCTTCCCTATTCCAGAGCTCTGGAGTTTGTTAAGCATGATAGCATGATCAACAGTATCAAAAGCCTTTGCAAAATTTAAGAATACTGCCCCAGTGAGTTGACCCCGTTCCATTCCACACTGGATTTCATTGCAAACTTTTAGCAGGGTAGTTACGGTAGAGTGTTTGGGGCGAAAGCCAGACTGGAATTTATCTTGTTATAGTAATCGCTTAATTGGGAGTGGACACATTTTTTCCATGACTTGGGATAGGATTGGGAGAAGGGAGATTGGCCTGTAGTTTGAGACAGTGTTTTTGGCCCCACTTTTGAAGATTGGGACAACTCTGGCAGCTTTCCAGGTCTTAGGGATATGGCCTGCAGACAGGATAGAGTTGACTATGGAAGGAATTGGTTTGGCAATGGCTGGGGCACCAAGTCTTAGGAACCTAGATTGTAGTAAGTCGGGTCCACATTGGCTGCTTAGTTTTAATTTGAGAAGCGCTTGTATAATCTCCTCTTCGGATACTGGGCCAAATTGAAAATTTTGGGCAGTGTTGGGAGGGGGTGGGGCTATCGGGGTAATCCCAGGATGAGATTCAGGTTTGTGGTTTGGGCTGCGTTTCGCTAATAAGTTAGTAGCACACCCCACAAAGTAATCATTGAATGCATTTGCAATGTCGGTGGGGTTTGTTAGAGTAATATCGCCCTTAGTGATGTTACTTGGCTGTTGATGGTTAGAAGGCTGGAATATGTTGTTGATAACCTTCCAGAAGTTAGCTGGGTTTGATGTGTTCTGGTGGAGATTTTCAGAGTAATATTGTGCTTTTGCATGCCTTGTTTGCCTTGTGCACATGTTCCGCAGGCATCTGTAGTGATTGAGATCCTTGGTAGTGCCAGTTACTTTGTGGCTTTTCCACAAGGCATCCCTGAACTGGTAGAGTGCTATAAGGTCAGGTGTAACCCATGGAAGGTGGGCACCCCGTACCCTTATTCTGCGTAGTGGAGCATGGGTATCACAGAGTTTTAAGAACTTGGATTGGAAATAGTCGAGCGCAGAATCAGGGTCAGGAATTAAATCGATTCTGTGCCAAGGGCAGTTGGTAAGGTCAGCCAGAAACTGTTGTGGGTTAAAGTTTCTCAATGTTCTAGTGAGGAGAACTTTAGGGCTTGATTGGGGCGGTTTAATTTTCCTTACACGGTACACTATTGCATGGTTACTGAAAATGTCAGGAAGGATGCCAGAGGATTGGATTCTGCTGGGATTTGAGGAGAGTATCCAGTCAAGCAAGGAATGGTTGTGCGATTTCAGGTTTGTCCGTGTGGGTTGGGAAATGAGTTGCGATAGGTTAAGCGATTTAATTTGTGTGTGGATTTTGTGGTTTTTAGGGTCAAGCCAATTGAAGTTGAAATCCCCAAGAACTAGCAGCTCACTCTTCTCATTCAGAGAGGAAATGGAGCCAAGAAACTGGGTAATATCAGTCAGAGATTGTAGAGGGGCTTTAGGGGGGCGGTAGATGCCAGCTAGCAAGATGGGCTTAGAAAAGGGGAGGCAGATTCTGCCAACTAGGATTTCAAAAGAGGTTGGGCTTGGGGGGCAATTTAACAGTGTAAATTGTAATGTGTCTGCAATATAAAATAACACCCCTCCTCCTCTCTTTGACCTATCTCTCCTAAAAATGGAGTATCCCTGAATCGCAATATGTGCATCAGGGGTTTTAGGGGTTAGCCATGTTTCTGTAAGAACGATGGCTTTTGGTTTATGCACAAGGCACTATGCTCTTAGTTCATCCAGTTTGGGCAGTAGACTCCGGATATTTATATGGGCGACAGATAGCCCTTTTTGGAATTTGAAGGGGGTATTCTCAGGGGTGTGGAACAGAGTTGAAGTGGGAGGGCCTGTGTTAGATTCAATATCACCTGCTAAAGAGAGTACTAATAGTATGAGTAGAAATTTGAGTAGTTGTTTGCAAGTTGTTACTTTATGATGTTTGCCATTTGAGTGTGCGGTGGTTGGTGTGCTGATTTTCAGAGTTCTCCACCACCATTCAGTAGATAGTGCAAGGCTTTTGAGTAATCCAGGGTGTATGGTGATGTTGGGTGTGGGCCAGGAGGGAGGCGTATGCAGTGGATAGAGAGAATAACATTTCACTGAGGCCATGAGAAAGAACAAAGTGGAGGTAAAAAGCAGATTCATTATGCCAGAGGTAGGTAATGCTGCATGGAGCTGTTTTGAGCCAAGTGTGTGTGCGCAGACTAAACAGCAGGGATCATAGTGTGATCAGAATAGCTCACCGTTTGTTGCCATGTGCAGTAGGATGGCAGTCCCCAGTCATCTCTAGTCAAACTATAGTCTAACTATCTTCTCACGTAAAAGCACACTAAAATGCCACACTAAAATGCCCCATGGCTGTGACGTCACTAGGCTGGTTCACCCTCATTGGCTGAACCGCTCATGTGACGTGGCTGTGATGCGGTCGTCACGCGTAAAAACGAAATTATTTGTTGGTTCAAAAATCTGCCGTTCTGTCGTGCTTCCTCGCGCGCACTATGGCCAGTGTGATAGAGCTACTGCATTTTGTTCATGTGCACTATAATGCATCATAAATCAAATGAAGTTATCTTGAATGCTGTTACTATTTGTATCACTGCATCAGGGAATAACAGAAGAAAGATGGGCAACATTTATTAAGTGATAATAAACCATAACCAATCAATTAGTCAAAAGGCCCTTTTGATGAAGGGGGTACCAGTGTCAGCCCCAACAGGATTAGTACCCACAACTTCTGCTGAACAGGGCAGCAGCTCTACCATTGAACTAACCCAATCACCACTCTCACACATCTCTCAGGGGTCTCAGTGTGCTTATCTGAGTGCACAAGGAACATTGGACTAGATAGCCTCTCTTCATCATTCAGGTTATCCATCAGGGCCAGGTGCTTATTTACTTTCAGTTTATCAAGCCGCCTATAAACTTCCTCCTCAGTTAACCAATTGTTCGTTAATATAGAGGTTGTGGCTTCCTCCTTCAGCACTATTATTGCAATTGATTCTTCCCTGGTAAATACAGAGGCAAAGAATGTGTTTAATACCTCTGCTTTTTCCTTGTTTCCAATAATTTACCTGCCCATCTCACACTGAAAGGGTCCTATATTTTATTTTCTACATTTTTTGTTATCAGGGTACTTAAAGAACTTTTTAGGGTTGGTCTTACTTTCAATTGCAATCCTTTTTTCATTTTCAATTTTTGCTCATTTGATTGCCCTTTTGCAACGTTTGTTGCATTCCTTATAATTATGATACGATGCCCCCGTCCCTTCTGACTTTAAGAATCTACTGTAAACACCTGCCTGTTCTTTTCCATTTACTCCCCTACCTATTTATTTAGCCACATTGGTTTAGATTTGTTTCTTTTATATTTATTAACGAAGGGTATACACTGATACAGTAAGTGTGCTTTTCTAACAATGTTTTAAAGACTGCCCATTTATCTTTCACATTTTCCCTGCATAAACATCGTAAGTTACCCCTGACGAAGACGGATCACCGTTGAAACGCGTAGGGTTGCCGGGAGGACCAGTTTCATCGAGGCACCAGGAACCGGAAGTGACACACAGAACGCCGAGCAGTGCGACGAGTGACTGTCGCGGACACCGGAGGTTGCGGAATTATATGAACTGGTCTGTGCCCATATTTTAAACCTGTTGTGTGAAATTTTCCTGATATATTCTACTGTCTATAAAAATGGAATTTTAAAGAAGTTTACTGAAAAATCGTGATCACTTCATGGTGGTGAGGACACATACAGTTACCATTACAAGCCTGAGACAGGCACTGAAATGTAAGTGCATATCTCACCAGTTAGAACCATAGCACTGTGTTGTGAACTTGCTTCACTATTGTGCTCTTTTCTTCTCTTTTTTCTTCCTACGAGGTGCGTTGATTATCTTGGACATCTCATACACTAATCCACCCAAATACATACTTACACTAACTCACCAAAATACATACTAACACTAACTCCCCACAATACATCCTTATACTAACCCACCCCACCGATAAATATATACACTAACCTCCCAAATATATACTCAGTGCCGCAGACAGATTTCCTGGTACTCAGGACTAGAGTTGCAACCGCTCCCCCTCCCTCAATTCAGCGGTCTTGCGAGCCCCCCCCTCCATTTCCCACCTCACGAGCCCCCTCTATTCCCCCCCTCTCCCCCCCTCTTCCCATGCTTTTCTCTCCCCTCAGTCTCACGCCCTCTTTTTCTCTTTCGCTCCCTCTCTCCTCTCACCCCTCCATCAATTACCCCCCATATGTATTTCTCTCCCCTCTGTCTCACTCTTACTCCCTCTTATCCTCACTCTCTCCTCTCACTCTCCCCCCTCCATCAATTACCCCACTCTCACGCAATCCCCCTCCTCTCACTCATTCTCTCCAACCCCTCCCCCGACACAGAATATCCCCCCACAAAATACATACCAAAAAAACCCTACCCCCCAAATGCATGTAAAAGAACCCTTCCACCCCCAAATAAATATAAAAGAAAGCCCCCACCCCCCAAATACATATAACCTCCCCACCCCCAATTACATATAAAAGAACCCCCCCCCCTCCACACACACACATAAAACTATAGCAGCGCTATACAAGAACAAACAATTATTGTATTATAAAGTTATTTGCATGCCAGTTTAATACACAATGTATTCATCACCATATAAACAAAATAAAGTTTTGCAATAAAGGTTCTTGAAATGAAGCTTATCAGATGTTTAATAACTTATCTACATTCCAGGTATTTGCATAATGAGGGGTACTGTGCTCTGATGGGCGTTTTTCTTCTTTGGAGGAGGTATATAAACCTGTATTCTCCATGTGTTTGATACAACAATTTCTCTCTCTAACCTGCTGGACTTCTGCTGCAGAGTTACAGTATCAGGACCAGGTAAGTAATACCAAACCATACTGTGTGATTATACCAATGTTTCATCTCATTTTACTAATTCCACATTTCAAAATACTACAGTTTGTTGCTCTGACATTTCTAATAATGATACGTTTTCAAAAGTTATCCAGTTACTCTTAATAACACTTTGTTACTTTAAAATCTAGCAGGAGTACGTGTAAAATGTACAATTAGCATTGCAGGAAGATTTGTTCACTTGTCTTTCTATACAGGTACGAACAGTTGCAAGATGCTTCTTCTTCAGACTCTCAGCGCCCTTCTGCTCTGTGGGTCACTGGTAACAGCCAGTACCATAGTGTTGCACGAGAAGGACAGAGACGTCTGTTCTATGGTTACCTGTGGATCTCCAGGAGAGGACGGATTACCTGGCAGCGATGGGAAGGAAGGACCAAGGGGACCAGTTGGGGTAAAGGGTAAATAATTCCTTCTATAAACACCTGACGGCACCATTAGTTTTTAATGCTGTCAATGTGATACAACATAAGACAAAAAGCCTCAGTGCTACATCCAATGTGACAAATTATATAATTAATACGTATCTGTTTATCTTTTCATAAGTGAGTCATTCAGTTAAAGCAGCAATGCTAAAAAATGTATTTGATTTTTTTATTTATATCATGTAAAGCATGTGACAATGTACAGTATAATTCTACATTTTTACCTATGCTGGCAATGGTTTGGTGCTCCTGTTATAAATTTATAAAAATCCTGATTATGTGACTAACATAATGGCTGCTTCAGGCTGTGTAACTCAGCAGCTACAATGTATCCTTATATTACTAAGGTAACATTATCTATTGTTACAGTTTGCAGCTCAAACTGCTAGGAATATTGGCAACAAATTATCACAACAGGAATGTGCTGCAATGGTCTTGCACTGATTGGGAGGTGGGCTAAAACCTCCTACTGTATGTCATTAAGTGATTAATTTAAGAAACTATAGTAAGTATTATCTAATACTACAGAAGTTATTTATCAAAAAAATATATAGGATTTCGTGTTTTACTGCTTTAAATTCTTTGCTTGTAAATTTCTATTGGTAAACAATTTGGGGGTTGGTGACGCCTCCTCCCTGGTTACAAACTCATCCCACCTTATAAATGGCAGTTCTTGCTGTGCACTGTGAATGACCAGTCTATTAATACAGTAGGAAGGCACCATAATAAAAAGTAGAAAGACACAGCAATAAGATATCACAACAAACAGGTATAAAAAATATTACACTATCTGGAACCGTTCCTCTGCGGTTTATATTTTTTGTACCTGTTTCTTGTGATATCTTATTGTTGTTTCTCTCTCTCCCTTTTCTAGTAATAGTAATGATATTTATGTCCTATATTTGCCTCTCTTGCACTATATCATGATGGGGTGTTTATGTATATAGGTTAATCAGATCACCTAAATAATAGCTTTTGCTGTTTCCCTACTGTATGTACAGTAGATAGGATTTTGTTTTGTATAAATTATTTGATGTTTCTATCAGCTACCTGTTTTAATTCAGTATTTTTTGTTATGTATGGTTTATATGCCCTCCCCTTCACATTCTCATACACTATGTTAGAGCTTTTATTGTTATAAGTGAGTCCCTTTAAGATATAATAGAATGGATCATTTATATGTTTCCATCTATAATATGAACATATAGGACCTAAATCTAGTATTAGAAATCCCTTTGCATTACTTTTTGTAACTATAGTAGATCAAATATTGACTTTGTGGTCATGTAATTCACATTTCACCTATCCCTTATGATGTTTTAAGATTTTATATGAATTTTATAATGCACTTTCAAATATAAAAACAAAACACATTTTTAAATACTACATATTAATATATTTTTAATAAAGGATAATGTTAAACATACAGAGAGAGTACCATTGCGAGATAATAATTCTCAAATTTAGGAATAATGGGGTATAACCGCATAGACACATTTAGCATAAAGGTGTTTTAGCCTTTTTTTAACATAAATATTAGACTTATGGGTGATCACATTTCCAAGATCCCAAACTCTAAATGAAAAGATTGCCCGGTTTTTAATTGAATGTGTAGTAATAGAATAAGTGAATAAACATGTAATCAGTAAGGAAATATAGTAATAACCTGGTGGAGGGGAGCTATTGATGCCTGAAACCGATCGGCAGCAAAACGCGTCAGAGTGAGAGAAGACTGTGAGTGACGCGTTTCCTGTTCCCGGGCACCCGATATCAAGTTTTTACAGAAACGTGTTGTTACATTATTGCGCTATTTTCTGCATTTCCCTCTCCCCCCCACCTTTTTATGGTGCCGTTCTACACTCCTCTGATCTCCTGGAAGACAAACATTTTACCAAATGACTCTGACTTGCGAAAAGATAAACAGAAGTATTTAACTATATAATTTGTCATATTGGATGTAGTACTGAGGCATTTGCCTTTTGTTGTGTTACATGAAGTCACAATCTCAGTCACACTCCTTTTTGACACAAATATATATGGGGTGGTAGGTTTGGGTTCTGAACTTACAGGGGCTGTGTTTGTAATATTAATGTGACACTATCTTCCAATCTATATGTAGCCAGGTCCCCCCTTGCTCTAGTTGACCCCCCCTTCTTCCAGAGCGCGCGTGAGGGAGTGAGGGGGCAGGTGCGCGAGCAACGTGTTACCTGGGAGTTGCGGCTGGTTGCCGGGGACGCGAGCGGAGCGGTTGCTAGGGACGCGAGCGGGCCGGTTGCCGGGGACGCGATCGGGCCGTTGCTAAGGCCGCGGTCGCGTCGCGAGGGTCCCGGCGGCTCGGGAAGCAGGGCGCCGCCATGTATAGTGCTGTTGCGCATGCGCAGGAGGCCAGCTAACGCGAGAGGCCCCAAACAGCTTGCGCATGCGCAAGGCAGGACGGACAGCCCCCAGGGTGCACAGGGGCAGAGCCATATGACTCCAGGGAGCCAATAGGGCTGCAGATCTCCCCAGGAGGGATATAGATACATTTCGCGGGGTTTTGCACACGGCAGTTGGTGACTGGAGCAGCTAGGGGGAAGGAGGTAGGGTGCAGGGGTCAGTGACTCTCTGCACTAGGCCAGCAATCCCCTAGGCCCCAGATAGCCCTGAGTCATCCTAGCTGAGTATTCTAGGGACAGGCCCTAGGTTAGGGAACCTGCCCCATTATCTATTGGCTAGTAGTGTACCACGGACAGTGATCGGTTGCTAAGAGGGAGCTGGACTATCTCCACGGAGGCCAAGCTAGCGTGACTGCGGCCTGCTGGCAGCAGACAGACCCTAACCAAAGTAAAGACGGTGCGTAGCTGCGGTGATATTATCCACGCTGGAATTCACCCCACGCGTAGGAGGATATCCCGGCGGATCCGACCCCAGTGGTATAGCGGCACCCGTGGCTGGAGCCCGGGCAGGTAACCCACAACTCACGTGCACCAACAAGGCCTATCACCAGACATAGTGGCTGCGCCGTCACACACACACATTGGTATATGACTTGGGAGTGCGAGACATTGGGTTGGGGTTACTGGACACAGGGTGGGATCACTCTTTGGAAGGTTAGCGTCCGCCGTGACGCCTATGTGTTAGCGTCCGCCAAGACGCCCTGGTCAGGTTACCCTTAGCGAGGGACACCTGTTGTTATGTGTTGATGTTGTATTCATGCTATGCATAGTAGTAAAGGTATTAGTCATTATCAATTCCGTTGTACGTGGTTATTGAATGTCCTGCGAGGAACCACTCCCCCTCTGGTGGGAGCCGTCGCAGGTGGAGGCACTGCACCTATTGTAAGTGGTTATCCATAGTATCGTATTGCCCCAGGTTCCCCGTGGCGGAAGCTCAGCCCTCCTGGTTACAAAACAGGTACAGCACCACACTGAGCAGTAGTCAGATACACCTACCCACCTAATCTCACTTAGGGTGGGGGTAAGAGGGCTACATATAAAAATAATATAACTGTATTCTGGAGATTAATAGAACATATGTATCACACTCTTTCATCCCGCCATGAACTCATATTCTTACTTTGATTTCCCAGTGCTTTTGGTTTAGGTTACTGGACACAAGGAAGTCTATGGAGATAAATAATTTCTTTCTTTTACCACATTGATCAACTCTTTGGTTGCCGACGACGCTTTAAACATAGTAATTCAAGTAAGATAAGAGGCATCCGAGTAAGGGCTTAATGCAGTAAAGACCGATAGAAATTAATCGGCAGGGGTTTTAACTCGCCACGTTTTTGCCGAGTTGCTCTCATGGTATGCAGAAAGCCACGAATAACAGTGAGAGAAATATTTCCAAACATGGGGAGTTGCCAGAGCCGAGATGACCTGCCCTTCAAAAACGGGCTCACCCGGCGACTTGTATCTGCTGCCGAGATATCCGCCTCTCTCTGTGAAAATCTCGCCAGAAATAATGATATTTTTCACCAAGCACCAATACACAATCCACCCCCTGTGCACCCCCATAAAACCAATATCTATTTTTTAACACACACGATTAATACCACAGGCTGACGGGTGTCCCTGGTGGTCTGAACAAGTATCTGCAGGCCCCACAGTGTACCCCGGGGGGTACCCATGGGTGCCTGGGGATGTCCAGGTGTTCCACACTAGGCTCCGTGGGCCTCCAGGTGGTACCCGCGGGTGTCTGTGGGCCCCAGTGGGGTCTCCAGGTTGTCCCCACGGGTGTCTGGGAGCCCTTGGGTGGTTCCCATGGGGGTCTGGGGGCCCTCGTGGGATTCCAACAGGGTCTGGGGGCCATTGGGTGGTCCCTGCAGGTCCCCGGGTCCCCCCAGCTGCCCCGGTTCTTCCCCGCAGGTGTCCCCCGTGGATCCTCAGGTGGTACCTGTGGGTGTCCGGGGGTCCTCGGGTGGTACCCGTGGGCATCTGGGGGTCCTCGGGTGGTCCCTGTTGGTCCCCGCTGCCCTGCGGTACCAATCCTGTATGTGAAAAAATAAAACATGTCCTACATTTAAATCAATACCACCTTCCCCCCCACTAACACATACATACAGTAATGGGCAAAATAACTATTCTGATTGGCTGGCTTCATTTCCTTTACATGACCCCCGGGCGCCCAGGGGTACCACCTGTGGGTGGGTTGTGTATGGTTGTTTGTTAAATATTGTAATATTTATTGGGGGCCTAGGAGGTGGGTCGTATGGCTGTTGTGAGTATTTTTTAGTATTGTGGGTAGCAGGGGTGGGTAAAGGGGCTATTGTCCCCAAGGTGTCTAGGCCTACCGGGTGGTATTAACTGCTAAGTTAATGAAGGGGTTAAGTCCACCGGAAACCCCCCCGCATGGCCTAAACACCCACCAAGGGCCAAATACCACCGTCACCCACCCCCTCTACCCACAATAACCTGAAATGGGTGTTTAACCCCTTCATTGCCTTAGCGGTTAGCCGCTACGGTAATTAAGTGGGCTGTAAATGCCTTTTTCAATATTCTGATTCATGCCGGGGGTCTCCGGTGCAGGTATTAATGGGTATCAGCTCCAAAGACCCCCAGCATCAATCAGATGCTGGAACAAGGCCTGATTTTTTCTAAGTGCCATCTTGCCGCTCATCACTGCTTTTCCCCACCTTCTTGCCAACGATTTTGAGAGAAAATAGCAATTCTAGAGCGGCGATCAGCTGCTGGTCAGGGCTACTAGAATACAGCGAGTTTGAAAAGCTGGCGAGGAGCGGCGAAAATTGGCTTATCACAGAGCGGTCAGAGTTTTTTTTTTTTCAGGCCAAAAAAACCCTGCGATTTTTGCTCTTATCGCCAGCTTCTCTGGGCTTACTGAATCGCTGTTGGCTGTTTTGGCGAGAAGCTTCCGATAAGTGGCTTATCGCTGCTTACTGCATGAAGCCCTAAGTTTGAACATTGAAAACATTCACCTCCTACTCTTCCCAGGACCAGCAGGATTAAATGGCCCAGCAGGACCCCAAGGTATTGCTGGAACTCCAGGGCTCATGGGAGCACAGGGACCCCCAGGAAAGAAGGGAGAAAGTGGATCTGCAGGTACGTATTGTGATGCCACACTGGCCTTGTAGTTGTGGAGAAATGTAGATAAGTTTCAGATTATGAACAGCAAACCTAAGAAAAGAAAGTTCAGGTATAATAATATTATACGACGCAGCAATGTTGGTTCATTATAATATTTTATTACCTGCAGACGACCTCCATTGAACAAACAACGGTGAGACTATTAGCATTGTTTATCCTATGTATCTATATGTAGAACCATTCTCTCTTTTATCTGTGTAATGCAAACACGGTGGCCTTTGGGTTCTTAGGGGCTTGAATTTGATGTGTGTATGTCTTTATTTATATAACGCCATTAATGTACATAGTGCTTCACAGCAGTAATACACGTGACATTCATATAAATAAAACAAAAGTGTAGCCGAGCACACCAAGTCAAAATCCAATACATTACAAAAAGATCATTTATTGACTGGTCACAGTCACAAACCATCCGACGTTTCGGTGAACAAACACCTTCATCAGGGATTCATATAAATAACAAATAATACAAATAACACATAATGGGAAGAAGTGCTTCAGACATAAAAGTGACATATAGAAAAAGGAGTCGCTGACCTAAAGAGCTTACAATCGAATTGGTAAATGGGAAGAATGTACAGAGACAGTAGGAAGGTGTTCTGGTAAGTGTATACAACAAAAAACAAACAAAGATGCCCAAAGCTACTTCCAATGTGACTAAAAGTTTGATGACATAAACAACTTAGCAAGTCGGGCATTTCTGATTTAAATGTCACTTTATCCTGTCGATGAAGCGACAATGAAAGTATCATAATACTGTACATCCAGTGTAATTCATATTTATTACAACTGGAGTGAAGAATATTCCAATGTATATAACATCAAACATTACAGTTTATCACCACTGCACTGTAACAGTTACACAAGTCATAAACAATAAAAAGTACCTGCACATTTAATTCTCTTACCAACACAAAGAGGAGCATTACATGAAAATATCATAATAGGATATATGCTAATAGCCAGGTAAATGATTAATAAAATTCAATTGTATATTTATTGGAATGCCACTTTTTGAGCCTTATTAGGAGCAAAGTCCTCAATCAGATCCCTAATATCTACTGTAAATCTCTGCCAATGTTATGTTCAATTTAAAATCAATGCTAATCCCAGTACACGTTCCTATGTCATAGAGAGCGTAAATAAGTCTTTATCCTTTTCAACTTTGCAAATCACCTCTCACCCGACAAAACTGTTACAAGAACAGTGAGAGTAATGCAAAGCACTACACACATGAATGTGGGTAAATATTTAAATGTTGGACTAACGAATAAACTGAAGGGATACTAGAACTAGCCCTTTTTCTTGAGGTTGCCAATATAACTTAAATCAACTCCTGATTTCAGTCAGCAACTCTTTGCCTCCCTTTTCAAGGTTATCATCACCCATTTTAGCCAAAGATGTTACACCAAAACCATACTTGTCCTTACACTGCACCATTTGTATAAATCTGTCATCTAGTTTAGCAATTGTTTCATCCACCCTAACATGAAAGAATAGAATTCAATGCAATGATTTGCAAACATTTGTCAAATATAGTGCCCTCCTACAGTGTGGGGCCCCGGGCAGTTGCTACCTTTGCCCTTACCTAAGGTCACTATTGTTGCCAAACAGCAATGGGTAATTTAAATTGCTCCAGGACCAGGCATGTGCAATGCATTCTACTGACGTATGTTGTAGATCAGGGTTGCTCAAGACTGAGCCTCTGAGCCACCTGTGCTGAAGCTGGGATATCCTTAAAACCTGACCTGTTGGAGGGTCTTGAGGACTGGAGTTGAGCAGCACTGTTGTAGATCACTCGATCAGCATTTTTTTTTAAACTATGATCTTGTTAAGTAAACAAAGGTAAAATTATGAAATGGATCTCTAACTGTCAAAAATCCCTTCCCATTCAGCACTTGAAGCTCTCAAAATCCAAATATTTTCCATGGGAGTACGCCTGACTGCTTTGCAAACCACTGTAGCAGCGATGAGTAAAGGTTAGTACTTTAGCACAAACAAGATGATGTACAATCAGTTCTGTGCTACATTTCCTGATGTGTTATACCAGACCTGGCCCTTATGGGTATTAAGTAACAATGCCCCAAGAGAGTTGACACCTTTTTATGGTAATATCTCCAAATTCAGTTACTAACATCATTGTGTGCAATGTTGAGATAAAAAGGATCATTATCCTACTGGGGGTATTCAGGGATAAAATATCTTGTTCTCGTGACTATAATGACATGGTGTCCATGCTAAGTATTATAACAGGAAGAGTCATTGTGAAAGCGCTGGTTCTGAAGGAGAAGTGCACTCTCCATATAAACTGTATCTCTTTATTGCTTTATTTCCTGGCTAATACTATAAACTACTATGTGTTTTGGCTCTATAAAATATGAAGATCATCACATCCCCATTAATAGAATATTTGGGGCTAAGGAAACATTTAACATCTGAATGATCTCAGACGTAGTGAGCATCGTATCTTAACCAGAACATACTTGTTCTCTGTGTTCCAGCATTGCTCTTTTCTACTGTGACACGCGCTGGAACAAATTTTTTTGTTACAAGCGGCACAGAAGGCAACTTTAATGAGGCAAAAGCAATTTGCTCCGAAACTGGAGGTCAGGTGGCTTCACCGCGGAACTCAGAGGACAACCAAGCTGTGTTAGCACTAAGTTTGCAGTACAAGAAGAAACTATTTTTGGGTATAAACGACATAGAAACGGAAGGCACGTTTAGATACCCAACTGGTGAGTTGATTGGCTACTCTAACTGGCATCCTAATGAACCGAATAATGACAAAGGGATTGAGGACTGCGTGGAAATGTTCGAAAATGGAAAATGGAATGATGCGAATTGCAATGACAAACGTCTGATCGTATGTGAATTCTTTTAGCCTCCTCGCCAAAAACGTTTACAGATCTCACTGTGGGGGGCGGTGGGGTTTAGGGAGTAGACAGCAGAGATTTTAAGGCTATTCGTGGTATTGGTGGTAAAATGAGTCTTCTTGTTGGGATATGTACACAGGATTGTCATAGAGTGGTGGTGTGGGAACAGACAGGTAATGCACTTTGCCGATCCACTACCAATGTAGACTTTGGGGGAGATGTATGAACGTAAAGTGTGAATAGAGGTTTGCTTTGCTGCATTGCGCCATTTTCTGCTTGTATTTGTGGTCGAATGTATGAAAGTGTTTCTTACATTTGCTGCAAACTGTTGGCGAGAAAAGTTTACGCCGTCTCAGACCTGGCAGATGTTTTGGACGCAAATACAAGATCTGAAAGTGAGGCGCGCAGACGCAGAGTTTGCTGCATCTCATTGTAATCTGTGCGTTATGAAACTCCTCCCTCACTCCTTCTAAAGACAAACTGACACACACACACGGTGCAAAACTTAGAGCAAGCACCTTGATACATTGACGCAAAAAGGCAAGATGAAAATTACACAATTTGCATCACATTTGCCTTGACGCAGCAGCCCCATTGTCTTTAGAACAACCATGTAACATATTTATGCTGGTAAAATAATAGGCATGCCATAGGAACCCCCGGTACACCAGATTAGATGCAATACCGGGCTTTTTATATGCAGAGAGAAAGAGATATGGAAATCTTCTTTGCACCCAATCTAACGAGACGGTAATATCTCTGTGTGGTATATACCCATAGTGGGGCCATTCATACGTCTCTAATAAATCCCATTCCCAGCTAATAACACCTTTCTGTGTGTGGCTGCTCTGTTACTATACGGGGGGTTAAATGTTCTATATTTCAGCACCGACCAGAAACTTGTATTCTGCAAAAAAAATAACTAAATTCAGTGGAATTAGAAACAACATATTTTAGGGGTTCTCTTCAGCATCCTCGGGATATTAAAGGGGCAGTTCTCCCTACTTGGTTTTTGTTTTTAGCCCCTATTTTTATTATAAGATGTGACCCCTGATCCCCACTAAGCCAAAACGCCACTATTTGGAGCTTTGTGGCTCCCGAGATACTTACCGGTGTATTAAAATCTCCCTCAGGGGAAGCAAAATGGCAGCCAAATTTCTGGCCAATAGGACGCTGTAACATGCTCGGTTGTGGCTTCCTATAGAATAGCCATTCAAATCCCCTTTAAAAACTAGGAAGTAATACCGGTAACGTCACCAGTATCTCAGGAAATGATAGGGAGGAGGGCCAGAATTAGAAATAGTGCTGTTTAAGTCTTGGTGACCTCCCCCTTCCAGTCCTGTAAAACAAAATGGAGGTTAGTTATTGCTTCTTTAAGAATTGTTCTGTTGGCATACAAAAATGTACATACCATGTGGGTCAGCGCTAGACGGAATTTTGGGTACTTCGCTTTCTTGTATTTCTGAGCCTTTAGATTAGAGTTATTTGTTACTTTCTGTATTTCTTTCTATTTGCATATTCTTGTGTCTTACACGTGTAAATATAAGCGAATGAATAGCAATGATCAATAAAATCACAATACAATTCTACCAGACTTCCTCCAAATATTTTGTATCACTTGCTGTGTTATTTATTTGTTGCTGTTCTAGCACTTGCGGTGGGAAAGATAGGGAGACTAATTTAGAAACGGCTACTTAGTTATTGCACAAAACAGTTTGAGACAGCAGATGGTGCTGATGTAAAACGTGAAACTACAACAGGTCGGATTTGGTGAAAAGGTTGAATGAAATGTGACTTCTAATAAAAACAATGGACAGAAATGTGGAAACTGCAGCTTAGAATTGGTGTTGGGCATCGGTTGTGTCCACATCACTAAATCCCACATGTTAAACTGCCGATCTCCGAGCAATATTATTCTAATCTAAAATGGTCCATTTATTACAAAACCAGTGCTCTGAGAAAATACGCAGGAGATAGATATTAATGAAATAATTCTTCCGGGAAAAACCTGGAACTTTGAAGAAAACAGAACCCAGACATGCGGAAAAGCTCCACCAAAACATTATTCCTCTCACATGGGAAGGGCCAACTCCCTCTCGTCTCATTGCAAATTCATCTATAGCAGGGCTGGCCAACTCCAGTCCTGAAGAGTTACCAACATTCACGTTTTCAGGATATCCCTGCTTCAGCACAGCTGGTGCAGTCAAAGATTGAGCCAGTGATTGAGCCACCTGTGCTGAAGCAGGGATATCCTGAAAACCTGACCTGTGGTAGCTCTTGAAGACTGGAGTTTGCTACCCCTGATCCATAGGATTTAAATAGGTTAGCTTAGAACTCAATGTTTCACTGGCTACAAATAAAGGCGCATATGATCATTATGAAGTACATGTGTTAGCTGTCACAAATACTATATTACTATGGAATAGAGAGGCAGAGGCAGTCAGATAGCTCTCACTAGTGGGTATCTCTTGCCCTTAAAGATGAAGAAAAATTATTCAATAGTACCAATCTCATTCAATGGTCATTATTATCATTATTATCATTATTATCATTATGGCCAGGTATGATTGAACCATTTCACGTAAACACCACACGCTGATCTCTTAACCATGAAGATCTTTGGGGGAAGATTCCCCAAGCACTGGTACCGGTTAGTGCACATAATACTGGATTATCTCCCATTCACCTTAATGGTACTGTATGTATATGTATATCTTTATTTATGTAGCGCCATCTATATACTGTACATAGAGCTTCATAGCAGTTATACACCTGACATAACAGGGTCTTGCCTTCAAATTCTTTCTGGGCAAGCTACCCGCCTATCTGAACAGGCTCCTCACCCCTACCACATGAGCACGTATTACCTGAGACCTGGCTATAAAAGACTGTTCATGGTCCCACGGTGCAACAAAGTATCCGGCTGCTCCTCTTTCTCTGACTGTGCACCCCACAACTGGAACAGTCTAGCGGAGACTCTCACAGCCACCATCAGTCTAAGTACTTTTAAAACTAAATCTGTCTCACATTTTAATCTGGTCTGTAACTGTTACATACGCCTATAATATATATTATCTCTAACTGTGCATGCAATGTCTTGTATATAATGTACAGTATAACCCTGCTCACTTAATGTAACCATGTATTTGTCATTATAAATGTGCCCAAGGCATACTTGAAAATGAGAGGTAACTCTCAATGTATTACTTCCTGGTAAAACATTTTATAAATAAATAAAATAATAAGGTAGCCAGGACTGGTTTCTGGCTACCAGTCTGCCCTCCCTGGCAGTAAGCCCTGGTTAGAACAGACCTGCCAGGAGTGACATGGGAGGTGTTGGGACTAGGCCTGTGTGTATCCAATCAGGAACTCAGACCTGGTACCTACTTCCCTTGGACTTAAAAAGCTGCAATAGTAAATGTAGTCAGTGCCTCTACCTCCTTGAGAGAGGCTGTCTACCATAACAGTTGTGTAGGGCTCTGCCAATCTGTATTCCCTCCCTTAGGGGAGGGAAAGGAGACTATACCCCTTACTCCACCAGGGAGTAAGGGAAGAGCAAGGACTGCTTCTGGGCCCATTGGCCTGGAGTGGAGGTCCAGGGTTCAGCCTGAGAGTGAAGCCCCAAAAAGAACTGTCTGAGGCTGTTTATGCTGATCATCTACAGTGTAACCAAATAAAGTGATCCTGTTCAAATATATCTTCCTGCCTGAGACTACAATCTATCAGGGGGAGGGAAAGCAAGTTCTCCTGCAGGATTTGTCCCCACATCCCTCGGGCCTGCAAGAGATGGAGGCGCTGTCACCGTGAGAATCAGTTACTATCCCAGAAGCCTGTCCTGTTCTCCTCCACAACACTGCAGGAGATTCAGATCTACTGTGAGCCAGCAGGTATGCACCACATCAACCCGTGAAATGGCAGAATCTCCCAGAGAGGTGGGGAAACACTGTTACAATAATATAACACATAATGCTACACTTGATCCATAAGATTTCAATAGGTTTAGCTTAGAGCTCAAAGTTTCACTGGCTACAAATAAAGGCGCATATGATCATTATGATGTACATGTGTTAGCAGTCACAAATACTATATTACTATGCAATAGAGAGGCAGAGGCAGTCAGATAGTGTCACTAGTGGGTATCTCTTGCCTTTAAAGATGAAGAACAATTATTCAATAGTACCAATCTCATTCAATGGTCATTATTATCATTATTATCATTATGGCCAGGTATGATTCAACCGTTTCACGTAAACACCACACACTGATCTCTTAACCGTGAAGATCTTTGGGGGAAGATTCCCCAGGCACTGGTACCGGTTAGCGCACACAATCCAGTATGATCTCCCATTCACCTTAATGGTATTGTATGTACAGTATGTATATGTATATCTTTATGTATATAGTGCAGGGGTCTCCAAACTCAGTCTTCAATTGAGCCATTTATTGAGCCACCTGTGCTGAAGCAAGGATATCCTGAAAAGCTGGCCTGTTGGTGGCTCTTGAGAACTGAGTTTGGAGACCCCTGATATTGTTCCATCTACATACATAGTGCTTCATAGCAGTAATACACATGACATAATAATATACCCCATACTGGGAATAAGAGTTCGAGACATAAAAGTAACAAAAGGAAAAGGAGTCACTGACCAGAAGAGCTTACAATCTAAGTGGTAAGAAGGAAGAGTGTACAGAGACAGTAGGAGGGTGTTCTGGTTAGGGCGTCTGCAAGGGGTCAAGGTCGATGTATGAGGTATATTCTGTAGTATCAGCCAGCGGAGCTACCCATATGCTTCGTTGCAGAGGTGTGTTTTAAGATGGTAGTCTACTACTTCGTGTGCGCTGACTCGTACCGGCGCTTGGGGAATCTGCCTCTTATCACCACTTTCATTCTCTAGATGTAATAAACTTCTTCTGACAATATGAATTGTTTCTTCAGGTAAAGATATGTTCAATGTATTTTCAGCATGCCCAAAGGCTTGTGTTGATATGTTGGAAAATCTTGTGTTGTAATGAAGCCAAACTGTAAGAAATTGTATTTTTCAGAATTACGATTCAAGCATTTGAGTGAAAGATTGCAGGACAATTGTTGAAGAGATGTCCTACAAAGATAAGCAGATGTGTCTGAACACTGGAATACGTTCTGAAGGTTCTTCTTGAACATAAAGGGCGTATCACTGGATGGAACATACAGGCAGTGCGCTGCTTAGAGGCGCATATAGAAAAAAGATGTGACGGTGGTTGGATCAGGTGCAATAAAAATAAGCTTCTTTATTGAGGAACAAGACAAACAGGGTTCACATGACGCTGTAGAGGTAGTCTAACATGTTTCGTACGCTAACATACACTGGCGACACACTTTATCGCAGTGCGGCCAGATCCGCAAGCCGGGAGATTTCCCGGCTTGCTAGTGGCCGCCCCTCGGCGTGCCGAGCGTCATAGACGCGCGGTCACGCGTCATCGGGAGCCTGCGCCCCCTGCACGCGTGTCCAGGGGCTCCCCGAGGGAGCCCTGGTGTCCCGCGATCGCGGGACAGCGGCAGGGAGTTCCGGGGGACCCGGCGGACCCGGCAGCGGTAGGGAGAGCGCCCCGATCGGAGGGCGCTCTTCCGCTGCTTCGGCGCGCGCCCGTCACACTCGGGCGCGCGCCAGGCTACTGCTGCGGCACAGAACGGGCAAATGCTCGAATAAACTGTGCCGCAGCAGTATGCTTCTTCAACATATACTGTAAAGTTTCTATAGATTTCAATTATATGTGAAGTATTTTAAGTAAAAGTATTTGAAGTAAGTAAACCCATTCTAACAACTAGAATAGACATAAAGGTCAAATAATGGTTTTAAGTTGCTTGAACTGCTATACTGACACAGAGATTATTGACAACTGTAGGTGCTAGCTAAGATGAGCGGCAGTAACAAACAGTTGCCATTTCCCACTAATGATATGCTGAAGTAACCATTTCAGAATAGAAGCTTCAGTTCCTTATGCAGTATGTATGTTCACAAGGAGTTTACATGACATCAGTACTATATGAAAATACTACTGTATATTAGGATATCACACTTCAAATTAAGATGGCTGAATGGGTGGTTTTATTTGGATAAATAGTCAGCCAGGAGACTAGGAATCCAGGAGGGAGAGAATGATAACATCATGAAGAGAAAGACGTGTTACTATCTGGAAAGATAACTACAGAAAGCTACTATGTGCAACGATTCTTACGGATATCATAATGTATTTTAAATGTCATCATTGCCATTCTTACTATTTTTGTATGTAAATAGTTATTTTCAAAATAAACGTTTTGTTTTTGTGTGCAACGACAAGAATGCTGAATTCTGTTATGCTGGAGAAAATCTATAGAAAAGACATAATAAGGACATTTAACGCAAACGCAATAACAGTGCGAGAGAAATAGAAATCGGATTATACGCCGTTTAATATCCCTGGTTCCACTCAACAATATATTGGATTTGCAATAAAGACTATCACTCAGGCTTCAAATGTTTGTTTCACACTATAACTTATGATTAATAACTTTCCAAATATAAGCCCATAAATGTAACTACAAATGACACATAACATGTATTAACTGTAAGTCACTCCTTAAATTTTTTTCCTATTGCAGCGATTTGTAAATGAATGCCAAATAGCAAATGTTTTAGAAATGTATAACCGCTTGAGGATCGGAAAGCAAAATATAAAAGAGAAACAGTAAAGGCAATTTCTGAAACAAAAAAAACATTTTGAACCTTATAAGCGTGACTGGGACTTTAAAAGTCAAAGTTCAGTTGCATAACTGTCCTCTCGCTAACGGATAAACATTCAGTGGTAAAATGCTAGTTACCCGCTAGTAGCTTTTAGTAATTAATCTTTGCATTCTTTTTACCCTGCACTGGTAGTGTCACAGGTAGAATAAGGTAATTGTGACCATCTACCAAAGTAGTTACAATCTAATATAGATATAGGTGCAGAAATATAAGGGGACTTTCCTTAGAGCAAGAATTAAACCTTACATTTTCACCGCAGTGAGTGGATTATATTGCACCTGCATATGCTGTATCGTGGTAAGTACTAATTTAGCACAGGTGAGTGGATATAATGAAACCATAAAGTGTAACAACTGGCGTATATGCCTCTCAGATTTTGTGTATTTTGAAGAGGTTACTATGTCATGCTACAGAATAAATCTCATTTTGGAAAGGTTGTAATTAGTTTCCAAGGGGTTAGACATTAATGCAATATGTTAGACTCTGAAATTCCAGCTACGTTCATACTGAATCCCTTCAGTCTACATCTGTGTCACCACAAAGGCGGACAGCCATTGGCGCAGCCAAAGGGTGTGAGCCATTTGCTGCCGTTCGCTGATGTTTGTTGGTGTTAAAATTTCTGTATTTCAATCTGAAACTCACTAGCCTTTTTATCCCCTGCACCTAATTTTCTAGCTCTAACTGTCCATGAAATATCTGTGAAGTGACTGTATATCCTCTGTTCATTTAATGTAACCATGTATTGTTATAACTCTGTGCCCGGACATACTTAAAAACGAGAGGTAATTCTCAATGTATTAATTCTTGGTAAAACATTTTATATATAAATTAAATGCTGTTGCAATGACCCATGGGTGGTAATGCAGCAATACAATCTGAGAGAGAAAAGGTAGTTAGTCATATAAAATACTAATGTCTTAATAAAATCAGGGGATTACTTACATTTCTAAATGTAAAAAATAGCTATCCAGCAAAATGTGATCAGGGTTACACAGTCCTGGATTAAGTGCAGTAATCCTTCATATCTGCCACACACCGTGCAAGACATACGTACCATGATATTAAAATCACATGTTAAGCTTGCTTGGTTAGGGATTCACGGTGGTCTTTATGTGCTATTGTGCATTGTTGGTTGAATATGAAAAAAGAAGATTTTTTGCAAATTATTAAAGGTATATAAAAGATGTATGAACCTCTTTATGTACCACAACTAGGGAAAATATATACAAGATATTGTTCCACTGATACCTAACACCAGTGAGATTGAGACAAATCTACCCTCTGGCCTCTGATCAATGCTAGAGAGGCTGTGGACAAAAGGGGGACTATGCCCAGAAATTCAGAAATATTGGCTCATAATTCAAAATCTAATAAAAGAGGTCACGGACCTCACAATCCCTATAGATCCACTGACCTACATACTGGGCAGGCCGATAGAGGAAATCGACCGCCCAGTATGGAAATTAATCTCCTTCATATTAACGGCGGCAAGATGTTCAGTTGCGTCATCTTGGAAGAGGATACCACTCCCCACAGAGCAAATGGTAAAAAAGAGACTCAACGAGGTAATGCTAATGGAAAAATTGACAGCATTTCTCAACCACTCGACAGAGAGGTTTTACTTAATATGGGAACCGTGGATAACCCGCAGATGGCAAAACCTATATCCTCGGCCCAATAAGGGCTGCCACAGAGGACCATTGCTTCAATACTGAGAGGTGTCCTACCGGTTCCTACCCTCTCCCCCCTCCCCCCCTCCCCTCCCTCCTTTTCCTCCCCCTGGATTTCCCTTTTCTTCTTCGGGAGTCTGTTCCTAGTGATCACTGCACAACCCTGGAGGTCAACCACACGCCAGTGTGGTCAGTCGGTGTCCCCTCCCTTCTCTACCCCCCCCTGTCAACCAAAACTGTTAAAAAATGTATTATGGTATTACTGTAGTTTATGATCATTCTGGAAGGTCTGTAATGTTTCGTATCAATGCCTAATAAAAATGTTTGAAAAGTTGTATGCAGGGCTGCCATGAGAAATCGTGGGGCCTAGGACAAATTAAAGGAGAAGACCATCCCCCCTAGGCAGGGGAGATGAAAGAGTGGGGAGATGGAGGAAAGAGTAAGGGGAGACAGAGAGTGGAAAAGAGGGGGGATAGAGGGGTAGGAGCACAGGCACCTCCAAGACAATCTCCAGCAGAACCCCTCTAAAGACCCCCTCTTGGCCTGGGACAGAAGTCCAGACTCCCCCGCCCTTCCCCCCCACCCCCCTTGTCAGTAGCCCTGGATGCACAGTAGGCATTCAAATGCACACAATATCCTCATTAATCATATTAGCCAGGGACTGGAATGGCCCAATGGATAGAACAGTCAGTAGACATGCCATTGTACTCAATGCAAATTTAAATAATTAAATGGCAAGAAAGAATACATTTTATTAAATAATGTTTACCATTTGTTTTACTGTTCTATTCTTGTTTCTCTAGTACAAGGAGCCCGTATTCTATATAGCTTGTAACCTTGCTACTTGACCAAGAGGGCATCACAGTTTGAGTTCAAGCCTTGATTTGAGGTCTCCCAATTAGGGGGGTAATTCATTAAGCTGCAACAGTACCTATCTGTGTACTTTCACCCAGAATCTCCAAATGATTTCAATGGGATTGACCCAATCCGCACTATTACAGTTAATAACCCACTAATAATGCTATACTAAAGGCACATGTCCAAAACATTCAACCAATCTACGTTAGGGAATTTTAGGATAAGAAGACAATCTAATTCTACATAACTCAGGGGTGCTAAACTCCAGTCCTCAAGATCCCCCAACAGGTCAGGATATAAGGATATCCCTGCTTCAGCACAGGTGGCTCAATCAGTGGCTCAGTCAAAGACCACTTTTGCAGAAGCTGGGATATCTTTAAAACCTGACCTGTTGGGGCATCTTGAGGACTGGAGTTAATGAGCCCCCCTCACATAACATTGTTTTTTAGGTTAAATTCTTGAACAATGAATGTTTCCGTGCTGCTGGGCTTGTTAATGTTTGGAGAATCCTTGAAGGCGCTCACTACAGAGACCGGTAGATGTGAAGAAATAACCAACACCTGTGCAGTCGTTTCATGTGGCACACATACCTCCGGTGGTACGCCTGGCAGAGACGGAAGAGATGGCAAAGAAGGACCCAAAGGGGAAAAGGGAGAGCGAGGTAACATGGGGATAATTCAGAATGATTGAGCAGTCTCTGTTCATAAAGATTTGCTTCTTCATTAGATGGGTGCAAATAGCTGTCCCACCTTTCCGTGATATATAAAATTGTTAGGGTGACCAGACGTCCCGGTTTGGCAGGGACAGTACCAGTTTTCTGTCCCGCTGGCGAACACCGACTGCACATGCGCAAAGATCACTTGCTGCGCGGTCGGAAGTTCCCGGGCTGCTCGTGCACATGAGCAACCGGCAAACGCCATTCACGCATGCGCAGTCGGAAATGCCAATTTCGCATGCGGACGAGCAGCTGGGTCTGAGTGACTGAGCCACTGATTGAGCCACCTGTGCTGAAGCAGGCATATCCTGAACCTGGCCTGCTGGTTGCCCTTCAGGACTAGAGTTTGCCACCCCTTGGCCAGAGACAATTTCAAAGTGCTCCAATCCCCCATCCTGTACATATTGTTACATTGATCTCAACCTTTTGTTTCAGCATTAAGGTTTATAGACAGGTTTTTTTTAGCCCAACTTCCGGAGAGAAGATTTAGGGGGTAATTCTGTATGAGTCAGACAAAATAAAACAACCAATTTAGTTGTTCTATGAAGTTAGATTTTGTGGGAACTAGTCCAGTGGCCTGCAGGACTCTGAGATTACAAAATGGGCAGACAGGACTTGCTAAATTGTTTTGTTGGCGTAATTTGCAAGATTATCCATCAATGAAAGGCACTGATCATGAACTATGGTCCACTTAAAAGTCACTGTGCTGTGCCATATTGGAGGAGTTTCCAAGGTACCTGGATGTCTGTATATTGTTATTTATACAGCACCAACAATGTTTGACACCATTCACAAAATAGAGATAAGATTACAGGGAAATATAATACAAATTTATCAAATATTGAAGCATAAGGTAGGAAAAGGGAAACCTAACCCAAAGAGCTTACAATCTAAGACCCAGATCCGCTAAGCTGTAGCACACCTTTACAGTACTTCCATTCATTCACCCTTTTGTGGATCTGAGCCTAAGTAGGTAAGTAATCTTTATAGGTAACTGAGATCAATATAGTATAATTGCAACTTAACCTGCATGAAATGAAACCAGCAATATGTGTGTACTGTAGTACGTTTGATGTAATTTCCCACAGGACAGCAAGGAGCTCGGGGAAACCAGGGACCTCCAGGAAAAGTTGGCCCTCCTGGTGTGAAGGGTGATCAGGGCTCCACTGGGGAGAAAGGGGAGCAGGGCAGGAGCGCTACTTCAGGTAAGAAAATGTCGCTGTCCATGGTACACTGCCGCCTGGATAAAATGGTACAAGGAGGTTACATACAGGGAGTTATTTAATAACGTCTCCCAGGTGGGGAGAAAGCAATGCCAACTAATTGCACCAGATTTAAAGGGAAAACTCCAATTGTTCCCAATAGGATTCCTTTACTTTGATAATTATGTTGCTGTTTTTTACACAGCTTTTCCCCAAGTTTTGCAGCCGTGAAACTTTAGTAAATACAAGCACGGCTTGTTTCAGGAAAGCTAAAACTCAGTGGGTGAGATGGGTGAGATTTACTTATCAATGATTGAAGTGAATGAGGATCGAGCAAAAACAAAATTGATTAAACTGCTTAGTGTGTCTGATCTACGGAGCTGAACCACGTTGATTCCTTGTGTCTTCCTATTGGCCCACGTGATCGGGAAGTTTAAAATGCACAGAGATACCAGCAGCACCTATATACTGTAGGTAAGTACTGTATCTCTGGGAGTAGGGGGTCCCCGTAGCTTAAATCAATGCGGTTCACCTCCAGAGACCCACCACTTCAACCTATTTAAAACAAAAAAAAAACACATACGGTAGCCTGGAATTACCCGTTAAACCTCTCTTCCCGGCCCGGAGCCAGGTCAGGCTTCTGAGGAAACCACGCAACATTCTAGTCATATGCAAATGAAATGGGTTCACCTGTGTACAGGTGCATTGGTTATTCCTAAAATGTGGTGTGCTCAGTGATCCCTGAGGAGGGGTTTGAGAGCCACTGAACTAGATGTGCTAATGTTTCCCAAAACACGTCCCAAATACAAACATGACACAAAACAAAAAATGAAAACATTTGGCTAATGAGCACTTTGTTTTCTTCAGAGGTGGAAGTTGTTAAGGGTCAAATGAAGACTTTGGAAGAACAACTGCATACTCTTCAAGCAAACTTTAACAAGTACAATAAAAGTAAGGTGTGGCTTATCTTGCTATAATGTAGTTCCTTTATACCAGGGGTAGCCAACTCCAGTCCTCAAGGGCCACCAAAAGGTCAGGTTTTCATGCTATCCCTACAGTCTTTGACTGAGCCACTGATTGAGCCACCTGTGCTGAAGCAGAGATATCCTGACAAACTGACCTGTTGGTATCCCTTTAGGACTGGAGTTGGCCACCCCTTGCTTTTTACAATTCCTTTTGTTTAACCCTTTATACTGTGCCGGCCAGCTTAAAGCTTATCTAGCGCTTATCTATTGAAGCGGCCGCTGCGCGGGAAACTCCGTTTTAAACGGAAAAAAGCCCCGCTGTCAGCCCGCAATACACCCGGCAAGCTTTAGAATAAAGCTCGCCGGGACAGTATCAGACACCCCCAAATGAATACAGGCAGATAACACCTCCCTTTACTCTGATAAATAACGTTCATGACATATGACTGTGCTGTAAGAAATGTTAGTCTATGCTAGAGCATTAACCAGGAACACGTGACCGGGTTGCTTCTAATCTCTTTTAGATGTAATATTACGTGGTCCAAAATGCTATGAATTGGGGTCCTGTTACAGTAATGCCATCAACCAGCCTGGTCTCTGGCAAACTATTTCTTAAAAGTAGTGGAAATGCTTGATAAGAAAAATGATTAAATGCAGCTCAAAATGTAGGTTCAGCTATTACTAGCTTTGTCCAAAAGCACTCACACCAGGGTCATAGCTATAGCCCGGGTAATACCTGGGGGTCCACGCTCTTGGGGGCCCGCTCAGCAAATGCCGATCGCACATGCGCACTAGCAGCCGGTATGCTGATCATGCATGGGCAAAATTTTGCCCGGGGCCCCAGCATGTTTAGCTACACCACTGGCTCACACATACCATAGCAAGGGCGGTGTGTATACTGTCATTTTTCCATTTGGGAAGAAAAGTGCTGTAATATCTGTGCCTAACCTTGTACCCAACAAATACCCCAAAATATATATTTACAGTTCAACTAAAACACCCTTATTACTGCTTCTGCTTGATCTGTTCCAGTTTTGCTTTTTCATGGCGGAAAGCAATCTGGTGAGAAAGTATTTGTGAGTAACGGACAGGAAGAGAGTTTCGAGAGCGCCCAGAAGACATGCCGGGAAGCTGGAGGTCATCTTCCCACACCAAGAAATGCAGCAGAAAACTACGCCGTGCAGGAAATACTCCAAACGAAGGGAGAGTCGACCAAGACTTTCCTAGGTATTTCTGATCAGCAGGTGGAAGGAATCTTCAAATATCTTGGAGGAGACAAGATCACTTTCACCAACTGGAATCTGGGAGAACCTAACAACAGTAAGGACAATGAAGACTGCGTGGAAATTCAGGATAATGGGAAATGGAACGATATCCCGTGTTCTATGCTACGGCTAGTAATCTGTGAATTCGAATAAAACTCGGCTCCGATATTTTGCTCCCAATATGTTTATTCATATTGGTTGGTTAAATTCGGGATTTGTTGAATAGATTACAAGTACGCCTCTGATATCAGGTGTTAATAGAGTAAAATGCGATCCCTTGTTCCGGGGCTGTCAAAACGATTTCTCTGGTATTTGCTGAATTTTGATCTTTATACTGCAAATAAAAATACCACTTGTGAGCACATTCACATGTATCAGACAGGTTTGCAACCCTGTCCGCATCCTCCTCAGCATTTATTTTTTAAGTAAAGGGGGCATCGCAATACTTTACAGTCAGTTTGAGAACAGCTACAATTCAATACTATTAGTTTGTTACACAGGAGACAGACAGCAAAGCCAGAGTTATAATAATACATGGTTGCATTAAAGCTGCAGACCAAGCAATATCCTACATATGTTTTTTTTTTTTTTTTTAATAAATCAGTTCTGTACTATGAGAAAATACTAATAGCATTAAAAAAATGTTTAAAAATTCTTAATGACATTTTTAAACTATTATAATGTAACAAGTATTTTTTTGATCTCTATAGCAACCATTTACAAAGTCACATCCCCTTCCTCTTCTGTAACAGGTTCTGGCACACCCCTTGTTGAGCCCTGCCCTGTCTCTAGCAGTGCACCAATTGTATCTAGTGACTGCCTGGTCACATGATATTCCCTTAAAACCAGAGACAGAACATGAAACACAGACAGAGCTCAGTGCACATCCAAATAAACTTATACACGGTACAGTGCCTAAATATATATGTATAGATGTCTTTTGAATAAAATGGTCTTTTAGTTTAACATTTTGGCCAAAGTGTTGTAAGCCCCTGAGCCACTGCATGGCAGACCACATCTCAAGGGTCCCTAACACTAATATAAATTCTTAATAACCTGTGCATTACCAGGAAGAATTATTTATAATAAATCTGTCAAAATTAGTTGCATAGTTCTAAGTCTGATTGAAGCTTTTATTAACCTGTACATTACCAGGAAAAGCACTCTGTATTAGATTTATCACAATCATACTGAAAGCAGGAAAGTTCCCCTGTGAGTGGGAGATGCTATGGAGTGAGCTTTTAACCATTTGTGGTCCTCTTCTGCTGCACTGACAGCCGTCATTTCGGCTAAATAGTGAACCCCCGAGCCGAATCTTCGCCGATCGATTACAGGAGAACGGATCGATCGGCAACTTAGCTAAATACTTATTGTGTTAATTGTATTAATGCACATATATTTTTCAAACAGCAGCTTGGTCGGCTGCTTTAAATGAACACGTTATACATTCAAATTACAGACGTTTCTTGGAAAGTTAGAGATATGATTATGGGGCATAAGTAACATTTACAGAAATGATTAAATTGGTTGGTGTTAGAAGAGGTAGGATAGACCTGCAATGTGTTAGAAGAGGTAGGATAGACCTGCAATGTGTTGAGAGAGGAGATAGACCGCAATGTGTTAGAAAGAGGTAGATAGACCTGCAATGTGTTGAGAAGAGGTAAAGATTAGACCGCAATGTGTTAGAAGAGGTAAGATAGACCTGCAATGTGTTGTTATAAGAGGCCCTGCCTCAGGGAGCTTACAATATATAGGCTGGGAAAGTAGACATTGGGTACAGGGGATTAGAGGGTTGGTGAGTTTCAGGAGCAATAGAGCAGCTGTAACATTACCAAACATCAGCAAAACGGTGGCACCCTTTGGCTGATGCCTAGGGGCAACTCAAGAGATTCTTTGGTAGAGATGTGGGTGGGCAGAATCACCCAGCAAAAATTCAAATTCAGGGGGGGATGCGGGGGGGTGGGGGGTTAGAAGGTGATATATTCCAGGTTTTTCAAGCTGTGTCTGTGACTTGAAGTCTATCCCCCATTATCGCTTAGCATGTAATGCTTCCACTGCAGCCAGGGATTCTGGGTAATGACATGCAAATTAGCACTCACAGTATATCACTCTTTACTTCTTATCCATTTTAACATGGACCCCTATTAGCTAATGTCTGCCGTATTACACAGCTTTTTCAGCAAAGCCTGGAAATCTTTGAAGATCTTTGTACTGTAATTACTGGTGGTGATCGCCCTCTTGTGGGGAGATCATGATCTGTATCATGTATTTCACTATTAATCAATGCCAGTATAATCAGCCTCACACTGAAGAGACTCAAAAGGTTAAAAAAGCTGTCTATGAGTAGGGTTACTGGCTTTACACTTCTTTAACCCAGTGCTGAAAAACTGTGTAATATGGCAGGCATATGCTTACAGGGGTTCATGTTAAAATGGACATGAAGTAAAAGTAGTGTGACCAGATGTCCCGGTTTTTTAATGTCTGTCCCGGCTGCCCGACATTCTTTAAAATGGCCTGTTTTTTGTGGCTGTCCTGGTTTTGACCATCAGAACAGGGGGAGCAGAGAATGCAGGGAGGAGAGCAGGAGGAGAGCAGAGGCCGGATCTGACTGCAGAGGGTGGGGGCAAGGTTAGCTGCAGAGGGGGGATGGGGTTAACTGCAGAAGGTGGGGGCAGGGTTAGTGTCAGCGGAGCCCCATCAGTGAGTACATCCGGTGTCTGCTGCCAGGGCTCAATATGGCTTCCCCCCCACATTCAACAGTGAGAGACACACACCGCGTGGGGAGAGAGAAACACACACAACATGGGAATAGAGACACACAAAGCATGGGGAGAGACACACAGAGCATGGGGAGAGAGAGACACACACAGCATGGGGAGAGAGACACACACACCATGGGGAGAGAGAGACACACACAGTATGGGGGGAGAGAGACACACACACAGCATGGGGAGAGAGACACAGCATGGGGGAGACACACACACACACAAAGAGCATGGGGAGAGAGACACACAGCATGGGAAGAGAGACACACAGCATGGGGAGAGCGAGACACACAGCATGGGGAGAGCGAGACACACAGCAGGGGGAGAGAGAGACACACCGCAGGGGGAGAGAAAGTCACACAGCAGGGGGAGAGAGACACACACAGCATGGGGAGAGAGAGACACACAGCATGGGGAGAGAGAGAGACACAGCATGGGGAGAGAGACACACACAGCATGGGGAGAGAGACACACACAGCATGGTGAGAGAGACAAACACAACATGGGAAGAGAGACACAAACACAGCATGGGGAGAGAGAGACACACACAAAGCATGGGGAGAGAGACGCACACAGCATGGTGAAAGAGAACACACAACTTGGGGAGAGAAAGACACAGAGCATGGGGAAAGAGACACACACACAGCATGGAGAGAGAGAGAGAGAGAAACACACAGCATGGAGAGAGAGAGAAACACACAGCATAGTGAGAGAGACACACACACAGCATGGGAGAGACACACACAGCATGGGGAGAGAGAGAGACATCATGGGGATAGAGAGACACACACAGCATGGGGAAAGAGAACACACAGCATGAGGAGAGAGAAACACACAGCATGGGTAGAGAGAGACACACAGAGATTGGGAGAGAGAGACAGGGAATGGAGGGGAGAGAGACACACAGAGAATGGGGGAGAGAGACACACAGAGAATGGGAGGAGAGAGACACAGAGAATAGGAGAGAGAGATACACAGACAATGGGGGGGGAGAGCGCGAGAGACAGAGAATGGGAGAGAGAGACAGAATGGGAACGGTGGAACGAGAATGGAGGGATGGTAGGGGGAATGGGGATGGTTGGGGAATGAGAATGGAGGGAGAGAACAGGCTGTGTGTGTAAGAGGGGAGGAGAGACATAAAGGAGACATAAAGCGTAGTTGATGATGTCATTTGTTTTAAGCTAAAATAGAACAAAGTCCCAAATAACAGTGCTTCCGAATCTCAAGTGGAGCAAATAGCACTATAATATAAGCCAAATAAATTGTATTTCTCCTTGTATCAAATAATATTGGCACCTGTGAGAAATTATGTCACAATGTATTATAGCAAATAGAGAACCTAGGGCCAACCCAATGAGGTAGGGGAGGCTGTTCTTGGACAACCTACCACAGCCTTCAGGGTATTTAGTGCCCCATTGCTTTTAGGCTCAGTATAAACACTAACTGAATGCATTAATACCCACAGTGTGCTCCCCTCCTTCCTATACACATAGTACACTTTGAGCACCTTGCCTTACCAAAACAATGTATTATAGTAGATCATAGATTGGGTAGTACAATAAGTATCAATCCTCTGGCAGGGAGAAAAATAGGATACTGTGTATATACAGCTCCCACTAACACTACTGTCTAAATGGATACACTCCCTAGAGCTTAGTACACTGCCTGTGTACAAATGTGACAATGAAACAAGATTGAAACAAATCACGATTGTGGTGCTATTCCAGATAGAGAGTGTGCCTCACGTAGAGGGTATCAAGCAGGATTCCATGGGTAGTGACAACAGAGGACAGCAAGCAGTCCTGCACCAGACCATGTGTACACCTTTCAATAAATTATTTTTATCCAATTTTTGCATCATAGCCCCCACTTTTGTTCGTTTTTTCCTGCTTGCTGTGCTATGTTGTCCCTACCATGGAATCCTGGCATTTGTTTTATAGATATTTTTTTTAATGTGTCCCGGTTTTTACTTTTGGAAATCTGGTCACCCTAAGTAAAAGGTGACACTGTGTGCTCATTTGCATGTCAATACCCATGCATGTCCTGTTTTATTGGACCAGCGCTCCAGCAGAGCGGCACAGCCCTGCAGTATCTACATCGGCCCTTACTCCCCCTCAGACTTCAGGGGCCAGCGGCGGAAGTCAGAAAAGGTTGTTGATCTAATATTGTTGAAATGAACATATTGTTGAAATGAATGACATATTGATGAAATGGATGGGGGCTCTGGAGATTAGGTTGTTGGCGGTGTTCAGAAACCATTTTGTCTGTCATGACCAGTTCTGTGTGAAAGAATGTGTTTGTTTTTCTCCCATTTCCCTTTTGAGCTGTATTTTTTGGTCTTTATTCACATTGATGTGGATTTGTGTTTTTTGTCATTAAATTTTCTTTTTGGCATATTCCCCTTCTTTATGGACCTTGTTTGTGTGCTGGGAATATTAGGTTTTCTACAGTTTAAAGTAATGTTATTGTCCTTTGAAAATATACCTTATTCATTATTAATACGCATTAATTAGGCTTAATGCGGCTCTGTGATTTATTTATTTTTGTACCAATGAAGTCCTTGAAGCAATAAGCTTTTTGAATGGGAGAGGCAAGAGAAATTAACAGTTGAAATGAAGAAAACATGGAAAGATTGTCAATATTTGGAGTCAGGAAAAGATTTATGTTTCCCCTTATGAGATATCATTAGATTATATTTCACTGGGGTTTTTTGTTTGCCTCCCTCTGGATCAATATACTGGAAGTACAAATATAGGATAAAGTATCTATCATCTAAATTTAGCATAGGTTGAACTTCATGGACATATGTCTTTTTTCAACCTCATCTAATATGTAACACTATGTGACTGTGAATTTCTTGTTGTCCTGCAGTCATTATCTTTATGTTATGTCTGTTGGAAAGGACATTGCCTCTGTTAGGAACTTGCATGCATTAGTCAGAACCTGGGATATGTTCATTGGATTGGAGAAGAAGTTCAGTGACCTCCAGAGGTCAGAATGTGTCCATACAATCTCGGTCAGCAACCTCTGTACACTGATATCAATATTTGTTCTCCTTTACTGTTTAGTGTCCTCAGTTTTTTGTAACATCTGGTTTCAATGTCTTTGCTGCATGTTTTACAATTCCACAATCAATTTAATGAAATATGGCCTTATTTTAGGAAGCTTGTCTTTCTTTCTTCTGGTTTTTTTTTTAAGCATAAATATTGTATTCATCCTCTTAAAGTTTGCTCCATGTAGCTTTCCCACAATAGAACAGGAAGCCGAGTATGAGCTCCAGGAAGAGCACTATAAAGAGTCTCTGGTATATCTCAATATAATAGGGTAGAACAAGAAAACGGGATAAATACAAAGGTATCCAGTACTATAATTGAATCCTTGAAAAAAACGCCTTTTTGGTGCAAAACGCGTGGGAGGAGATTTTCTGTCTTTTTTAGTTTTGTGCCTAGTATTTTTTTAGTATTTAATAAATTGTTTTTCATTTTTTCCTTACCTGGTGAGTTCCTTTTGTCCTGGGGTTTGTGGTCACCACCGATCCCTTTTTTCCTTCTTAGATTTTCCACAATGTTTAATCAGGTCAGTATTTGGTTAAAGCGGCAATACAGGTTCACTTTTGTTAAAAAAATGTTTTTTTTATTACAGCTTTGAAGCAGGGGGTCTTCGGAGCTGAACCCTGTTAATTTCAGCTCCGGAGACTCCCTGCTTCCAGAAATACTTACCTCCATAGTGGTGCTGGTATCCCTGCAGGCAGAGGCACTATGGGGCTTATGCAGAGAGGCAAGTTAAGTTAAATTTCGCCAGCTTGGAGGAGAAAATGTCCGCATTTAGACAGGTAGTGGCGAGAACTTGGCGGGCCAATTCAAATTCGCCAGACGTGTGGCGAGAAGCGTGATTTCGGCAATGCTGAAACACGCACGATTCCAGTAGCTCCGATGCGCATGAACGCGCCAATCGGAGCTACTAAATGGCGCGTTCAGGGGACATTTTGCCCGCCAACAAAAGTTGGCTGAATTGTGGGAAAATACCGCGCGCCTCAGAATGGCGAGTTTCACACCATGTGAAACTCGCCTAATTAACAATTTCAGGCACACCGCGCTACCGGAGTACCCTGCATAGGACCCAATTTTATGCCAATCCTGCGGCGAATTTCAGCCTTTCTGGGAGGTACCTCTCTGCATAAGCCCCAATGTGTCTAATCTAATGGCAGTTTAAATGTCCGACGTTATGCCGATCTACAGGAAGCCATGACATCATCTGGTGCAGATTCCTATTGGTCAGCATGACCTGGACCTTTAAACTCCACGGGGATACCAGCACCCCATATGGAGGAAAGAATTTATGGAAGCAGTGGGTTCCCACAGCTGAAATGTACACAGTTCAGGTCCGGAGACCGACTGCTTCAATTCGGTAATAAAAAAAAAAAATATGTATATATTTTTATTAAGTTAACCCGTATTGCTGCTTTAAGTCAGACACAGGGGCTTATGCAGAGAGGTACCTCCCAGAAAGGCTGAAATTTGCCGCAGGATTGGCATAAATTTTGGTCCTATGCAGGGTACTCCGGTAGCGCGGTGTGCCTGAAATTGTTAATTAGGCGAGTTTCACTTGGCGTGAAACTCGCCATTCTGAGGCGCGCGGTATTTGCCCACAATACAGCCAACTTTTGTTGGCGGGCAAAATGTCCCCTGAACGCACCATTTAGTAGCTCCGATTGGCGCGTTCATGCGCATCGGAGCTACTGGAATCGTGCGTGTTTCAGCATTGCCGAAATCACACTTCTCGCCACACGTCTGGCGAATTTGAATTGGCCTGCCAAGTTCTCGCCACTACCTGTCTAAATGCGGACATTTTCTCCTCCAAGCTGGCGAAATTTAACTTAACTTGCCTCTCTGCATAAGCCCCATAGTATCATTACTTTTCCATCCACATTGATCACTGGTGAAGTCGATTCCCTGAGCTGAAGAAGATTGGAATCTTATTCCCACGGGAAAGGGACTTCCCTCATATTGAATACTGTCTAAATCATGTGTGGCCAACTCCAGTCCTCAAGGGCCACCAACAGGTCAGGTTTTTAGGCTATCCCTGCTTTAGCACAGGTGGCTCAATTAGTCCCTGTTTCAGCACAGGTGGCTCAATTAGTCCCTGTTTCAGCACAGGTGGCTCAATCAGTAGCTCAGTCTTTGACTGAGCCTCTGATGGAGCCACCTGTGCTGATGCAGGGATATCCTGAAAACCTGACCTGTTTGGGGGGGTTTGAGGACTGGTGTTGAGCCCCCCTGATC
This sequence comes from Ascaphus truei, assembly GCA_036426205.1. Lineage (NCBI taxonomy): Eukaryota > Metazoa > Chordata > Amphibia > Anura > Ascaphidae > Ascaphus > Ascaphus truei. The sequence goes on along the minus strand of CM071573.1, from coordinate 78,109,580 downwards.
TAGTCACAGCTAATTTGTAATTCTGCTGCAGCAGTCTTTAATCTCATATATTTTTTGTTAAAAAAACCCTTAATTTGACGTCTGCATTGTAACACATTTACTGGCAGCGACGATGTTTCACAATCCTCAAACATGCCGGGAAAAAACATACAAATATTTACTGGGGTTATTTTTGTTTCCAGAGATCACAAGCTGCAGGGAGGCAATTTTGCAGAAAAGCATTTATATCTGAATGTACAGCTGCAGCAGGCGAGTGAGTGCCAGCAGGGGGAGTAGCACTTTCACCCCTTTTTGTACGCACAACTATTGAACACACAATGGTGTCTGCTCCCGCTGGTGTGTTCTGTGTTTGTCCCGCTGCAGCGTGCCACAGGGAGCATTAACGACTACTTACTGCACATCTGTATCTTAAAGAGAACTAACAGGTAGATACCCAGAGCTCCGTTACATCCGTGCTACTAACGTGACATTACATAAATAGGTAACGTCTGTAACTTCTCCTCTATTTAGCGAGTATCCATAAAACTAATAATATGCAAAAACAACGGCCATTCGGCAAACTAGCATCATTACGCTAGCTGTATTATCAAGGAGTTTCGTTGTGCAGAGATGTGTTAACCAATACACTGTACATGCACATTGGCAAAACTATAACAACTGTTACAGTTAATGCACATGTGTTACAGCCGCGTTACGCATGCGCACTACCTAAAGATAACACCCTTGAGCACGTTCAAATTCAAATGATTACACATTACATACTGAAGTTACTCAGCCATATCAGCTAGATCTTTCAAGTGTCCACATCACTGAGCAGGCTTCTACCTCTCTGCTGCTCCAGCTGATTCAGCTACTCCAGCTGTTCCTAATGCTCCAACTTCTGATGCAGCAAGAATAAGAATTGGCAAGTTTACTGAGGATGAATTTGAGTTACTGATCAATGTCGTGGACAACCACTCAAAATTGGTGGGTGCTGTGTGTTCAGGCGCAAGCACTGCTGAGAAGCAGAAGATTTGAGGCAGGATCCTGAGCTGAATTAATGACCCCGGCAACACTGTCTGCACTGTGGACATGCTCAAGTACCGCTGGGATCACAGCAAGCGCAAGCTGAAGTGCAAGCTGAGGAGCAAGTTTGATGGCCACGTGGCCCACATCAGAAACACAGGAGGGGATCACCTGCTTGCCTTGACCTCACAGCTATTGAGAAGCAACTGATGGAGGTCATATCCACCTCCCAGGCAGTGGGACTACCAGGACTGGTAGTTACCGAGGATCTTTAGAGGGATCAATCTGGTATAGTAATCAAAAATACAGTACATATATTATACACTATGTATCAATCTCATGTATACATGTCACTTTATACACAACCTTTAAGATCAGACCAAAGATTACTGTATTATTTGCAGTGCAAACACACATACAGGTGTGGAGTACTTAGCGAAATCACGTATGTGACATGTTTACATGTCTGCCCTCATAAGAGGAGAAAACACTATAGGCCACGCCTTCCACATTGCAGTAAGGTAGCAATCAGAATAAAGTAATCCTTTGCCTATACCATAACATATAACTGCTCACTAATCACAATAACACTAGTTTACTCAACACTTAGAGTCCCAGTATCTCAAATAGTTAATGTAAAACCTGATTAATCATCATATTAAAGGTATCTAAACACCCACTGTACCTGGCACTCATCTCTTAAGATTCACCATCAGCAACCTGCTTATAGTTTTACAGTTTACTGATGAATCGTGTTGCACTTCCTTCTGTAGCACATGTACCCCCATCCTCTAGGAGATACTTGTTGCGGCTGCAGGTGTTGTGGAGCGGCTTACCTGTGAGGGTTCAGGAGAGCTGAGTTGTGTGCAATGATATGGAGACCAGGACAGGCTTTAGATAATCACTGACATTCTTTACTCGGTGCTTAGCGCCTCCAGCTGTAGCAGACTCCAGGGTGCCCAGAGATCAGTCCCCACTAAAGCAAACTTCTTTCCTCCTGCCCAGGGACTGACACTCAGACAGGAGTATGATGAAAGCAAAGGGGTCTTTATTCTGCAGTCACTGCAGATCTTCCTTACAGGTTGGAAGGGTGGGAGAGAACTAACTAAATTTAGCACTGCCACTCTGAGGAACCAGAAGAGGAGGGCTCAAGGTCTGTACCTATATCTGCTAGGAACAACTGTCCCCTTGGAGCAAACCTGGTGCTCTGGCTTCGCTATGCCAACCTATTTATGGGGCAGTGGGAGGACAATTTTATTTGGAACAACTGTCCCCTTGGAGCAAACCTGGTGCTCTGGCTTCGCTACATAGACGATATTTTGTTTGTATGGAATGGCAGCATTGAATTATTACATTCATTCATCTCTTATTTGAATAACAACCCATTAAACCTTAAGTTTACTTGTCATTTTGATCCTAGCTCCATTTACTTTTTGGACTTGAATATCAGTTCAGCCAATAATCATATAAGTACTAAAACGTACTTTAAAAGTGTACAAGCCAATAATTACGTAATGGCTACAAGTCAGCACAACCCCCAGTGGTTGCGCAACATCCCAAAGGGTCAGTTCATTCGCCTGCGGCGGAATTGCTCAGATGATGAGGTTTTTGCATCTCAGGCGAGTGAACTAAAGAATAAATTTCTTGACCGACAATATTCTGAGGAATTGCTCTCTCAGGCCATGTTGCAGGTTCATGGTATTGATAGGGCTAACCTTTTAGAGTACAAGAAAGACAAGGGAGAATCTAATTCCAAACATTTGGTCTCCTTTGTAACACAATATAACTCTATGGCTCCCCATATCAGGAAAGTTTTGTGCAACCATTGGCCGATTCTTTTAAGAGATCCAGATTTGGCCCAAATCTTACCTCCTAAACCAGCGGTTATTTTTAGGAAGGCCCCAAATCTGCAATCTAGACTGGCTCCTACATGCCCTAATCTATCTAAGAAGTCTGGTTTGGAGAGAAATCCTAAAGGGTTTTTTCCCTGTAGTAATTGTACTGCTTGTAAGTACAGTTCTAAACGAAGTACGTTTAGTTCTAATGTCACTGGTCGGGTATACGATATACGTTCGTTCATTGATTGTCATTCTGTATTTGTAATTTACCTATTGCAGTGTCCGTGCGGTCTGCAATATGTAGGCCGCACGGGGAGGTCTTACCAGAGACGCATATACGAACACATCTATAACATTAAGAGAGGTCTTACAACGCATAGTGTGTCCCATCATTTTTTAATTCACCATCAGCAGAACCCTATTGGTTTAAAAAGTCAAGCCATTGAAAGTTATCCTGGTAATTGGAGAGGGGGAGATAGAATTAACGGTATTAGTAAGCGTGAGTCATATTGGATATATGAACTCAAAACGTTATCCCCCAATGGCCTTAATATCGAATTTGATTTAGCTGCATTTTTGGTTAAATAATGTGGGTTTTGTTATGCGACACCTGTGTGTTGTGTCCTCCTTTGCTGTCTGTCGTTTACTGGTACTGGTAGTCTTCCATGATTGTCTCTTGTTATATGCAATCCCATGAATGTATTCTGTGTGTACTGTTTCTTTAAGAGAAGGTTATTTGTTCTAGGTTTTTATGTATATATTTTTTTCAGTTTGTACATTATATATTGTTCATTTTTCATTTTTTATTTTTATTATATGTGTGTTTGTTCACTGATATGAGTATGCTTGTATATGAATGTGTTTTAATATTGAGTTATTAGACTATTTGTCAATTAGTGTTTTAGTATAAATGTACTGCCACTTTTACATGTCCCATCATGCCCCTGACGAAGTGACTGACGTCACAAAACGCGTAGGGTGGACTTTTATTACTGGCAAGGACTATTTGGCGTTCATCTCCTGTTCAATTGCTTCCCCATCCCCAGCAGCTTCGGCTGTTTCATTGCCTGGCACCTGCGAGCTTCCTTCCCCTGTCTCGGCTCTCAGCGGTGACGTCACGTGGTCTCGCGAGACCTGAGGTCCGCGTGACTGTCCCAGGGAGGCCTCGGCGGTTAGAGCTCTGGTGATCCTCCATTTATGAGCCTATACGTCTGCAGACGAGTGAGGCAGCTGGCGGTGTGATACTACAGGAGAGGAGCTTCCATGCGGTGCAGCAGCACACGGACGGTGTGGTGAATACTCCTTTCCTACCCAGGCCACGGAGGGCTGTGTGATTGATGTACAGGCTTTATTATTCAGCAGTGCTGTAAGTAGGGTTTCAGTTTAAGCCCCACTGGACGCCATCACTTTAATAGTGTGTTCCCTGCCCAACAAGCAATTGTTTGTTGTTTTTATATGTGTATTTTTAATTATATATTAAATTACTGTCTATATTTGTATACTATATCAGTGATTGGTTGTTTGTATTTTGTTGCGCTATGATCTTTTTTCTCTTTTCTTCTCTTTTATGTTGTGGTCTTAAATGTTTTGTTTGTCTGAGATTGCATAGAGGACACTTCCATGGAACTCATCCCAACCCTTTGAATTGGACTATATTTGGTCAGATTTTCTTTCTTTTTGGCGCCGGTTTATCTTTATTTATATCTGCTAGGCTATACACAGACCATGAGTCACCACCACACTTCTGTCACTCAGAGAGGAGCATAAGGGGGGTCAAAAGCCCACAGGATGGTCTATCACAGCCTAGACTGCTTAGGGCTTATGTGACAGATGGAAGAGACAGGCAGAGTAGACTAACCATGTTACACTCTCCCCTGGGTGGAAGTTCCATGTCCTCACTGGAATCAAATTTACTGCACCATCTGTCAGTCTGGAACCTGCAAGGTAACAACAATATACATAGCATATTATGCATGGTTACCCAAGTACAGGCACAGACAAAATTAGTACCCATCACCCACTGACCACACTGATGATAGACTAACTCTTGAACATAAGAGTATGGGGCGACTACTTATAGTACTTGGGATCAGGTTTCTTGATTGCCCGTCCCTCAAGATCCTTAATCCAAACGTAAGACACTTTGGGTCCACCAGTGTCATGGCGAACCTCCACCCTGTCTTTAAAGATGCAAGCCCCAGTGATCCACTCCCTCATCATCGCACAGATACGAGACTCGGTCTTTGTAACTGGTCTTGGACTGTAGATATTCTGTGACAGCTAACCTCAACCAATCATGCCATTGGTCGTCTATCTCCTGCATGATTGGTTCTGGGACATAGGGGAAATTATAACCATGTGATAATCGGTACCTATTCCATATGGCCCTGTCCGCTCTACTTAGACGTATAATTTTCCGGCCAGCTCCTTGGCCAGGTAATGCCCAAAACCCGTGGTCATCAGGGTCCGCCTCCTGATTATTATTAATCTCTCCCTGTCGCTTACGAAGTGACTCTGCCACCTCTTCGGGAGAGAATTGGCCTTTCTCCCACCAATAGTCAAGTATAGGACAGTTGACCAAGACAAACCTTGTCCTTTTTAATTCAGGGACATAACAACAGAACATGGGGTCCCACAACTTAAGGGGTTCCCTAGACAGGGGTGAGCAAACTTTTTATGCCGAGCCCCCCTTTTAATCCATGAAATTTCTCGGGCCTCCCCTGCCTGATCTAATCAAAATCACATGAAAAAAAAAAAAACTTTATTAAACGGTATAGAATGTAAATACAAATATGTCTAAATACTTACATATTTCAACAGCTCGCGCTTGAAAAATTAGGCTGCGTCCACGCTGCCGCTGAGAGCGGTGACATCACCAACTCTCCAAGCATGAAAAACGACAGAAAAACAGCACACAACGCACATACTGAAGTATGTTCAAAATATAAAATTGTATTTAATAAATCTGCGTACATCAAAAAAATATAATCAAGCATTCAATGTACTAAGACATGGGTTACCACACGCCGGAACGGAACGAGAAGAGTTGGAATGCGAACAATATAATGGTAAAGGTAACAGTCCGTGAATAGGTAGAAGCTTCAGGGGTTATTATTCCCTGAAGAAGTAGCATTGCGCTACGAAACGCGTAGGATAATTTGCAATATCTATTCTCGAAAGGCTAGGTCCTGGTTAATATTGCCGGTTAACCCCTGAAGCTCCTACACAGAGCCTGGCGGGTTGAAGTGTTTTACCCTGCTCTCGATCGCTACTTTGTGGCATCCTGATGGTGTTATCACTGACCTAAAGCAGGTGATCGGTGCAAACATTGAGCTCAGTTGGTTTGTTATTGCCTTATTCCGGCTGTTTTTGTTTCTTCACGTGACCCCTATGATTTCATCTTCGTCTCCCCCTATTCATGGACTGTTACCTTTACCGTTATATTGTTCGGTTTAGAGGAGAAAAAGGGGGGTCACTTTTTTGGCTCATTCACCATGGACATTGCTTAAGCAGCATTGATGTATGAGATTGATACCCCCACTGAGAGGAACCAATCGGAAGGGACGCCCAAATTAAGGAGGGTTAATAGTGCCACTGTGTGAGAGGCCACCTACCTGTAAGGACCTGCGCTGCGGGGACTCCCGCTCTGAGCGCTCCCTTACCTTTTTCCCATGCTGCCTCTAACCCCCGGCGGCGTTCCCCGGCCGTCGGCATCTCCCCCGCGGCTGTCTCCTCACTTCCGGGCCGCGCGCGGAACCAGGCCTCTATTTACTGGCGCTCGGAGCCTGGTCCCGCCTCTTCCATTCCAGTGCGCGCACCGGCGCACTTTCCTGCCCCTGCTCCTCCAGGTCCGCCCCCAGGCTTCTCTCTCCTATCAGGGTGAACCCCTGGACCGCACCTCCGCTCCTCCCTTTCTCCTGATAGGTTCCAGCCCGCTATTTAGCCTGGTCTCTCCATTCCCTCTTTGCTCTGCATAGCTTCTGTACCTTGGTGCTGTCTGCTTCTGCTTGGCTCTCTTGTGTTTCAGTCCCTGTTCCTGGATACTCTGCTGACCTCCCCTGGATTTCGACCTTGGCTTTGGACTTGACCACGCTGCTCTTTGGAACCCCTTGGATTTGGCTTTGGACTCTCTACCTCGCTGTCTTCTATATCCCTTGGACTCCGCAAACGGACCCCTACTATGCAGCTCTCTCCACTCCTCGACCCAGGCTTACGGACACTCTACCACGCTGCTCTCCCACCACCTAGACCATTGGCTTACGGACTTTACCCTTCTACGCTGGAGTTGGCAAGTACGGTACTCTTTCTATTTTTGTTCCCTGGACCAGCTACCCTACTACCACACTCCGGCCGTGCCCCCGTTTACTGTTAGGTGTGTGGTATTTGTCCTTTCCACCTCAGTCCCGGGGTCTTGTCTGGTTTGTGGGCAGGCCGAGCGTTACACTACCTGAGGGAGAATCGCATCGTCCAGGAGATATTGGTGAATACCATCGGAGGGTGCAGTGACGACAACTCTTCCTGTTCCGTTGCGGCGTGTGGTAACTCATGTCTTAGTACATGGAATGCTTGTTTATACTTTTTGATGTACGCAGATTTATTACCCCTTAAATACAATTTTATATTTTGAACATACTTCACTATGTGCGTTGTGCGCTGTTTTTCTGTAATTTTCCTTGTATTTTAGGGGTGCTGAGCAGCCGAATATCTTCAGCTGCAGACGCTATTCACCAAATGTCATGTATTATTAACACTAGTCAATTCAGTGTGGACTATTTGAATGTGGGGTTTTTAATAATTATTCACATATTTATCCACTGAATATTTTCTAGTAGCTCACTTTATTATATTTTTATTTTATCTCCAAGCATGAGCACAGGGTGTCCTGCATAATTTTGCAAGCACGAGAGGGGGGCATGGATCGGGGCCATTTCGGTGTGTTTGTGTGTGGCTGTAGCAGGTTGGCAGCGGAGGAGAGCAGGAACAAAGCACACATACTCAATTACAACACACACAATACTCAATCACAACCAAAACAGACACAACACACACTCAATCACAACACACACACATTACACTACAGCACACATACTCAACCACAACACACACCATCATAACAGTCACACACTTTCACCTGGGGGGGAAGTACTAAGCATGCTCCGGTCCCCCTGACCCCCGTGTGCTGTTGCAAACTGAGGCGGGGAAACAGACAGGAGGAGGAGGGCCTGTCAGTGGGCAGGGAAGGCCCCACAACAAGCAGAGAGAAGCAGCAAGGCCCCGCCCCCGCAACAAGGCCCCACCCCCACAACAATCAGAGAGCAGCCAGGATGGAGTTTGTTCAGTCGCCTGCCCGCACACAGCTTTTGCCGGCTCGTCGCCTGCGCCCCCCCCTAAGTAATCATGCGCCCCCAACGGGGCACGACCCCCAGTTTGCGCACTGCTGTTTTGCAGTGCATCACTGGTTACTAATGTAATGGGGTACCCCCTGGTTACTATTCTACCCAATGGGCTGGCAGTAAACCCTGGTATTCACAGGTTTTCCAGTAGTTATCATGGGATTTTTCCCTTCATCTTTGGTACTGCACTTGAGTGACAGCAGGGGGTGGTACATTCTGTTGTAGCTTTGACAATGGAGTGCCCGCCTTCTGGCCATACTTAAGGGCAGGACCGCCCAAAAGTTAAGTGTCTTTGTCCTTCCTTCTGAGGAAGGCAGGTTACACAACTGGGAGAATGAGATCGGGGCCTTTCCATGTGCTCTTCCCTCCGGGTAGAAGTGAGTGTGACTATACCTCTGCCTCCGCTAGGGAGGTGGGGAAGAGCTAGGACAGCTGCGGGTGCCCTTGGCCTGTAGTGGCGGCCCAGGGACTATCTCCAGTGAGAGCTGATCTAAAGAGACTGTATCCGGCAGAAGACTGCTGAGCACCTGTTGTGTCACTGCAAAGTGTGTAGTAATAAACAGTTCCTGTTTTGCAATATACCTCCGGCCTGGTGTGTGATCTAACTGTGGGGAGAGGTGCAAGTTCTACCGTGGGAGATCATCTCCATTTCCCTGGAGCCTACGGCAGACGGAGGTGCTGCACTGCTAAGTATTATGTGGGGTATGGACCCCAGAAGCCTGTTTCTGTGTCCCAAAGTCATCGCGGACGACTCAGCCCTCTTGTTTCCAGCAGGTATGCACCACACACCCTGTAATGGCCAATATCTGTGATTGCGAATCACCATCAATACAAAGCAAGCAATTAAAAACAAATTATTGGCCTAATAATGTATTGATCTGTACTCTAAAGGGGTACAGATTAATACATTCTCAGTCAATGTTCAAGAAAAAAATATACATCCAATCGAAAAACCTGTAAAAACATACATTTATATACATTCAATATTTTACTTACCTTAAGAAGCGTTGGCCCTCCGACTCCTGCGGAAACAGGAAGCTCACGTACTGCGAAGGCCTGAAACTTCATCCAATGTCATCTGCCTTAAAGATCCGGATCAGGTACCCAATTCTTCTTTGGTTTAGCTTTAATGCGCTTCTTCTATCTTCTTCTGTAATTATTTCTTAATCTTCATCTGTCAATACAAAAACCCCATGGTAGATCCCAACCGATGTTGTCTAGTTGTCTTCTTGGGATAAAATGAGGCATCACGGCCTTAAATATGGCTTGTGATGTCACATTTGGGCGGGAACTGGTTCAACATCCATCTATTGGCTGTTAAAACTATGTGCCGATTTAAAAAAAAAAAAATTATGACGTCATTTAAAGGGAATGATGCCAGCCAATCAGAATGGCTGTGCTTCATTTCCCTTTAACATTTCGCCACTAAATCGAAGATGGCCTGCATCACATGGTATTTCAGCCAATCAGATCATGGGAACTAAATTCCCAATCTGATTGGTTGTAGAACACCTTGTGACTCTCTTTGGATGACGTCACATACTTGACCTAAAATGACTCTGGGCCTCATGCAGAGAGCATCGTTATTTCGAAATTCGCCATTTTTTGTACAATTTCGCGCAGAAACCGGCAGAAAATGGCGAGTTACGAAAAACGCGCCATTTTGTTTTTTCTATTGCTAAAACTCGCCTCGCGGCTGGCGAGAACCTCCATCTCGCCATTTTTAAAACTCTCCGAATGCAGAGAGGTGCGAACGGCATGTAGCGGCTGTTCGCGCCAAGAAAATGGCGCGATTCTCGCATTTTTGCCGCGCCAGGAAAAGATGGCAAGATGGCGCTCGCCGCCTATAGTAAAGGGGAAAAAGGCGCGAATTTGTTTTTACACGTTTCTGAAGCGCGCATCTCGCCAATTTAAACTCGCCACACGCATCCATGTTAAACATAGCAGAATTCGCACTTTTCTGCATATGGAGAATAAAACTCTCCAAAAAAGCTACTTTTTATGAAATTCGCCAATTTTAAAATTCTATGCTCTCTGCATGAGGCCCTCTGTCACATGGTCAATATTTTGCACGGAAAAACAAAATGATTTGTCTCTTCAAAATTCTGCTGTTCCGTCGCACGCACTATGGCCGGCCTGAGATGAAATATAGGGCGTGCTGTCAGACTTCTCCCTTTTCCGCAATTTATTCACAAGTCATCAGTTGACGCGCGGTTTGTTAGCGTAATAACTTGTTGGCCAAATAGGGAGTCTGGACATGTTCTCGGAAGCGGAATAAGACAGTAAATATGATATTAGAGGGCATTAGAGATGGGCAGATAGGAGATGCACAGTGTGTTATAGAGTGGTCCAATAATGCATTTTTGTGTCTTTGGTTTAAAAAAAAAAAAAAAAAACATGTAGTGTAGATGGTTTGAAGTGTTTAATCTGACTCAGAGTTGCTTGTTAATATTAAAGAAAGTTAGAGGTTCTATAAGATCAACTTGCTTTGTGTTAAAGTGCATTGAAGATGTACAATGTAACTTAATGCAAATGATAATTAAACATCTTTATGAGAAAATAACATGTGTGAGTAAAGAGTATTTCTATTATGAAATATTATATAATATTATCAAAATCACTTTAATTAAAGCTGCTCTATATACAATGAATAAGGCATAGCACCCTTTGCCAACAGCTTAGAAATCTAATACGTTACATTGGGGCCATTAGACAACGTCTTCAAGTGATATACTGTATATCTCAAATTCAAGACCCAGAAATTACTAAACCTAAAAAGATAAATTACTAAAAATGTATACAGTACTAAGGAAAATTAATGCAACTTAAAAATCAAAACTCGTTTTACGGCAAAGGTCTTGTTATTGACCTTCTTGGAGCAGATCAAAGTTCATCGAGTTATTTCCAACTAATCAATATCCTCCCATATAAATGGGGCTGTGTTCAGTTTAATAATTGGTTTACTGCGGTCTGTTCACTCTCCTGTTAAAGGGCTTACAGTGTGACTGGAAACAACATTTAAAGCTAAGAAGATTTCTGATAGTGAGTAAATACTCCCACAGTTATCACCAACGTAGAACCGATCATGGAAGGAGGTCAGTTTTACATGCTCAGGGATGCTAGCAACCCATGAGATAAGTAATATAGTTAAAGCAACAATGTGTGTGGAAACCTAAAACTAGTAATGAGTTAACTGGAAATCAAGTGTTCTTGTTATCTTTGCCAAAAAAGTCAGTGATTTTTACTAAAAAGTTGATAATGAGGTTGCTGTATTTTGACATTGTAGATACAATTATTTGGGTTATTCCTAGGACATGATAAATGGTTGCATCAGTAAGATTGGTGAATTCTAGATTGGTACCATCAGACATGATACACTATTTACAGACTGTAACAGTCACAGCTGCAGAAGGAAATGTTGGGAGGGTCTTATAAATAACTTAGAAATGTTACCAGTTATACACTTTTCAAACGCACTATTCCTTCTAAACACACACACCCCATTACCTCAGACCTCATCAATTTCACACACGCAGCTAAAGCACTGACTTTAACATTAACAAAAATGATATATTGATAATATGATTTGTCATCCGGAAGTGCTCCTGATTATGTCTTAAGTTCGATCATAAAGTTCACTAATATTTGGTCAGTCCAATTAATTTCTGGCGCCCCTCACTAGACGGATACCCAACATTTTTATGCCCTGTGCTGTAACAAGCTTTTGAAATACAATGTAGTTCCCAAGCAATGTAACAGCTTTTATTTATTGCATATGGATGTGATAAAGATCTTATATTGAGTTTTTTCCATAATTTAAAAAACAATGTAAAAACAAACACAACATTTTTTTAAACCAAAACCCCAGCGGAAATGCCCCCCATTATTTAGTAGCTTCTGCTTCATAATCACTTCCTTTATCTTCCAATTCCGCACTTAATAAATATTCAATGTCCAGTACATTTTAGACTTTGCAATTGATCCCTCCGGTCCAGTCTATGTTACCTCCAAGCCAGAGACTGATAAGAGTACAGTGTTTCCTGTTTTATGCTAACTCTGTAACATTGTGTTTTGTATGGATTACTACTATTATTATTTTTAATCTATTTTAAAGGGAAGTCACTTACACACATTTTAAAATGTAACCATTCTGTTGCCACGAGGACCTGTCCTTGGGCGACAAGTCTTCTCTGACAACAAGGGTTTCACAGCATATTGAATAGGTACCTTAATGGGTCTATTGAGCAAAGCTTGTATATGTTAGATTGTACAGTTCAGCTCACCACCACATTACAAAGAGGGCTGAATAAAATATTACAAGAGTATGTAAAGGAAATAGGTTTATTTCTTACAGCAGAAGTTCAAACAATATACTACATGTGTTTTTTTTTTTTTTTTAATAAATCCATTCTGTACTATGAGAAAATACTTGTAGCATTTAAAAAAAATAATAATAATAATTTTTATAGACATTTTTAATGTTTCTATAGAAACCATTTCCAAAGGGACAGCCACTTCCCCTTCTGATAGGCTCTGACTCTTGAGCCCCACCCTCTCTCTAGCAGTGCGCCAATTGTATGGGCAGTAACTGCCCAGTCGCATGATATTCCAGGACTACATTGCCCACAATTCTGTGCAAGAACTGAATTAGATATCCCGATCACAAAGCGATCGATTACAGGAGAACTGATCGATCTGCAGCTTAGCTAATAACTTGTCAGTGTGCAGATTGTATTGATCTACATATTAAACGGGGATTTTTTTATTTTATTTTTTAAACAGTAGCTTGAACTGCAGCTTTAATATACATGGAGGGGTGAAATGATGGTCTCCACTGTACATACATATATACAGTACATACTTATTCTTAACTATATATAAATAAACCGGGAAAACGCTATATTTTAAACCATGTGGTTGGATGAGCTATTAAACTTAATAGGACAAAGATTAATAGCATGGAATGAAACACGGGCAAAACAACATTTGAAATGCCATTAATGTGGGGATTTTCTTATCATGTTATCCTAGTATAGTCAAACCAGTTACAGACAATAATGTCTGGCCAATTATATTCCCACACTACAGTGTGGTATTATACAAACCTATAAATAAGCCTGGTTTCCACTGACCGTCGAGGCCCTGGCAATGAAGTTGCCCAGAAAGGCGGCTATTATCTGTCACAAGGATCAAACAAAAATATAAATACTGAATATCACTCAACTCTCACATTATTGTGACAAAAAGAAATCCGTTTATAATATCACAAACTGCACAACACTTTCATCTAACAATCTCATTCGCAACAAACTGTCCGCAATTAAACCAAAAAAAAAACACAAAAAGCATTATTCTCAAGGCCGTGATGTAGGAACATAGTTACATAGTTACATAGTTACATAGTTACATAATTACATAGTTACATAGTTACATAGTTAAATAATTACATAGTTACATAGTAGATGAGGTTGAAAAAATAGAAATGTCCGAGTTCAACCTGTGTTAAAATAAGATGACAGATACTTATCCTATATTTGTATTTACAGTATATTGACCCAGAGGAAGGCAAACATTGAAAATGTATCCAATTATTCAATTATGTCTCATATGGGAAAAAATAAATGCCTTCCAAACTCCAATATTGGCAATCAGGTTACTCCCTGGATCAACATCCTTCCTATGTATACTTATTTGGTATATCCCTGTATACCTTTCCTTTCTAAAAAGATGTCCAACCTTTTTTTGAACAAATTTATTGTATCTGCCATCACAGTCTCCATGGGTAATGAATCTCACACTGTAACTGCCCTTACTGTAAAGAACCCTTTCCTGTGTTGCTGGTGAAATCTCCTTTCCTCTGACCTTAAGGGATGACCCTGAGTCGTTTGTAGTGTCTTGGGGATGAATAGTTCTTTTGAAAGCTCCTTATATTGACCCTGAATATATTCATATACAGTTACAGTATATGCCCTCTTAGAAGCCTCTTTTGTAATGTAAATAAATCTAATTTAGCTAGCCTCTCCTCATAAGTTATATTGTCCATCCCCTTTATTCATTTGGTGGCTCTTCTCTGCACTTTTTCTAGTTCCATAATGTCTTTTTTATGGAGTGGTGCCCAAAACTGTACTCCATATTCAAGGTGTGGTCCTGCTAATGCTTTATACAGTAGCATAATTCTGTTTACTTCCCTTCCATCCATACCCCATTTAATGCAAGATAAGATCTGACATTGTGAATATCGTGAAAAAACCTATAGCGCAAGGAATAATTATCACGGCCACCTTAATGTCAAAGTAAAGCTACAGGTTGTTGTTGTCCAGTGTTGTTTGTTACTGTCCTGGAACAGGATTGTGTGATTTCTCTATCCTAAGGCTGCCAGCACTCCTTAGCCTAGCAGTTGCTACAATGTTGCTACCCGTTGTGGGTTTCTTGGCTTCAGCCAGTTGCCTTGGCAACACCCCTGCCTTTTACCAGTAGGGACTGCTCCCCCTCCCCTTGCCAAGTGGTTTTGTACCAGTAAATTTCTCATCAGTCCAGACCAGCATGCTGTCTTATAGTACCAGCAGCCATCCTGAGCAGTCATCTCTCCTATCCTGGTAAAGTTACTGATTTGTACCTATCCCTATATCTTGCATTTATCCCACTTCCCCCATAGCTCCCCTTCCCCTCCATTGCTCTCATGCCCCAGTGCTCCCCCAGTACTTTCCCCCCCCCCTTTTTATTTGTATGTTGTTGCCGCAAATAAACACTTCAGCAAGTAAGAAGGTTCCCTTGCTTGATATATGGGATTGAGCTAACCTGCCTGTCCCTACTCATCTCTCAGGGTGTGCTTGGACCAGAACAGTTACCGTGGTTACCAAATTTTACAGCAGTAACTACAAATTCAGGGATGGAATTTACATGCAGTTAATTAAATCTCATGCTCAAAGGCAAATGTAGTTATTGTTATTATGTGTAGGCCAGGGAAGTGCAATCTTTTTTTCCTGCGCCCTGCCGGCTGTCCCCCATTCCGCGCCATTACCTTGGTTCCGGCATTCTGGGCGTCAGGATGTCACATTGCCATAGCAACACGACGTCACATGACCCCCGAGGCGCCATGTGATGCCGCGTTGCAATGGCGACACGTCTCCAGAAGACGTCTGAACCAAGATAAGGGAAGTTTGCAGGGGACTCGGCTGACACCCCGGCATTTAATTTAAGTGCCTTGGGGAAGCGCGTGGGACCTCTGTAAACCCTGCGCCCGCCGCACACAATCTCGCTAAGGTTCTTCAACAAAATGTAGTTTATTTTGTTAGAACAAAAAGAACGTATGAAAATGTATTAATTTTATATAGGTTTCTTCTTATTCTTTATATTTGGACATCAGAAAGGAATTTATTCTCGCCAACATTACACCTTCATGCAGTACAACACATTAGAGATTGCTCTGCAGGAGTTTAAAGATTGGACATTATACACAAGACATCCATACATTACCCTCACTTACAATCGAGTACTTTCATTTACAATGCAATAGATGATGTTAATGAAAAATCATTTGGTAAAAATTACAATTTTTTTTGCGTATTTTAGCCAAATGGCAGATTTATTTTTGCTTCAGAATAATACCATTTTTGTTTTCTAATAGTTTTACTTTTCGTAAGTGGCGTGATGACGGCTGGGGATACATTCTATGCCACGAATGGAAAGGAGGGTGATTTTCCCCCTGCTGAAGATGTCTGTTGGAGAGGTGGTGGAACTTCACCTGTACCGCTGAGCGGAGATGACGATTCTATTATCTATCAGACGGTAAAATCAGCAAATAAAAAGGCCTACCTGGGCATAGGTGACTTTGGGGTTGAAGGTAACTTTTTGGGTCATACTGGGAGTAAGATCACATACACCAGGGGTGGCCAACTCCAGTCCTCAAGGGCCACAAACAGGTCAGGTTTTCAGGATATCCCTGCTTCAGCACAGGTGGCTCAATCAGTGGCTCAGTCAAAGATTGAGCCACTGATTGAGACACCCAGGGCCGGTCCGTCTATTAGGCAAACCTAGGCGGTCACCTAGGGCGCAAAGTTCCTAGGGGGGCATTAATAATAATCGCACCCCCTGCAGCCCCGATAGCTATGCCCTTAGTGCTCGTAGGCACTTGCCTGTGTCTGCCGCCTATGCTTGCCACCCTATTGCTCCTTCAGAATACAGCGTCATATCATCGTTACCATGGTATGCAATGCCGAGTGATGTCGGTTGTGATGTCTGCGGCATCATTTGACGTTCAATTTTAAAAAGAGAAGCAGGGCAGCCGGCACAGGAAAGGCAGAATACAACTGAGTGACTAAAAAAAGGGGAAGGGGGAGTGAAGGATGGACTGGGCGCTTCCCAAGTGATAATGATTAGATAGTGTTATAAGTGGAACACATAAATATACACAAATACACCTTACACCAAATAGTGAATAAGTAATAAAAAAGTGTGTAAAGCAGCTCAACTTCCTCTGGTGGGACAGTTCCAAATCCCAGGATATGGAGTTTTCTTTGCTTGGAGGTGAGGAGGAGCGCAGGATGATAACGTGGTATATGTACACTGGCGACACACTTTATTCGAGCTTGGCTAGTCCCACGAATTCGGGTATACCCGGGTGTATTGAGGTTTGTGACTGTTTTCTGCCCGAGTGCATTGAGTTATTTTCCAAGCAGGGATTGAAGCATTTTATTCCCGCTGGCTGCAATACTGCACAGTATATATATATATACTGCATTACAATTCATGAATTTATGCCATCTGGTAGACACGCGAAGCATTGCAGCCTATTAAATCCTAATCATTATCATTTAACAGATCAGCCGCCCATCAGCCAGGCATGAACCCAGGCTGGTAAGGCAAATGCAACGGGGCTTGTCAGAGGTGAGGAGCGGCGCATTCCAGGTATCTGCCAGGTACATACCGGGTATTTGCTCGAATAAAGTGTGTCGGTGCAGTAAAAGAAAATAAACATATATAGTGCAGACTGTAATCACTGATAGTGTTCTTTATAATCTGTAAGAATAGAACTCACAAAAACCGTCGTATAATATCACATGTCAGAGATCCATCTCTCTCTGACTGGAGCCCTTTCAGCCGCAAATGCCAGGATATCCCACAATAGGTGAGTATGGTATATATGTAAAGAAAAAACCACAATAGTGCATACTATTCGAACCAAGTATATTAAAAGATCATCACGAGTAATATGAACTCACATTTTCCATACAATAATCAGGTAGGGGAGAGAACCGCCGATAGATCTGGAGGACAGTTGCAAGCAGCTTTCCAGCGTCTCACTCACTCCTCGCTGTGTGCTTCCGCGTGCGTCACTGCCGTCGCGTCACTTCTGCTACCGCGTCACAGCTGAGGGCGGAAGTTCAATCTAGGTCCTGACGAAGCAATTAGCGAAACGCGTTGAGTTGAAGCAGAGAACCTACAATTGGAGGGACTGGCAAGATCAGAGTTGGCACTAGACCTAGATTGAACTTCCGCCCTCAGCTGTGACGCGGTAGCGGAAGTGACGCGACGGCAGTGACGCACGCGGAAGCCCACAGCGAGGAGTGAGTGAGACGCTGGAAAGCTGCTTGCAACTGTCCTCCAGATCTATCGGCGGTTCTCTCCCCTACCTGATTATTGTATGGAAAATGTGAGTTCATATTACTCGTGATGATCTTTTAATATACTTGGTTCGAATAGTATGCACTATTGTGGTTTTTTCTTTACATATATACCATACTCACCTATTGTGGGATATCCTGGCATTTGCGGCTGAAAGGGCTCCAGTCAGAGAGAGATGGATCTCTGACATGTGATATTATACGACGGTTTTTGTGAGTTCTATTCTTACAGATTATAAGGAACACTATCAATGATTACAGTCTGCACTATATATGTTTATTTTCTTTTACATATACCACATTATCATCCTGCACTCCTCCTCACCTCCAAGCAAAGAATACAACTGAGGCACAAATTTCAAGTTTCGTATAGGGCGTATGAAACCTTTGCACTGGCCCTGGAGAAACCTTTACTGAAGCAGGGATATCTTGAAACCCTGACCTGTTGGTGTCCCTTGAGGTCTAGTGTTGGCCACCTCTGCACTAAAAGGTATCACAACCTGCAACGAATCTGCTCTTCCCCAGAACCATCCTTGACATACACAAACTGGTGTCAAGGGGAACTCAATGGCAGCTTACGGGAAAACTGTGATGAGGTGTTCATTGAGACTAACTAATGAACTGATAATAACTGTGTACTGTAAGTAGAAATATAATTTTATGTGAATTTGGGAAATAGCTTCCATTTACATTGCACTTGAAAACCATCTGCTTATTTTACTCATTAAATTCCCGTGTCCTTAATTAAAAATGCAATATTTTGTTCATTACATTGTACAAAGGCATTTGTTGGTAATGAGCAGGAGCTGACGTCATGAAGCTATCTGAATCCTAGTCTAGAAAGCTTGCAATCTTCATTTTGTACCAGAAACAGAACCACAAATTATCTTAGACAAAGTGACTTGCTGAAAGATGCACCTATCACTGAAGGTGGCATCATTTAATTTATTGAGAACCTCTACATTAGGTTCAACAAGGACCAGAGAAAGTGATGAACCTCCCCAGCATAAATCACGAAGAAGCTGTCCCATGCAAAAATAGTGCGACATAAAATGACAAGACTGATGCTTGCTGAAAACTATTTCACAATGTACATAACGTTCCCATTCATTTGGACCTTCACCGGGTTTGTCAGTGGCCTTCTTGGAGTGGATCAAAGTTCATCAAGATATTTCCAAGTAATCGATATTCTCTCATATAAAAAGAGTTACGTTCTGCTTCAATTGATTGCCTTGCTACAGTCTGTTTCCATTTGGAGTTGACTAGAGGAAAGCCCCATGTGGTAATCACTATATCTAAATTACCAGGATTTCTAAACACTTCCCCGGTGCATTTTATTCAACTTCATGTGCAGCTTCGGAAGTAGAAAATTAGCTACTCAAGATAAATCGACAACTAGAGGACGCTGATAAAATATTTTGGGCATTATTGGAACATGATAAAGGGTTGGATAAGTAAGATTGATCATTTCTCTCCTAGGACTCCCACATCAGTCATGATTCACTACGTACAGACGATTACCATCACAGCTGGAATGGTTCTGCTGTTATCCTGTCAGGCTGTTTCAGAAACACCGACCATGTGCTCTGTAGTACAAGGGCTTACAGGTCTCAATGGGAGAGATGGGAGAGATGGGACCAATGGACTGAAAGGTGACCCAGGTGAGAAGATGCGTGTCATGGTTGTCATCATAGAAATATTCCTATTATGCATTAAATGTTCACTGTTGAGGCATATGTAATATAAAATTTTATATGTTTTCCAGTACACCTCATAATTTTGTTCTACTAATTAATTGGTTCACATTTACTGGTTAAAGTTAAGCATTAACATACGTCAAAGTCCACACAACTGAATGAGTCTTATGGTGAACTAAGGCACCATTTGGTAAGTCCAAGCCTTAGTTGAATTTTTGTGCTGACTGATTCCTTTTATAACAGCCAAGTTTGATGACATCACTGTGCTATACCAGCCACAAATCTTAGTTTCTCTTAAAATAATAACCTATATGGTAAGAAGACCAACCTAGAGTATCGTCCGATTGTAGGTCAACCTGGGAATACTGGGGCCCCGGGTATAAGAGGTGGTGTTGGACCTCCAGGAAAAGAAGGACCTAAAGGATATAACGGAGTTGCAGGTAAATCAGTTTGATTGAATCATTTGACTTAACATTTAAGAACCCCAAATGACAGACATTATATACATTTTTGTTTCTCTGTACAGGAAGAGATATTAGGATTCAGAGTCCAAAATAAGCAACCAACATACATAACTATATGTTCCACAGCAGGCATGACAAAGATTCAACGGGACAATATAATTGATGTAATGTTTGCCATATTTCATGTTAACTACTAGAAGAAATTAGTACATGTGCACTATCCCAAGGATAAGAATATTAATCTTAAGGGCTGGTGCAGACTGGGTCTGTGTAGGGAATCCAATGACACATGCAGTCATAACAAGTCCAAGGTGTACCTTTGCATAGTAACAATAGAGTCAATTCCGTGTCAAAACATAGAAAGGTGTTGCACTTGGTGCTGCACAAAGCCAGCAGATGTCAGTTGACAAACTAGATTCATACATGATCTTCTATCCACATTCTATTCCCAGGACCCCAAGGGCAAAAAGGGGTACAAGGTTTGACAGGAGTCACTGGTGGAATCGGTCTTCCAGGAATGCCGGGTATCAAAGGAGATACTGGACCAAAAGGCGAAAAAGGAGATCCAGGTTATAACAGGTCTTATTTTACTGACATACAGTAGTACCGACCGAATGCTCCAAATACCTATTCTGTAGTTAAGGGCATTAACATGGATGCATATCTGAGCTGCGTTCAGGTGACCATGCATCAACTTCCTAATTCTGCTTACCCAACTCTAAATTGAGGTTTCCATCACATACTGATTAAATAAAGGCAAATACACTGCTAGGTTTGTTTTACATCATAACATAAAAATATTGACTTTCAGCTTAGTGTAGGATGCTTAAACTAAAAGGGACTGTCCAAAAAACAAAATGGTAAAGAAAATACATCAACATAGGCAGTCCCAGCAGATAAATCAGATGATCTCAATACACATTTTTCCACATTTTGAAAACGCCAATATACTGTACACACATAATCAGAAATAATCAGGGCTGGCATGTTAGTCTAGAGAGGAAAGGATGAAATGGATTGAGATTTATGGATACACTATGGCATTATGCTACGGACATCTGATGCTTTAAAAACACAGCAATATTTCAATAAGACTAATATCCTTTGCAAAGCCTCACCATTATTTTAGGGCAACATTACTGAGTCCTGCTTTTCAAGTGGTTTATATATCGTTATTTAGCTACTTTATGTAAAGTGCAAACAGGTTTTCATTTTAATAACCCCCCAAAATTGTTTGTTACTTCTTTTGTTGTAGATGTTAATGTGGCCACACAGGTTACGACTTTAGAACATAAAATAGCTGTTTTAGAGAAAAGTCTCTCTTCCCTAAAAAAAGGTAAGTTCCGTGATTCAAATCTCCCGCATCCATTCTTTGTGAGTTTATAAATATATAAAAGGGAAGGGCAGTGGGAACAGCGCTAATGCAATAAAATTACAAAAAATAGTGACAATTAGACAACTAATATATATAAATGCACCCCTGAAATGTAGAAGGGAAGGGAGATTTTTTTTTTTTTTTTTTTCGGCGCCGGTTTATTTGTTTTAATTGAGTTTATAAATATGATACACACGTTCCAATTCTTGCAGTTTGTTTTTACTTTGCAATTCATCCTTTCTTGTGATTTCATCTAACCTTTCATCTTCACACCTCAAACAATATGGATTATTTATGTATGTTGTGCAATGGCAGAAACAAAAGATCTTTCAGAAAAGGTTGGACATCTTTTTAGAGAGTAAAGGTATACAGAGATATACCTAATAAGTAAACTTGGGACGGATGTTGATCCAGGGAGTAATCTTGTTGCCAATATATGGAGTCAGGAAGGAATTTATTTCCCCCTTATGAGGTATCATTGCATAATGTTTAACTGTTTTTTTTTGTTTTTTTGTTTGCCTTCATCTGGATAAAATATAATGTGAATACAAATATAGGATAAATTATCTGTCGTCTAAATTTAATATACTGCTGCAACCAGCTTCAGTCTCACACTTACCCGTCTTGTCCCGCGGCTGTTTTCGGGCTGGCGCCGAACTTGGCTGCGCGCCAGCCGCATCTTCCCCCCATCCTTCCCCTCGTGCCCCTCCCGACCTCTGCCTCTGCTCTGCCCTGCTTCTCCGGGTCCCCCGGGTCCCCCTCTGCTTCCCACATCCCCCCTTACCCCGCCACCACCTTCGGGGAACCCTGGGCACGTGTGCCACGCGCGCACGCACCCTGGCACGCGTGACCGCGCATCAGTGACGTGCGGCACGCGGCGGGGGGAAAAAAACAGCCGCATCTGCCCGCACATTGCGGTGGCGGCCGCTGAAGACTCAGCTCGGACGCCACTGTAAGTTGAACTCGATAGACATATGTATTTTTTTCAACCTCATTTACTATGTAACTATGTAACTATGAGACAAGGTAAATTAGGGGCCCTACCTGAGACTGTGAATGTGCTCATAATTCTTTGCCAAGTGTGTGAATTGAGACCTGTGGCTTTACTACCCATACGTAGAAGGTGTAGGGTGGAGGGTAAGAAGCCCACACTAAGGAGAAGGGGGTGTGAAAAGGGGGAGGAGGCGTGAATGGTGGGTTCTGTTTTTTGAGCCAGCAAAGGAGCCTAGGTAATTTCTGATATTTAAAGGCTCAGCTGAGATGAGGAAGACTGGACTGGAGTTGCTACTCCCCCACATAACAAATATGGGCCATAGCCTTCCCGTTATCATTGCTGAACAGTGGAGGGCTTTTGTCACTATTTTCTCACCATTATTTTTTTGTGTACTTGGTTTATAGCCACAACCAGATTCACAAAGCAAGATCAGTAACCATCCTCACACGGATGGGACGGTTGAAACAGCTGCCTACAGGTCATCTGCTCATGCTCTTCTTTTACTCAGGCTTTGCTGCAAACTCTGTGTTATACGGTAGGCATACGTTTAAAGGGTTTCATTCTCCTAAGGGAGATCTGGTATTCCTAGATAGTATTCCCAGATTATTTGTGTACCAAGATTATCTTCAGAACACCAGTGAGTTTGGGGCTGCAAAAACTACAAACTAGAATCTTAACCATCTCATTCACTTGGCAGTTTAGTTGAAAGATGGTACTGTAAGTACAACTTACTCCTACAAAATCAATCAACGAATGCTTCCAATTATGCCTCGAAATGCAAGGAAACAGTAATAATATTCAGGGCCGCCAACAGAAATCGTGGGGCCCGGGAAAAATATTTTAAGCAGCCCCCCCCCCCCACCGTGTCGGCGGTATTGCCCATCATTTCACACCTCACGAGCCCCCTCTCTTTCTCCCCTCCCTCCCATGTATTTCTCTCCCTTCTATCTCACCCCCTCTCACTCGCCCGCCTCGCATGTATTTCTCTCCCCAGCGTCTCATTCTTACTCCCTCTTTTCCTCACTCATCCCCTCTCTCATCTCCCTCCTCTTCCCATGTATTTCTCTCCCTTCCATCTCACCCCCTCTCTCATCTCCCTCCATCAATTACCCCACGCCCACTCATTCCCCCCCTCACACAATTCCCCCCACAAGATATATAGCAAAAAAATTCCCAGCCAGAAATACATACAAAAAAATCCCCACCCCTCAAATATATACAACCCCCGCCCCCAAATGTATACAAATAAAACCACCAAGCCAATACATATATAAAAAAAAAAAAACAATACATATAACCCTCCATACATATATTGCTTACTGGGAATAAATAATATATATTACTATATATAATATATATATATATATATATAGATATATATCTTATGATCTATTATATAGATATGAATATTAAGTATATATCTAGATATATATATATAGATATATATCTATATCTATAGGATAATAGATTGATATCTATATATATATATATATATAATATATAGATATATCATATCTATAGATTTGATATATATATATATAATATATATATATTTAAAACCAGAGACTGAAAGTGAAACACAGACAGGAGCTCAGTGCACATGCAGTGAAAATTATACACGGTACAGTGCCTAAATATATATGTATAGATATCTATTAATCTAAAATGGTCTTTGTTTAACATTTGGCCAAAAGTGTTGCTAAGGCCCTGGAGCCACTACATGGCAGACCACATCTCAGGGTCCCTAACACACTAATATAATATTTCTCTCCCTCACATTCACCCCTCTCACTCCTCGATGTAATTCTCTTCCCAGCACTCACTCTACTCCCTCTGTTCCGCCTCACTCCCCCTCCGTCTCCTCCGTCAATTACCCCACCACACAAAATTCCCCCACAAGATATATAGCAAATATTCCCAGGCCCGAAACTCCCACCCCCAAATATTACAACCCCCCCCCCCCCCAAAGCATACAAAAAAAACCACCAAGCCAATACATATTTTAAAAAAAACAATCATATACCCCCATACAACCTATATTTGCTTACTGTGGATAGTGTCTGGATATACAGATATGTAATGTAGAGTATATAATATTACACACAAACCACACACAACACACACACACACACACATCACAAAAAACAACCCTCCCCAAAAAACATAAAAACATACACCCCACTAAAGTCCCACTATACATACAAATTCCCCACCCAATACATATAAAATTCCCCCAAGACCCACAATAATATACAAATTGCCCCACAAGACCCAACCACTACATGTAACAATACCCCCACGCCACACAATTACATGTAAACAATACCCCCAAGCCCCACAATACAGTAACTACCCCAAGCCCCACAATACCGTCCGAAACCCCAAGCCCCACGCAAACATTGTAACAATACCCCCAAGCCCCCCAATACATGTAACAATACCCCCAAGACCCACCCCACGCCCGCCCCCACAATACATATAAAAAAAAGACTTACCTTCTGGATGATCAGGCCGGGTCCAGTGGATGCCGGTAGGTGTTGGGAGGGAAGGTGGATGCTGGTAGGGGAGGGGGAGGGGAAGGTGGATGCCGTTAGGTGTGGGGGGGAAGGTGGATGCTGGTAGGGGTGGGGGGGGAAGGTGGATGCTGGTATAGGTGGGGGGAGGGGAAAGTGAATGCCAGTAGGGGTGGGGGGGATGGGAAGGCGGATGCCGGTAGGGGTGGGGGGAGGGGAAGGTGGATGCTGGTAGGGGTGGGGGGAGGGGAAGGTGGATGCCGGTAGGGGCGGGGGGAGGGGAAGGTGGATGCTGGTAGGGGTGGGGGGGGGGGAAGGGGATGCCGGGAAGGTGGATGCTGGTAGGTGTGGGGGGAGGAAAGTGGATGCCCATGAGGCGGGTCGGGATTGGATCCCCTCTCTTTTTATTTTTTTTGATACAGTACAGCTTTTTTTTTTTGTCAGACACTTTTTTTTTCTGACTCACCGGGCCCGGGACGCCAACATCGGCAGACCCCCCCCCCCCCTGTTGGCGGCCCTAATAATATCAATTAGTAAATGAATAGAGTCCCATTGAAATTAAATGCTGCAAGCAGGTCATTTTTATGTTTGAATTTTACACATACAGACCTAGCACAGCTAGAAAAGTACCATATCTCTATAAAAGGGAAGTACAAAGAGCACAACAATGAAAGGTCTACTCGTATATGTACTGTACCAGCACATATACATTAAAAAAGGCATGTTATGTCATGTTATCCTTTCCAAGGAAGCACACGTATACTCCATAGGTTTCCCAAACCTACTTTATTTACCATATACTGTACTGGTTAACCTGCAGACCTGGATTCTGCGTGCCAACGAGCACCCGGCATGTCACCTTTAATAAATGTCATTTTTGTCTTAGACAAAACAAAGTCTTTTTTCAACTCTTTTTTAGGGCTACTGTACTTAAAAAAACATAACTTATTCTATCTCCACAGAGATGCTTAGCTAATTAAGCAAATGCTAATAAGTCATTGTGTGCGGTTTCTATACTGTGTATGTATGTAAGTATATGTGTATATATACTGTATATCCTTAAATTACAGAATTATAAGTGAAGTATATACTGGAGACAAGCAGGCCACCTTCAGACTGTACGTGTGATTGGCGGATAGGTATGAAGTGTTATTTTGGTTTAAAAGGCCTTTACTTTTTTTAACAGTTTTGTATTTCATGAGCGGAGTGAGGACAACTGGAGACAAATTCTATGCAACCAAAGAAAAGGAGGGTGATTATTCCACAGCTCAGGCTACTTGTGAGAGAGATGGTGGAACTTTAGCTACACCGCTGAACAGCGCGGAAAATGACATTATTCATCAGTTTGCGAAAGCAGCCAGTCGGTCCATCTTTATGGGCATAGATGACAAGAAGCAAGAAGGTGTTTTTGTGTACCTTAATGGGAAGCGAATCACGTACAGTAATTGGCGCCCAAATGAACCCAACGGCCAAAAATCTGAAAACTGTGCTGAGATTTCCCAAACTGAAAGCAAATGGAATGACAGGAGCTGCGATGCAAAGAATATTATTGTATGTGAGTTTTAGAAATGACCGTATGCTGAGCTGCGTCTACTGCTTGTAAATGTGCCACATTTTTGGCTCTTTAAACAATCTTTTCTCATCAATAAAGTTTTGTCTTTTTGAACACGATAATGTAGCAGGTCGATTGCTTGAATAACCGAGTTAAATCCACGACCCAAAGAGCTTACTATCTTATTTTTTTTGTCTCACTATAAAGATGGCACATAACTGGCAGAGAGAGGTTAGTGAGCAAGTGTCTTTAATGTTTTATTAATTCATACTCAGAATTCCTGCCCAAAAGAGATTTCAATGTATTTTATGTGTGTAAGGCAGAGGTAGTTGGTGATTTCTGTGCATCGTGTATAATATATTCACACATCACAATACAGGGACTAGTTTCCTATTAGAGAAGGGCAAATTTTTTTTGGGGGGGGGGGTATTTGGATCCGCTCCGGATCGGCCAGTTCCTTTGGTCCACGGATTTCCGCGAATCAATCTCAAGAAGGGCGATTCGCCTTTTCCGGATTCATTTTTATCATTGACACTCCAATCCGCGGATTCCACAAACCTAAGAATTCGATCCCCGGATTCAGGAATTCACGCGCGGATTGGATTGGTAACATCCACCAGCGGATTGTATCCATTGGCAGTTTTTGATTAATCCGCACAGATTGAAACTGCAACAATCACATCGACGGATTTAACACCGCGGAACGGATTTTGAATGGAAAGCTCGGGAAATTCTGCAAAGTTCCGCCATCTCTGGTTCCTATCCTTATTATACTGACGCCGAGACGTTGCATCAGCCTCAGCCTTGCAGATCATCCAGTTTTGATTTCAGTTTCTGGCGCAGTCAAACGGCCAAACTCACAGCAGAGATCTTTCACAATCACCAAACATTCCAAAGTAAAGCACGCACAAATATTTGCTAGCTTTGTTTTTACCAGGTACAAGAGAATGACCAATGACAGCTGTAAATACTTTAATATGTGAAATTAAACAAGTCGTTGATTTAACTTTTTCTATTTCAACACGTTATATTTTCTGCCAATGTTCCGAAAACACTTAAACACAATGGGGGCTATGTACAAAGCAGTGAAAAGTGTTTTTAAGTTCACAAAGCAGTGAAAACACTGCAGAATCGCGCTTAAAAGTTTTTTTATCACCAAAACAGAGTCATTGCTAAAAAAAAAATTGCGCCATAAAGGCATTTATCTCACTTAAAAACACTTATCACTGCTTTGTGCGTAGCCCCCAATATGTGACACAGAGAGGTGCGATGGTGATAAAACCTTTGGCCAATTATTTAAATAAAGTGTTAAAAACCATTAGTAAATATTAGAAATGGTTAATCCCAATAAAAAGTTAATTACATTAGATAATTAGTGCACTGTAAGTAAAACTATATAACACAAAACTTATGTCACATTCGAATTTGAGAAAATACACCGGGCTCTTATGTGTCAGAAGTACGTGTGCAGGAACACGTGTATATAAATAAAGGCATTTTCTCTCTCTGAAACACATTGTTAAATTGTATTCCTAGTGTTTTACAATTTTGGTGCATGCTGAACTAATATTCTGCGCTAAAAAAAAGGCTGCCGCCACCTTTAAGGCGACAAAGAAAATCCACGCAGAAACCGTAAGATGCACATTTTTTAACACACAGACCGGTGCCGATAAGCAAATGTAACTGCCCTGACTCCTCCCCATAAATCCATCATCTCATCGTAGACAGACCCAAAAATGACGCAACTAAGATTACCACATGGACGCCGCCTGGCACTGATATATTTCAGAGCAAGTTGAAACAAAATAAAGACTTTGCGCTGGAATGTTCCCTCTAATGCATAGAGCCCACATTGATAATTAGATAAATTATAGTGCACAGTAATTATTAAAATCTCCTATTCCCTGCGGCCTGGTTTTAGACCCCCTGGAAGGTCTTTTATAATATATATGTGTAGCCAGGTACCCCGTGGGCTACTAATTTCTCTGCCTAAGGCTGCGCTTATAGTGCCAGCTACGGCGACGTTGACGGCAGGCAGCATCAAAGCAAGTAGATGTAATCCGTTGTTTGCGCCTATAGTGGTCGTGACGGCAACTCAGCGACCAAAATTGCTGAAGTCAATAGATTTTGATATTTACCGCGATGGCCATGCCACGTGACTGCAATAAACCAATCACATAGCCTCTGCCTGACGTCACCGCCCCTTGCTGCCAGCGACATCGCCTGCACTATATGCTCAGCCTAACACATAAGCCCTGGTACCAGCGCAGGCAGTGTTAGGTTTAAATCTATGCTCTGCTGCAGTAAAAAGCTCCCTTCAGTGACAGGGGGGTGGTGTAAGGCCTAGGTACTGTCCACAAATGGGGCTCAGACCTGGGATCCTCCCCTGGTAACACAAAAGGGCTGCAGCTCCAAATGTAGTGGTTCTGTCTCTCTCACTCCTCAGTGAGAGAGGTGTGTTCTCTCTTCCTTCCCCCTCTGGGGGAGGAGGAGGAGTGTTATTGTGTGTGCTGAGGCAGGGACGTGGTGTCAGGCCTTCCCTCTCGCAGGGGAGTATTGTATTGTATGTCTTTATTTAGATAGCGCCATTAATGTACATAGCGCTTCACAGTAGTAATACATGTGGTAATCGAATAAATAACAGATAATATAAATAACAGATCATGGGAATAAGTGCTTTAGACAAACATAACATTAAGGAAGAGGAGTCCCTGCCCCGAGGAGCTTACAATCTAATTG
This sequence comes from Ascaphus truei, assembly GCA_036426205.1. NCBI lineage: Eukaryota > Metazoa > Chordata > Amphibia > Anura > Ascaphidae > Ascaphus > Ascaphus truei. The sequence continues at coordinate 78,080,387 of CM071573.1, read as the reverse complement.
GTAGGTAGGGAGAACGTACAGAGACAGTAGGAGGGAGTTCTGGTAAGTGCAGGGGGCCAAGCTTTATGTATCATGTGTTCAGAATGTTCACAGTGCTATTCGTATGCTTCTTTAAGCAAGTGTGTCTTAAGGTGGGTCTTAAAGATGGATAGAGAGGGTGCTAGTCGGGTACTGAGGGGAAGGGCATTCCAGAGGTGTGGGCAGTCAGTGAAAAAGGTTTAAGGCGCTAGAGGGCTTTAGATAAAAAGGGGGTAGAAAGAAGACATCCTTGAGCAGAACGCAAGAGTCGGGGTGGTGCAAAGCGAGAAATTAGGGCTGAGATGTAAGGAGGGGCAGAAGAGTGTAAAGCTTTAAAAGTGAGGAGGAGAATGGAATGTGAGATGCGGGATTTGATTGGAAGCCAGGAGAGGGATTTCAGGAGGGGACATGCTGAGACAGATCTAGGAAATAGTAGAGTGATTCTGGCAGCAGCATTTAGGATAGATTGTAGGGGAGACAGGTGAGAGGCAGGAAGGCCGAACAGCAGGAGGTTACAGTAATCAAGACGGGAGAGAATGAGGGCCTGAGTCAGAGTTTTAGGAGTCGAGCAACAGAGGAAAGGGCGTATCTTTGTTATATTGCGGAGGAAAAAGCGACAAGTTTTAGAAATGTTTTGAATGTGAGGGGTGAATGTGAGAGAGGAGTCAAGTGTGACCCCTAGGCAGTGTGCTTGGGCTACTGGGTGGATGATCGTAGTTCCAACAGTAATGTGGAAGGAGGTAGTAGGGCCAGGTTTGGGAGGAAGTATGAGGAGCTCTGTTTTATCCATGTTGAGTTTAAGGCGACGGAGGGCCATCCAGGATGATATAGCAGAGAGATATTCAGAAACTTTGGTCTGTATAGCAGGTGTAAGGTCAGGTGTTGAAAAGTATATTTGTGTGTCGTCAGCATAGAGGTGATATTTAAACCCAAAAGATGTTATTAGGTCACCTAGGGAGAGTGTGTACAGAAAAAAGAGAAGAGGTCCCAGGACAGAGCCCTGGGGTACCCCCACAGAGAGATCAATAGAGGAGGAGGAGGTGTTAGCAGAAGAGACACTGAAAGTACGATGGGAGAGGTAGGATGAGATCCAGGATAGAGCTTTGTTCCGAATACCAAGAGTATGGAGAATGTGAAGGAGAAGAGGGTGGTCCACAGTGTCAAATGCTGCAGAGAGGTTGAGTAATATGAGCAGAGTGTAATGACCTCTGTCTTTGGCAGCATGGAGGTCGTCAGTTATTTTAGTGAGGGCTGTTTCCGTGGAGTGAGCAGTGCGGAAGCCAGATTGTAGAGGGTCTAGGAGAGAATAGGTGTTGAGAAAATGGAGCAAGCGAGAGAATACAAGACGTTCAAGGAGTTTAGAGGCAAAAGGCAGGAGGGAGACAGGTCGATAGTTAGAAAGACAGGTAGGGTCAAGCTTGCTGTTTTTGAGTAATGGTATGACTGGAAGCAACTTCCTCATACTACACCAGGGAGTGTGGGAGTCATGGATAGACCTTTGGGGCCTGAAGCCCTGGGCATTGAGTCCAGGGATGAAGGAGAAGAGGTTGTGCTGAAGTATGCTGTAAGACCTTGTATGCTGAGCCAGAAACAAAGACCCAAGTTATTTGTTTTACTCCTGCCTGAGGCTGCAGTCTTACAGGGGGAGGGAAAGAGATTTTCTGGCGGGGACTGCACCTATCCATGATAGGCCCTGTTGGAATGGAGGCACTGTACCATAGGAGAAGGGAGCTGCAGATCACCAAAAGCCTGTCCTGTTCAATCCCCACTAATATCGGCGGACACTCAAGGCCTTCTGTATACCTGCAGGTGAGCACCACCACACCATGTAATAGAGAAATCTCCTGTCGGGTGGGGGAACACCGGTTACATGTGTAAAGCAAACAGTCCTTTGGTATATATAAAGTAAACAAACACACAAAACCCCAGCAAGCTCTTTTTGGGAACCCCTGAGCCCCCACAAAATATATATGTGTCAAAAGTGAGAGCTATTGAGCGTGGCAAATGTATAAAACAAACGACAGAGAAGCCCAATGCTACATCCAATATGACAAAAATACACAGTAAAATACTTATGTATTCTCTTGAAAAAGGGTCATGTGTGTTTTTTAACTTATTTTCAGCTGTCTCAGCTGTTGGAGGTTAGTGGCTCCTCCTTACCAGATTTTAAGCCTGCGCCTCCCACTTCCCAAGTTAGTAGGTCCTTTCATTCTACTGGATACAGATCCAATGGTGGTCTTTCTCCCTCCTAATAGAGGTAAATGAGAATTTTAATCCTAATAGAGGTATATTAGTATTTTATCTGGTAGTGTTAGGCCTTGCGAACAGGTGTCTGCCTTGTCGTGGCTCACAAGCTTACAATGCTTTGGCCAAAGGGTTAAACTAAATTACCCTTTTTCAAGAGAATATATAAGTATTTACTGTGTATTTTTGTCATATTAGATGTAGCATTGGGCTTCTCTATCGTTTGTTGTATATACAGCTCAACCCCGTTATAGCGCGATCCGCTATAACGCAGATCCTCTTATAATGCAGTTTGAGCGTGGACCCCGAATTTAAAAAAAAAAATTTTGCACACACTGCACACTCACTGAAGACTGCATACATTCACAGCACACTGCACACACTCACAGCACACTGCATACATTCACAGAACACTGCATACACTCACAGCACACTGCACACACTCACAGCACACTGCATATACTCACAGCACACTGCACACACGCACAGCACACTGCATACACTCACAGCACACTGCACACACAGCACACTAAAAGCACACTGCACACACAGCATACACTCACAGCACACTTCTCACACAGTACACTCACAGCACACTGCACAAACAGCACACTCACAGCACACTGCACACACAGCATACACTCAGCACACTCACAGCACACTGCACACACTCACAGCATACACTCACAGCCACTGCATACAATCACAGCACACTGCATACAATCACAGCACACTGCACACACTCACAGCACACTGCACATACTCACAGCACACTGCACACTGCACACACACACACTGACACACACAGATACACACACACACACACACAGATACACACACACTGACACACTGACAGACTAACACACTGACACACACACAACACAGTCTCACACAGTCAAATACACACACACACACACACACAGGCACACTGTCTCTTTAAGGGAGCTTGCTCTCGCAAGACGAAAGCAGAAGCAAGAAGCAGAGACAGGGAGAAGAGCTGCCAGATGCCGGGTAAGTGCTGCGTGCTATTGCCGCTGCCCCACTGGGTCTGGGAACGCTGGGAGAGTTGTTAGCTTTCTCTCTCCGGTGGACGCGGTACCACCACAAAAAATTAATACATTTCGGCGACCATTTTTTTTCACGACCCCGTTTATAACGCGGTGGTCGCGGGTGGCCCCCCGAGGACCGCACTATAATGGGGTTAAGCTGTATAAAGTAAACAGTTCCAAAGCAAAGTCGGTAAGTGCGAATCGCACATGCGCACTAGCAGCCGGCATGCGGATCACGCATGCGCACAATCAGCCGGCATGCGGATCACGGATTCGCAAAATTTTGCCTGGCAGTCCCCGCATGTTTAGCTAAGCCACTGCCAATTACATATAAAACATTATGGGGTAGATCCTCAGCGTTCAAGCACTTTTGCTTTAATAATGCTGGTTGCTGAAACCAGGAACGCACTTTATTTGTCATCATTTTATTGGGTATCGACGGGTATCGACAAAACTAATGAGATGCAAAAATAACGTCTGTTCGTAAAAGTAGCAGAGCTATTAATGGGGATTTCAATTTTTCAGAGACGCATTTTCCAATACACTGCACATGCGCATTGTTCAAACCTGAATGCGTGTTATCAACCCATGCGATAAAGACGTGTTACTCCTGTGCCTTACCAAAAGCTAATCAAATCTTGTTAAAATATTGAGAAATTGAAAATGTTTACACTTATTCACTTCTCCATTATTTATAGTGTCCATTCTTCATTTATTTATTGTAATCGTACATTCCTAAGAATTAAATATGAATTATTACTGTTGAGGTATGTATGGATATACAGTACATTATTGTACATTTATACTTAATACTGTACAGTCATTATTACATTGTATACCATATTAGTTCGCACAAACATATTTCTTTAATTATTAATCACCATGCTACAGTTTATGATGTGTCAGACATTTATATGATCCCTAATATATATATATACTCAGATTGATATCAAATATAAATGTATTGAAAAAAAAGGACATACAGTACAACCGACGTTTCGGTCCTGAAACAGGACCTTTTCAAGGGAGCACTCCCTTGAGAAAGGTCCTGTTTCAGGACGAAACGTCCGGTTGTATGTGCCTTTTTTTTTCAATACATTTTATATTTGAGATAATCAAGTGACGAGTGCTGTCTCGTTCTTGGGCGTGGTCTGGACTCCTGTGCTGCCTTTGGTAAGGAATCTACATTTTATTCAATATTATATGGGACAAGCACCGGTTTCAACCTTTATTGCGAGTGACATCGCCTTTGTACAATATATATATATATATATATTATATATATCATATATAATGCTATATATTTATAGGTACAGTCGTGTTAGCCGAGCTTCAATAATCAAAAAATAAATAGATGATACGCGTCTGTGGCTAACGAAATGCTTTATTTGTGCGGACTCGAGGATACACTGATCTCTTCTTCGGCGATGTTACAATGAATGAAGCAAGCAAAGCTCTATACTATAAACAGTGTCTATTGGAATGTTATCTGTGCTGGTCCTTCCCCGGGTGGATGTGTTTTATGGTGGAGTTGTCAAAGGTCCTGAAAGCAAGTGATGAAAGAGTGTGTATGTGTATCAGTGTGAATAAAAATGAATGGAGAGCCCACAGTATATACAGTAATTTACAAAAGGTGTGTTTGGAGTGGGAGTGGATATAAATGGTGTGTGGTGTGTGGAAATGTGAGAGTTAGTAGCACAATTAAAGTGTGTGTGGATACTATGTGGTCCCTATTGGGTGTATAGGATGGAAAAACAAGGAGTATAAAGTATGTGTGAGAGACAGCTGTGGTGATCATTAGCACAGTATGTACAGACCTGGCCTATAGCGCTCATGGGAAGAGAGTTCACTTGTGTCAGTAATGACTCATAAAATTCGATTCTCTGTTAGGCCACTGCTAGTGTTCCGAACAGTTGCATAAATTGTATCCATGCCAACGTCTCTCTTCTGTGTTTTAAGATTACCTTGAGTATGGCAACCCTCAGATCGTTCATCTTAGGCCAGAGTCAGAGAAATGTTCGCCAACAGGACTGTCTCTTGTCCGCGTGTGATGCTGTGGCGGTGCAGGTTCATTCTCTGGTTTAGCCCTTATATATATAATATATTTATATATATAATATATATATATTATATATATATATATATATATATATTGGTTATATAGTATATATATTTGTATGACACACATAACTTTTCGTAACTAAAGGGGTTAAACCGATACATACTTTTAGACTATTCTCAAAAATAACTCAATGATAATCAGTGTCTGGATGTGAGTAACAGTAGCCTTTGGAAGGTTTTAAGTATCGTAGTGTTAATCACGTGCTAACAGTAATGGATGTCTGAGGGTCTTCAGTGTTAGGTAAACTGCTCATTACCATATGATTTGTATATGAGTTAGCAAAACCTCCAATCATTTTTATCGATATGACACTCTCGCGTTAACACCAAAAATATCGCAACGCAAATCCCCTTTGGGGATACGCATTACGGATATCGATACGTAAAAAGGCGATAACGATAAAAATATACACACCTGAGGATCTATCTCGTTGAATTATTATGACAAGCTACAGCTTTATTAGTGCAGAACACTTTAACAAATCAAACTGCCCTATGCTGCAGCAAACACGTTCACTTTTGGCTAAGAAAATAGCAAGCACTTTGGGGTAGCGATTCCTTTATCGTTACGTTGAGATTGTATCATTGGTTCTTTAATTTCCATATATTGTAAAATTATTCCAGCAATTTCAGCCGGTATGCGAATTATGTAAAGCACTGAAAACATGGCGGCACTATTTAAATATAAATATTATCTCTAATATAAATCTACTACTAATGTTTTGCCTCACTATTAAAGCATTTAAACAAGTACATGACGTTTTTACTTAGTAAACTCTCATGCACAGATTTTAAAAGTGACCTTCGGAGAAAAGGTCAAAGTCCATCGAGATATATCCAAGTAATCGATATTTTCAGGTATAAGAGGGGCTTCCGGCTGCCTTGTGCTTGCTGTTTCATTCTGATCATTTCATTTGAACACGGAGATTAAAAAGCAAAAACGACCTCAGTTTCCAAAAGCCAGAAGCGTTAGTTCATTCAATAACTATTTCACTACAAGGTAAGATTCTTTGATATTAATTATCCTTTTCATGGACCAACACAACGCTTTAACATACATGTAGTGTGTGCATAAGTTTCTAAACTATAAGTCTCTTTATATAGCAGGACAACTGATATGATGTCAGATTGTTGAGAGTTTATAAGGAAAATAATGGGCAGATACTGGAGGCTCAGTTAAAATGTTTGAACAATATAGGAAATGTAAGCTTGAGTTCACTATAGGACGATCCAGACGACATGCTACAATTTATAGAATCATCACCGTCACATTGCAATGGTCCTACTGTTATCATGCCGGCCTTCCTGAAAACCAACCATGTGCTCAGTCGTACAAGGGCTTCCAGGTCTCAATGGCCGAGATGGTAGAGACGGGACCAATGGAGGAAAGGTGACCCAGGTAAGAAATTTATATAAAAGACAAGGCAAATATTCAATTTATGGCTGCACTAATTAGCAGGAGATAACACGGAATTTCAGGCAGAAACCGTGCAAGTTGCATAGCGCAGAATGAATCCGTCCCTCAACAAAGCTTAGGAAATGCAGCTGCATAAATTACAAAGAGATTCTCAGGATATACATTCCTCTAGAAAAAGGCTCCCAACAATTCACTGTTCCCGGGATTTTTTTTATTTCATGGCTGTGATATCTGCATGTTCTTGCATTTCCTGATCCTGCCATGTGCAATCAAGTACAGTATTTACTTCCAACACGACATGACTTTTTGTTGACTACATGTTAGGAAAATGGAAGGCGATTATTGTTACAGTGTATCATATTGTGTGCTCTGTCACAACACCTTAAACACCAACAATCTAAGTAGCACCTGTGAGAAACATTAGCCTATGCTATAAATTCATTACAAAAAGGCGCTGATTGTTTCATCCTGTGGATTATAGGTCGTCTGGGCAAACTGGGTGCCCCTGGTCTAAGGGAGGTGCAGGACCCCAGGAAAAGCAGGTCCTCAAGGCCAGAAGGAAATAAGGGACAAAGGAATGAATGGCCCTCCAGGTAACTTGAAACACAAATGGCATTAGTTAAATGCAAATATTATCCATGGATGAGAGTGGAATATCATAAATGAGGATGTTTAAGCTAAAGGTTGCAATAATCATGAATATTATGGATATTCAGTAACAATTAGTATCAGTTGGTTGGGAAGCTCGAGGTTTCATGACCTCATCTGCTTATTGATCCTCCCCTTCTACTTTTATTCTAAGGTTTGCAAGGGTTAAAAGGAGAAAAAGGTCAATCTGGAATCCAGGGAAACAAGGAGTCAAAGGAGAGCAGTATACTAAGCTGTTTTAAAGGGTTCCCAACATCTCTATGACGATAAATGGTTCTGCTTAATAGCAGCGGATGAAATATTTAACAATAATTTCAATTAAAAAAAGTAGTTAACCAAGATGTGATAGATGTCTGTGGGGGTCTCATAGAATCCACAACACATTTTTCTCATTGAACCTTTTCTGTGTTGCCATTTGGGTGATTTTGGTCTGGAGAGAGCTGCTCTCTAACAGGTTGTTTCTGTTTTTCAGATTTAGTATGGCCATAAAGGTTTCAACATTGGAAAGCAAAATAGCTGTTCTAGAGAAGAGTCTGTCGTTCTACGGAAAGGTGAATCTAATCATTAATCTCTTTCTCCTCATCAGTTCTGAAACCATAAAAGGCAAATAAAAAACCTGTCAGGTCCCAGGTGATGGAAACTTCCCTGGCTAAAAATCTGTGTCAAATTAAGAATCCCTCGTCTTTAACATTTGATTCAAACAGAAAGTACAGTAGCATTACTGCTTTCAGGAACCCTGCTCAAGTCATTGAGAAAGATCTTCAGTCCCCATGGTCACAATGTTGATGCTATAATTTAGGATGGGGGGGCGAGAGAGAGAGAATATTCATCTATAATTCATTAAAAATCTAAAAAAGGAAGTGGACGTGTAGAAGTCTAATAAAAAGTAACGGTAATCGCGCTGATTTCCTAACCATGAACCTCACACTCCCTTCACTGAAATATATAATAAATCACTGTTTCACACATTAGGGCTTTAGCTGCTGCCTCGTGATGATGTGAATGTAAGGCCGAGGTCCCCCTGCGGTGCGCATGGCGCGTTTGCGTCAATCACCTTTCATGGCTTCCTCCGCGGTTGGCCCCAGTCGCTCCTCACTGCAAGGCTCACTACGCGCTGTGATGCACCAGCCAACAGGGGATGCAACAGGGTTGTGTTCCGTGGGCGACGCCTCACATGGTGCGGAGGGAGCCAATCACAGACTGGATCCATAGCCAATGATAATGTGAGCTGCTTGTGTCGGTGTTTGGCCCCCGCGCCCCCTGTCATGGCCGTGCCCCGCTGTCATGGCCACGCCCCCTGACCCATTTTGGCCACGCCCCCAACACCTGAAAATGCTCCCTACAGACCACAGTAGTGGTGTAGACACCGTACAGCGCCACTGGAGCAGTGCAGTGGCGGCGGCATGCAGCGGGTCCTCGGCCTAAGAGTGTTGGTGCTGAGTGATTAGGGCAGAACTCATAATAACATTGTACAGATTAATAAGATCTCTGTTCCCTACAGTTGCTACTTCCAAAGTGGAGCGCGACAGCGGGATAAAGTCTATGTAACAAATGGAAGGAAGCTGATTATTTAACTGCCAGGCTGCTGTGAGAGGCTGAGGGACATTGCAACCCACTGACCGGTGCTTAAAATGCCGCTATATCCCAGGTTGGGAAGGCTTTATCCAGGAGGGTTTATATTGGTATAAATGACAAGAAAGATGAAGGTGTTTTTGTGTATCTTAATGGGAAGCAGATTGCGTATAAGAATTGGAAATCAAAAGAACCCAATGGGGGAAAAAATGAAAACTGTGCTGAGATTTACGATCTCACTGAAGCTGGACAATGGAACGACAGGAAGTGTGATGATAAGAATATCATTGTATGTGAATTCTAGAACATGAAAAGAAAAGAAGACAGCGCACGACTCTCATAGTGTAAAAATGTATATATAATAAAACAATTATATGTGGTAAGGTATGCACGCACAGAAAAATCAATCAATAAGGCAGGGTATGTTTATGGTACCCCTCGAGTGTCAGTTGTTTCCCGCTCGGTGGACGACCGCGCCCTCGTTGGATTCTGCCTGAAGAAGTAGACTTGTTCTAAGAAACACGTGGGAGTTTTGTATTTGGCATTTGTTGCATTTATTTCCCGATCACTTCTTAAGCTTATTTGGTAGCTTGCGATTTTCCCTCTGAGCCAGCGCTAGTTGGTTGCTTGATTGCGGCACAGTCTAGTGACATAAGCGGTATCGCACTTTAGCACCGAGAGCCGAGGCTAGCACTGTGAGTCTTGTACCCTACAGCCAGCAGTGGGGATTAATATGTTCCTGTATCCACCGAGTTTCCTTATTCCCTACCAAGAAGGTCAACTACCGCTGTGTCGGTAGTTCCGGTGTCGTGAGCGATTGTATGGACATTCGGACAACTAGACACAAGAACGCCTTCACTGACCGGAGAAGAATCCAACGAGGGCGGCGGTCATCCATGGAGTGGGAAACAACTGACACTCAAGGGGTATCATGCACCCTAAACATGCCCTGCCTTATTGATTGATTTTTCTGTGCGTGCATACCTTACCACATATACAGTAATTGTTTTATTATATATACATTTTTACACTATGAGAGTCGTGCGCTGTCTTCTTTTCTTTTCATGTTTTTCCGCATGATGTCGAGCCATCTATTCTGACGAGCAGCAGACGCTCTCACATTGTTTATGAGGTTTAATAATAATTTTGTGCCACATTGTCACAATTGCATGTTATCCCTATTCTGGGTGCACTACATAAAGATAACACTGTCTTGTTTTTGTAGTCCCTTTTGAGACTATATTATTACATCATTCTTATATTGAATTCACAAATATATAGACAATTGGTGCGCAGTTTTTTTTCTTCTATAGGGGAATTCTAGGCCTCGGTTTCTTCTTAGATCAATCCTCTTTTTTTATTTGCTAAATATTGACTTTTCAGAATTTTGTGGTTGGTTTTTTTCTCTCATTAAATAAACCTCAGTAATTGTAAATCCTATGACGCCTTTTTCTTTCCGTTAGAAATAATCCTGTGCTGCGATCCCTTTGGCCGCGTGTATAGTGCCCGCGACCGGCGACGGGACCGGTGACGTCACCCATCGCCGTTGCAGCTAGCGAAAGTTATATTTCGCTTTGCGGCGGGGTCGCGGGCTTCCGGGCATTTGATTTGCTCAGGGGCTGTCACATGAGGCGACAGTCCTTGAAAAATCAAATATTCCCGGCTTCCAAAGTCCGCGACGTCGCTCCGTCGCATTGCCGCCGTCACGCTTACTATAAGCGCACGCGGCGGCAATGTATTTGTTTTTGGGCGGCGGCGCTGTCGTCGCCAGTCGCGGGCACTATACGCACGGCCTTAGTCACGTAGTGAAAGATGCCGCAGAGGATTTCAGTTATTTACTTACCTGTCTGTTTCCTTAATTTTTTACTCATCGTCTTTACTGCTAAATGGTTTAATTAATAACTGCAAATGGTTCTTACATCGTGATGCAGAGAAAATCCCAGTGCAGAGCACAGATAAGCAGCACGTCAGTACCAGAGCATGGTTCTGTGTTACTGCTGTTATTCAGGATCAGAATCTTTAAACAGGCAATCCAAGCCATTTTTATATATCATTTTTTGAATAATGTATTGAAGCAGGGGGTCTCCGGAGCAGAACCCCATAAATTTCAGCTCCGGAGACCCCCCAGGCGGTAGTGACTCCAGGGTTCACATTATGGCTGATTAAAGCTCCCGGACTGTGTGGGTCAGTAGGAAGCCAAATGGTATTTTTTGATTAAAATGAACACACTGAAATCACAAATTATATTGCGCTTGTGCGTGCCTATGTGTATATTATAATTATTATAATATGCATCAAATGTAAGGAACTTGTTTAACTGTGTAGATAACTGTATTTTTACTATATGCTTTGCGACTACTTAATACATTCTGTAAAGAACAAATATAATCTCTGATACTTCCAAATACATTAACAATGCTGATGAGAAGCAATTAAAAGGAGCATTGTATGCAAAATCCAGCACATACGATTCTCTTGTGTTTGTGAATATCTATGCAATAACAGGTTACATTTTTTTTAATAGGTTTCTATCAGCATATTATTATTATGAAGTTGTGTTCCTCAGTAAAACAATTGTAATTCTGCAACGTTATTAATGTCTTAAGATCCCGTAATAACTATAATTCCAATTAAATCGCTCATTTTGGACACTATCTATTACTGTGTGTCTTTGAAGGAATCTTATTACCATGTTTAGGGTAAGTTATCGATTTATTTTAGGAACTCATAGGTATATTTATCTGTCCTTCGAAATGTAGATTTTAAAACTAGTGTTAAGATATAAAGTACATTTCTTATTGTAATAAATAATGTTGTATTTGAGCGCGCTGTCCCTCCAAACGACCGCCCTCTCGGCTACCCGGTTCCACCCCGCAGCTCCCAATCTCCCGCGATCAGCATACTCAGCAATCAAAAAACAAAAATAGGAGCGCATGAAAATGAAACCAAAAGAGGCCAACGTTAATACATATAATTTATATCAAGAAAAATAATTCATCATACAAACATACATATATCATAAATACATAATAAAACTTGTCTTTAATGAAACTAATAAATTGCACTAGAGCCCTAGCCACGTAGGAATAAAGGGTGTAAACACCCAAGTACACAGTCCCTAGTTGTAACAGGGAGGAAGAAGTGCTAGGAAAGCTAGATGACAAAAGAAAAACAGACCTTAGGCACTTGAATTCTTCCGTGTACTACTCGTAACAGGCTGGGCTCCAACAGCAACACAAACAGACCGTCGTCACGGCCGTGCGTCGCTGCGTAATGACGTCACCAACGCGTTTCGCGTCATATGACACTTCATCAGGGCTTGGCCATAAGCTCTCAAGGAGGCACTAATATACCTCCCCTGGTTCATATATCAACTAATAAAGAACCTTGTCTAGTTGTTGGCAATCGATTTATTTTAGGAACTCATAGGTATATTTTTCTGTCCTTCGAAATATAGATTTTAAAACTAGTGTTAAGATATAAAGTACATTTCTTATTGTGCATTTATTTCACGTTACTTTAGCCAGTCAGTGATTTGAGGAATTCTTATTGATTCTTATTGATTATAGAGTGATAATTTAATTTACATACATTTCACAATACCCCTGACATCCTGCTTCAGTTCCTGTACACGTTTTTGCATTCAGTAGGTCCTTCTTTGAAAAACTCCCACTTTTTAATGTGATCGATATTCACCCAGGTATGAGGAGATTGGTTCTGCCGCATGCAGATGGCTCGTGTTCATTCAGCTGAACAGAAATTGACCATGACATTTAACTGGTTTCCTGTCAGTAACAAGTTCTTCCTGCTGGTATCATTTGCACCAAATTAAACTCAGGAGGGAGGGAGCATATAGGGAGCATATAACAATCTCCTTCCTATTTACAGCCTCCAAAAAAATGCAGCATAGAACTGCAGCTACAGTAGTAATACATGCAAACAAGGAGTTGTAATAAATAATGCCCAGTGCGGCCACTATGGGTTTACATATTATTTTCAATCAATATATAAAATATATGTTATTTTACAAAAAGAGGAGAATAACTGTGATGGCAGCAAGAAACAGGTTTATTCATCCAACTGCACATGCCATGGCCGGGGTAAGCCCATTGGGCCCCTAGGTGCCCACTGACACTGACACTGTGCTGGAGGAATAAAGCCACAGCTTTTATTAATCATATGATACATATTAATATTTAACCCCAGACTGGTCCATAGTGTCCTGCAGCAAAGGGCAACCTGACACCACACGCAAGGGGCATGACCTGTGACCCCTTCTCCCAGAGGGAGAAGGAGGGGAGCGCTGCACAGAAAGAGGAGGGGAAGGATGTGAGTGCAGGAGCAGAGCTACATTACATTGTATATCTATGTACTAAAGTAAGTAAAGGAGAGCTAGTTACTGCTGTGTGCCCCATCACTGTACAAGCACACGGCAGCACGAGAGAACAGGGCCCAGTCTGTATACTCAAATAAACGCCTCCCCAGGCTGGGAGAATCCATGAAGCAGACTTCCACCATTTGTTTTTTCAACATTGTTCAGAACTCGCTCCAACGCTTTTGTTTTTTATTTTTCATATATAAATCTTCTCCTCTTGCAAGCATTCAACAATTCATATTCTCATTTTCACTTGAAATTTCTCTAGATAAAGAAACAAAAATGTACAGTATGCCTAACAAACATCAAATTCATCAACAACCCACAAAGTGTGTGGGGAAAACCCTCCCCCTGCCCTTATTCTCCCCCAAACCCCCCCCCCCCCCAACCTTTTTCCTACACCCACCCACTACACCATCAAGTGTGGGCCAGGCCCACCCAGTCCTGTCTCCCCTGCCTCACTGCTGGGGGCTTTTCTTTATGAATTATGATGACAAGAAACAGCTTTATTAGTGCAGAACGGCCTCTAATGTCCTCTCAACACTGATAAGCAAATCAAACTGCCCTATGCTGCAGCAAACACTGTCACTTTTTGGCTAAGTAAATAACCAGCACTTTGGGGTAGTGATCCCTTTATCTTTACATTCAGATTGGTTCTTTTATTTCCATATATTGTAAAATTATTCCAATTATTTTAGCCGGTATGCGAATTATGTAAATCCCTGCAAAGATAGCGGCACTATTTAAATATAGATATTATCTATAATATAAATCTACTACTAATGTTTTGCCTCACTATTAAAGCATTTCAACAAGTACATGATGTTTTTACTTTGTAAACTCTCATGCACAGATTTTGAAAGTGACATTCGGAGAAAAGGTCAAAGTCCATCGAGATATATCCAAGTAATCGATATTTTGAGGTATAAGAGGGGCGTCAGGCTGCCTTATGTGCTTGCTTGTTTCATTCTGATCATTTCATTTGAAACACGGAGATTAACAAAGCTAAAACGACCTCAGTTTCCAAAAGCCAGAAGCGTCAGTTCATATCAATAACTATTTCACTAAGAAGGTAAGATTCCTTTGATATTAATTATTCCTTTTCATGGACCAACACAACGCTTTACATACATATAGTGTGTGCATGAGCTTTCTAAACTATAAGTCTCTTTTATGTAGCAGGACAAGCTGATATGATGTCAGATTGTTGAGAGTTTATAATAAAATTACAACAGGAAGATACTGGAGGCTCAGTTAAAATGTGTTGAACAATATAGGAAATGGTAAGCTTGAGTTTCACTATAGGACGATCCAGACAGACATGCTACACTTTATAGAAGTCATCACCGTCACATCTGCAATGGTCCTACTTTTATCATGTCCGGCTCTTCCTGAAAAACCAACCATGTGCTCAGTCGTACAAGGGCTTCCAGGTCTCAATGGCCGAGATGGTAGAGACGGGACCAATGGAGTGAAAGGTGACCCAGGTAAGAAGATTTATATAAAAGACAAGGCAAATATTCAATTTATGGCTGCACTAATTAGCAGCAGATAGCAAGGAATTTCTGGCAGAAACTGTGCAAGTTGCATAGCACAGAATGAATCCGCCCCTCAACAAAGCTTAGTAACTGTATCTGCCCAAATTACAAAGAGATTCTCAGGATACACATTCCTCTGGAAAAAGGTTCCCAACAATTCAGTGTTCCCCAGCTTTAGATTGTGTTATTTCCAGGCTGGAATATCTGCATTAACTTGCATTTCCTGATCCTGTCCATCCAAGTATTTACTTACAACACGACATGGCTTTTTGTTGACTGTATGTTAGGAAAATGGAAGGCGATTATTGTTACAGTGTATCATATTGTGTGCTCTGTCACACAACTTAAACCAACAATCTAAGTAGCACCTGTGAGAACATTAGCCTATGCTAATAAATTCATTACAAAAAGGCGCTGATTGTTTCATCCTGTGATTATAGGTCCGTCTGGGCAAACTGGTGCCCCTGGTCTAAGGGGAGGTGCAGGACCCCCAGGAAAAGCAGGTCCTCAAGGCCAGAAAGGAAATCAAGGAGACAAAGGAATGAATGGCCCTCCAGGTAACTTGAAACACAAATGGCATTAGTTAAATGTGCAAATATTATCCCATGGATGAGAGTGGATATATCATAAATGAGAGTTGTTTAAGCTAAAGGTTGCAATAATCATGACTATTATGGAATATCAGTACAATTAGTATCAGTTGGTTGGGAAGCTCGTAGGTTTCATGACCACATCTGCTTATTGATCCTCCCCTTCTACTTTTATTCTAAGGTTTGCAAGGGTTAAAAGGAGAAAAAGGTCAATCTGGAATCCCAGGAAGACAAGGAGACAAAGGAGAGCCAGGTATACTAAGCTGGTTTTAAACGGGATCCCAACCTCTCTATGCCGATAAATTGGTTCTGCTTAATAGCAGCGGATGAAATATTTAACAATAATTTCAATTAAAAAAAGTAGTCCAACCAAGATGTTATAGATGTCTGTTGGGGTTCTCATAGAATCCACAACACATTTTCTCATTGAACCTTTTCTGCTGTTGCCATTTGGGTGATTTTGGTCCTTGGAGAGAGCTGCTCCTCTAACAGGGTTGTTTCTGTTTCAGATGTTAGTATGGCCATAAAGGTTTCAACCTTGGAAAGCAAAATAGCTGTTCTAGAGAAGAGTCTGTCGTCTCTACGGAAAGGTGAATCTAATCATTAATCTCTTTCTCCTCATCAGTTCTGAAACCCATAAAAGGCAAATAAAAAACCTGTCAGGTCCCAGGTGATGGAAACTTCCCTGGCTAAAAATCTGTGTCAAATATAAGAATCCCTCGTCTTTAACATTTGATTCAAACAGAAAGTACAGTAGCATTACCTGCTTTCAGGAACCCTGCTCAAGTCATTGAGAAAAGATCTTCAGTCCCCATGGTCACAATGTTGATGCTATATTTATGGGTTGGGGCAGAGAGAGAGAATATTCATCTATAAATTCATTAAAAATCTATAAAAAGGAAGTGGACGTGTAGAAGTCTAATTAAAAAGTAACGGTAATCCGCGCTGATTTCCTAACCATGAACCCTCACACTCCCTTCACTGATAATATATAATAAATCACTGTTTCACACATTAGGGCTTTAGCTGCTGCCTCGTGATGATGTGAATGTAAGGCCGAGGTCCCCCTGCGGTGCGCATGGCCGCGTTTGCGTCACTCACCTGCTCATGGCTTCCTCCCGCGTTGGCCCCAGTCGCTCCTCACTGCAAGGCTCACTACGCGCTGTGATGCACCAGCCAACAGGGGATGCAACAGGGTTGTGTTCCCGTGCGGCGACGCCTCACATGGTGCGCGAGGGAGCCAATCACAGACTGGATCCCATCAGCCAATGATAATGTGAGCTGCTTTGTGTCTGTGTTTTGGCCCCCGCGCCCCCTGTCATGGCCGTGCCCCGCTGTCATGGCCACGCCCCCCTGACCCATTTTGGCCACGCCCCCCAACACCTGAAAATGCTCCCTACAGACCACAGATAGTGGTGTAGCACCGTACACGCGCCACCTGGACGCAGTGCAGTCGCGCCGGCGCATGCAGCGGGTCCTCGGCCTAAGAGTGTTTGGTGCTGAGTGATTAGGGCAGAACTCATAATAACATTGTACAGATCTAATAAGATCTCTGTTCCCTAACAGTTTGCTACTTCCAAAGTGGAGCGACGACAGCCGGGAATAAAGTCTATGTAACAAATGGAAAGGAAGCTGATTATTCAACTGCCCAGGCTGCCTGTGAGAGGGCTGGAGGGACATTGCCAACTCCACTGACCGGTGCTGAAAATGCCGCTATATCCCAGGTTGGGAAGGCTTTATCCAGGAGGGTTTATATTGGTATAAATGACAAGAAAGATGAAGGTGTTTTTGTGTATCTTAATGGGAAGCAGATTGCGTATAAGAATTGGAAACCAAGCGAACCCAATGGGGGAAGAAAGGAAAACTGTGCTGAGATTTACGATCTCACTGAACCTGGACAATGGAACGACAGGACGTGTGATGATAAGAATATCATTGTATGTGAATTCTAGGCCTGGGTTTCATCCTAGTTCAATCCTCTTGTTTTATTTGCTAAATATTTACTTTTTCAGAATTTTGTGGCTCTTTTTTTCTTCCTCGTTAATAAACGTCAGTACTTGTAAATCCTATGACGCCCTTTTCTCCACTTTAGAAATAATCTTGTGCTTTGATCACTTAGGCCTCGGCCATGTTTAGTGCTTGCTTGCGGAAGCGCGCTCCTGCTCAGCTCTGAGCCCCTACAGCCGCAATTAGAGCGGCTTTAGTAGGGGCTCACCTACGCTTCCGCAAGCGCGCGGAAGCGCAGGTCTTAGGGGAATTTAAAATTCCCCCGCTTGCCAGTGCGACAGGCAGGTCACGTGAGCGGTTCGCCCAATGAGGGCGAACCAGCTCCGTGACGTCACTGGCCCGCCCCCGGCCAGCGACGTGCCCGCCCCCGGCCCGCCCCCTGACGGCCCGCTGACAGCGCGTGCGGTAAGAAACCGCAAGGCCAGGGAAAGCACCCGCTTTCCCTGAGCCTCAGCGCGCCTCAGCACGCCAGCAGGGAGCATGGCCGAGGCCTTAGTCGCACGTTGGAAGATGCCACAAATGATTTCCGTTAGTTACTTACCTGTATGTTCCCTTAATCTTTTTTAATGTTTACGCCTCATCTGTGCCGAAAAAGGAACACATCTGAGTATATTTAAATCACATGCCACACGACGAGCTGCCTTGAGACCTAAGCAAAGTGCAACCATAACCAAGGGGCCAGGCTACCCCACGCCTCCCAGCTCCACCACCTTCATGTGATGGGGGTGACGCGGTCGGGGGGGGGAGGAGGAGTGGCAAGGGAGGTTATCTATTTTGAGTGGCAGGGCGTATGGTCAGTCCGCGCTCTGCCAGCAATTGCAGCAGCAAGAAGCTGCGTGTCTGCTCTGGTGCATGTCTGCTCTGGTGCTGGGGCCCTTACTTGTCTGGCCTCAGTGGCAGCAGCTTCAGTGGCTCAGTTGCTCGTGGGGGCTGGCGAGCCGGACTGGTGTGCAACGGTGAAGGGGAAGCTCCTGCACGGCGGGGGAAGAAGCGGCAGCGTGTGCACAAGGCACATGGCCGGTGGTGGAAGCAGGGCGTGTCCAGGGATACACCCAGGGGTAAGTGAAGGGCCTTTGTCCCTGTGTTTTTCCCCTGCTACATGCCCCATTATGTCTTCCCCCTTCTAAGTGGGGGACCACACCTGAGCCCCCCACTGGGGTGGGAGCCCTACTTCAGTCCACACTGGTCTGGAGTGGCGCACGTTGGCCTCCACTGTGGTGAGGGATCCCACCTCTACCCCACGGGGGCGGGGGGCCCCATTTGAGCCGCCACAAGAGTAAGGGGTATACGCTTGAGCCCCCACGGGGTTTGTGCGACCCCACTGGGGTAGTTGCGCCAGTAGTAATGGTCTGAGATTGTTCTCACTATTGAAAAGCAGGAAGCATGCTTATAGTAAGAAGTTCTCTGCATAGTAGCTCCAGAGTATGTTTGGATCGGCCCAACCGGAAGGTCCCTAGTGAAATCCTGATCACATAGGTGCATGGAAGAAGTATGCGGTACATAGTTCAATGTTTGCTTATCCCGAAGCCCTGAAGTATACTCCAAGGAAGACCCATGTAATATGAAGCATTACTGACTCTATGCAAGAGACTGACGATTTATCCTTTACAATGGGTAACAAGCCAAGTACCTCCCTAGCGTAGCAATGAGAGGGGATAAAGTTCAGAGTATTATGTTTTGCCACTAGTTTCTGTCAAGTGGGCTTTATGTCAATACCTGTGGAGCCTTATAGACGGATGTCAAATAAAGCACATTTTATGTTTTACAAAAGTTCCTGGCACCGATCCTTTCTATACCTGCTTATTCACGCCCAGCCTGCACCTACCCAGCACAGGTATGAGGGTCTGAGCAATGCACATAGTCAATCAGATGTAAACACCTTTGGAGCCAGATAAGGAGGGTTGCATGGCTTTCACTTGGGTCCAGATGCAGAAAAGGGTTCAAGGTTTTAGCACGCTTTTACTTCCATTCGTATCAATGGGAGTAGAGGCATGCCAAATCTTAGCACCCTTCTCTGTATCTGGGCCTTGATGGGCAAATTAAGAGGAAAATCACAGCCACAAGGAAATAATCCGATACACTGATGTTAGGTCACAGTTATGCTAAATACGACTTTTACTGCTTTTACAAGAATACTCTTATTTACCTTGATGCATGACCCATGGGCATTTGTTAAATTCTTTAGTTGATAGAGATGCAAATTATGTTAAATGTCCTATTACAAGAGTTTTAAAGATCTTTAAAATCTCTTCTTCACATCTGAAAGATACCCTTTTTTTAAATGTTATGTAACACAAATGCAGAATTTTCCTGTTAACCTATAATAGATGGGAATAATAGAGATGTGCAAAACTGTCTAAAATGCAGTCCCAATATTTTTAGCTTTTTTTCCCCAAATTCGATTCGTCGCTAAATGTCTCGTCAAGCCTCAAAGGGCTCGCAATGTCTCCAAAATACTAAGCTTTCAGCGACATACAGCGGCGTTTTTCAAATCCGCCGCCCCTAGGCACTTCTTGTGTCGGCCGCCTCCCTGCAGCTGCTCTGCTTCTCCTTTGGAATCTCAGCATCATTTGACCTTTCCGCTGCCTGTTTTCTGTTAATATGAATACACTTATAAATGTGCCCTTCCTAGTTCTCAGTTGCTGGTGGGACACTTGATGTTCTTTTATTGTCACTTGATTTCAGTGAAATAGCCTGAAACCGATTCAAGTATTCAAGTACGCCTCAATGATGTGCTGGTGGCCTCTCATGCAAGTTTGCAAATAGCGTTTCCCCATCACCCTCTTGAGAACAAGTTCCAGAACACTCTCTAAATGGCATGCAAGCTGCCCTCCAAAAACTGATGCATAAGAAAGGCGAACGGAAAGGGAAGCTCTGCACATTGCTTAACCAACACTATCCCAAGTATTACAAAAATGTTATTACAGAGACAAAGGCAAGGCTTTAATGTTCTAACTGTGTGGGGTTGTACCACTTCATCAGAAAGAACATAGGGGGGGGGGTGGAGTCATTATTTGCTGTAGCGTTAAGCGTACGCACACACACACACATGCACGCACACACACACACACACACACACACAGTAACTACAGGTTCTTTGCAAATGTTTAATTCAGGGTTTTCTTCTTCATTTTTTATCATATATGTGACTTAGGAGGTCATTCACAAAGTGACAGTGGCCCTCAGTGCAGGGGTTCTCAACCCCAGTCCTCAAGACTGGTCAGGTTTAAAGGATATCCCAGCTACAGCACAGGTGGCTCAATCAGAGGATCAGTCGATTGAGCCACCTGTGCTGAAGCAGAAATATCCTGAAAACCTGACGTGTTGGGGGTGTCTTGGGGGCTGGAGCTGAGAACCCCTGCTTTAGCGCATGGTAATTTCTCCCACCCCTGTTGAATTACCATTGTTTATGCCGTATTAAACAGTGGAATTTTATTTAATATGTTAAACTGAGAAATTCTCTCATCACTAGATTCTCTTGCAAAATCTTTTAAAACCACAAGATTCACTGAATGCTAAAACTAATAATAGTGCACACGCACCGTCTCGCTCCCTTTCTGGACATATTTTGCTGAAAGATTGCTAATTTGGCGATATTATTAGCCCATTCAGGCCCGGTGCACCGGGAATCCAATTTGGGGAAACAAATGCCTGAAATGTTCGTGAATGCATTCTGGACAGTTTGCCGTATCTCTGTTAATGAATATGAAAGTAGTTCAAAGTACCAGTCGTCTTTAGAAGGACGGTTTTCTTAGGCACAGATTTTCTGAACTGATGCAGTGAAGTTATTCAACCGATAACGTTCAAAATCATGTCTCAGCGTTGGTGTGATGTCATCATGGATCCGAGACGTTTCCAAAAAGTGACAAAAGAAGACAAACACAAAAATAGCGCAGTGTGTTTCAACCTAATATTTGACAGCTGGGTTTCTCCTGATTTTACACTCAATGTATTTCTCTTGATTTGTAGGCTATTTCCAGATCACACTGGTATCTGTGCCAGTCTCCCAAATGGTTCATATATAGGGGCGATATATATAAAAGAAGAAAGAACAATGCAATGTATTTTCACAGAATAAAGTATACTTGCAATCTCCTGAGTGTGCACTCACAATTGAATCCCTTTGGTTCTAGCTTTGATCAGCATGATGATGATTTGTTATCCTTTGATGTTGTCCTCTGTTTGTTGCTGAGCCAAAACAAAATATATAATATATACAGATAAATAATAATATACATATATACAAAATGGAGGAGTGATAATATTGGGAAATATCCAAAAGTTTATTTAATGCCACATATAATAGAAAAAAATACATTTGACACACATTCTTTACTGAATAAAATTCCAATAAAAGTGTTCATAGGGTGGGAGCTGTGTCCATTGAGGCTGGCGCGGCGTCTCCCCAAAGTTCTAGTAGGTTCTATACTGGTCCCAGAGAAGTTTAGATTTGTTGTAGGTTGTGATACCTTCTAGGGCAGTGGTTCTCAACTCCAGTCCTTAAGCCCCACCAACAGGTCAGGTTTTAAAGATATCCCTGTATTAGCACTGGTGGCTCAATCAAAATGACTCAGCCACTGATTGAGCCACCTGTTCTTCAGCAGGGATATCCTTAAAACCTGTCCTGTTGGTGGGACTTGAGGACTTGAGTTAAGAACCCCTGATCTAGGGGACAAAAAGGTTTTTCTTCTTCAAGGTCTCTTATTCAGGTGCAAACTGAACAATGCATTATACTGTAGGCTTCTCCAGTTGGTAATGGGTTACATTATGCACTGTATCCCCTTTTACAAAGTTAAGGGTATTTTGTGTGGTACATCAAGGTGCATTCGAATACCTCTCTGATTATCCAGTTGGCACTTAAGTGGCACCAATTCATGAGTTAATGGAAAGGAATTGCGTAGTGCACCTTTCAAAGCCACTTGTACATGGGTGTAACTGGGGAACAATCCACCGAAATAAAACTGCATCACATTTCCACTTGAGACTAATCAGACGTTATTAACAGTATAAAAAGGAAAGGTCTCAGTCCCTGCTCATTCTCCGCTGAAGCAATAACGGTATGTACAGTAATGTAGAAGCCTGTTTAGACCTACAAAAAGATGCAAAAAGCGCACTGGGGTAAAAAAGGATATATTGTAACTTGTAGAAGTAAAATCAAGGTAATTCCACTTACAGCGTACAGATACTTCCAACAAATTGTGTCAAGCTGGACCGCTTAGGAGTTCCACTGTCCTGAAGTGTAGCATAAAGTCTTCTTCTCTGCAGGGTGAGTTAGCAGCCATTGAGACGAATGCTCCTGTGCGCTGGGAGCAGCAGCTGTTCCGTGTCTCGCCGCCTCTCTTCCTCTTCTTTAGACCTCTTTACTGTCTTCATTCTAACGTACCTCTTTGTAGTTGTTCTAGAGGTCAGAAATATTTCATCATGAGTAATATTTACTATACAGTAGCACTGCCACACTAATATTTTTATCCTGTTTTATTAAAGGTCACAGGACTGACTAAGAGCAATTTGGTGGTTACAACGTAATTGTTCTATGCTGCTCAGAACCTTTTCTTCTCTACTAACATTTCTCTTGTAAGACTTCTCTTCTAAAACTACTGTACCACCACAAAACGTGTGCATTGTCTCAGGGGTTTTGATATGTCAACAAAATAACAACCGATTTCTAATGGTTTATTTGAAGATTGCAGCACTTGAGAAATATAAAATAATATTTATACAAACATCAAGAAAACCGACATTTTAAAAACAAATACTGTAAAATCTATTAATTAGACATTGATGAAGGAGAGGCGAACAAAAGATCGTACAACAATGCACAGTTAGAGATAATATATATTATAGGCGTATGAAACAGTTACAGACCAGATTAAAATGTGAGACAGCTTTAGTTTTGAAAGAACTTAAACTGGTGGTGGATGTGAGAGCCTCTGTAGGTTGTTCCAGTTTTGGGGTGCACGGTAAGAGAAGAAGGAGCAGCCAGATACTTTGTTGAGCTGTGGGACCATGAACAGTCTTTTGGAGTCTGATCTCAGATGATAAGTGAGTGAATCACTATGGTAACTAAAAATCTTTACTAGTGATTGGTTTCCAAGGTTCACTTTTCTTTACCTGGTGATGCTAGTCCACAAAACACTGTCCTTCACCGGTAGACACTGGTGTTTTCCAGCACAGAGTGTGACTTGTGTGATAGCCACACTTAGCAAAATATGTACCTAATGTATGTCTCCTAGTGCGTGTGTAGCCTGAAGTATCTTGGATAACAGAATGGATATGTAACCATCTCACTGCAGCGCAGTATCATGCAGGCAATAAAGAATCTGGACACTAAACTCTCTTGGGACACAAATCAAGATCTAAACCTTATCTTTCCATCATCTCAAAGTAGACAGAGAAATCTATTCTAAATGGTACAGCTCACCGGTGTGGTTAGCATCATCCTTTTCCTGTTATCTGACATTTCTGAAATGTGTTTTCCTGTCTAGAGCTTGCCTGGGATCATGTGTTTGCAGCGGTCTATTCTTCTGCTGGTTATAGCTACATGCCTAGTGACCAGCCATGCCCAGCTCATTGATAAGTGTGCAGGAGCTCCAGGAATCCCTGGCACACCCGGACAGAATGGACTACCTGGAAGAGATGGAAGGGATGGCATGACCGGAGGACCTGGAGCATCAGGTAATGAGTTTTAGACATCTGTTAATGGAAAGATAATGTAGTTGATGAGCACACAATGCAGTCACAGTAGCACCTGATACTCTGTTTAACCAGATATAACAGAGAGAGGAAGAGCAATACTGTAGGTATTTAATTAGTGTTCACTGTAGTGACGATAATTTTGGTTGTACCAGCACAAGTCACTTCAATAGAGTTCAAGGCAATAAGAGTGTCCAGTAAGATACATAATGACAGTCTCAGTAAAGCAGCCATGACATCATTCATATTGAGGCTATTTAGGGCATTTAAGGACACATACAGTATACCCACATTAATTTTGATACCCTTATCTACGTTTGTTAATTTGATGTATACTAGTGTATAAAGGTACAAAAATGCATGCTGCTGTTCTTTTATCTTGCAATGCAGTTTGCTGCTGGTAATGTATCCATCCACACTTCCTCTCCCAGTAATTGCCTTTTCGTCTTACTCCTTACACAAAATACATTTTTGAGATTTTTCCATGCAGGACCCCAGGGGCCACCAGGAGGAAATCAAGGTCCTCCGGGAAGAGATGGACTTCCAGGACCTAGGGGTGAGCCTGGCGTACAAGGACAAAAAGGAGATATTGGGCCTCCAGGTAAACAAATAAAAACAGTGATTATATATCTGGAGGATGCTGGGGTAGCTGTGTCAAATAGACCAGCGGTGTGCAAACTGGGGGGCGCGAGATTATCTGCAGGGGCGGTTTACAGAGGCCCTGCGCGCTTCCCGAAGGCACTTAAATTAAATGCCGGGGAAGCAGCGAAGGCCTCTGTAAACCTCACTTACCTCGATTCAGCCGGCCTCTGGAGACGCGCCCCATGGCAACGTGGTGTCAAATGATGCTGCGGGGTCATGTGACGTCACATTGCTATGGCAACGCGGGGTCATGACGCCCAGACGCCGGGAACCAAGGTAAGGGGAGGAATGCATGGAGAGGAGGACAGCCGGCAGGGGGGCGCAGGGGAAAAAGATTGTGCTCCCCTGAATTAGACAGTGGGTCATAGTGGTCCATGCGTTCAGGTTATGAAGTGTAAACATTGACACTTTTTCCACTTACAAAAGTAATTCTAATAATAGACTTTCTGCCACAAGGTCACGCCCTTAGTCCAGGAGTGGCCAACTCCAGTCCTCAAGGGTCACCAGCAGGTCAGGTTTTAAGGATACCCCTGCTTCAGCACCAGTGGCTCAATCAGTGGCTTAGTCAATGACTGATCCACTGAGCCACCTGTGCTGAAGCAGGGATATCCTTAAAACCAGACCTGTTGGTGGCCCTGGAGGACTGCCTTAGATAATTCTGTCAAATGAAATAGGCTAGTCTTCTTAAAAGTAATAGTTGCTACTTGATAGTAAATCAGCTGAGCTAGACACAGGTCATGGAAAGTAGATAGTAGTGATTCCTTATAATCCGCTGGTTTAAACATGGGGGCGGGTAATAAAGAACCCAATTGGGTAACCTAAACTAACAAATGAACAATAGCTTCCATTAGGAACAAAATCTTCCATTTACTTTTCAGGTACATCTGCGTTGATGGATCATGAGTTGCAATTTATTCTAAGAGACCTAATGCATCGTATCACAAGACTGGAAGGAGGTAAATAGTGTCTGAAAATCAGAGGCGTGGTCACATTTGTGACAGTGATGTTCCACTATCCAGAAGATGTCTACATTTATATTGTGTTCATATACGATATCAGTGTAAAATATTCCCAACCGAACTCATTTCTTGGTGTTATATCTGGATTTTATAACTTTTACTTCCCCTACCTTGATGTCAATGACGTATTCTGTTGATGTCAATTCAAGTGGATGACGTACCTTTTTATCCTATTGATATGTTTTTCCTCAATATTATTCTATGGAGGTTATGGATGAAGCCTGTTTAATTGATGCTAAAACAGTCATTTAGAATATGCATCAATATATCATGTGACGTTTCACCTATATTACTGGTAACCTACGCCACTAAGCGATATGGACTAGGGTGATATATAGTGAAGGTGGAGCTAGAGGAGAACTGATAATGATAGCACTATAAGATTAAATACTGTCAGGATGTGGCATTTATAGGGATCCCCATAACTTGCATAATCAGTAACATTCTCAATGTGTTTTAGTTCTCCTACTGGAAGGAAAAATGAAAGAAGTAGGAGAAAAGATACTGGCCACCAATGGAAAGGAAGTAGATTACGAAGCTTCCAAAGCCACGTGTGAACTTGCTGGTGGACGCATCGCTACTCCAATGGGTGAAGAGGAAAACAACGCCATCTTAAAAATCATGAAGGAGTATAACAGATATGCGTACCTGGGAATCACAGAGGGGACAACCCCCGGGGAATTCCATTACTTAGATGGATCTCATGTTAACTACACAAGGTGGAGGCAAAATGAACCCAACGGCAAAGGGAAAGAAAGTTGTGTTGAAATGTACACAGATGGGCTATGGAACGATAAAAACTGCAAACAATATCGTCTCACTATTTGTGAGTTTTAAATCTCAGGCAATGTATTGTTCATTCGTATTAAAATATATATATATATATATATGTGTGTGCTGATAATTCCTAAATTAAAATAATCCTCTCATCTGATATCCAATACTCTAAGTTTGGTCCAGTTTGCCAATTAAATCTTTATTTTAAATGACCCTTTGTGCACTCTAGTTATTGACTGCCTGACATTCTCATTGTACAGTAGGATTTTCTTTCACAAGAAAATCATTGTCACCATTGTATGTTACTTTAAAGAAATGGAGGGACACAACCTCTTACAGCTATTTTCTGTGAACGGCAATAAAACCCCAGAACAGTATTATTATTATTATTATTATTATTATTATTATTATTATTATTATAATTTTGAATGCCCGCTGTTTGTTTGCCATTACGTATCTGGAAACATGTAACATTTCAACGTTTCCTTGAATTCATATATTTTAAAAAGCATATAAATGGGTGGATCGTCATATAAATACCTTGTTTTGCCCAAGTTAATCCATTATGCAGTTTCTGCAATAAGAACTGTCCCTGGTTTGCAGCTGGATGTTTTCATAGTTTTCCTTGTTCATTTTCTCAGCTATTTGTCAGATTCGAATGTTCTCAGCAGAGAGGGAAACTTAAACAGGACCTATCAGCGCCCTTTACTGGTCCACAAGGTCACATTCACTGCAGAATTCACTAAACCCTGAAATGGTTTATCGCACATAATCCTGCATTCATTTAAAGCTGCAGTTCAGACTTTTTTTTTTTTTTTTTAATTCATTTTTTTACTTCAATAGTTTCATGTGTGCAATCTCTAATTACCTAAGGAACTGTATAGCTGTAGATCAATTCGTTCTCCATGTATTGATAGGCAAAATTTGGTGACATGATTAGTGAAGAGATCTGTTTTTCTTCTGCTTCTGTCACTCAGTGGAAGCTCATGAATATTCATGAGCACTCCTGCACTGACATGTGCTAGAGGGAGGGCAGGGCTGACAAAGGGGTGTGCCAGGGCTTGTGACAGGACATGAAGGGGCAGTGCCTTAGCAAATGGCTGTTAAAATAGAATACAAGAAAATTGGTCTTTCAAAGTTGTTGTTTTTTTAAAACAGAAAATGCTAAAAGTATTTTTTCTTACTACAGAACTGATTTATTAAAAAAAACACACATGCAGGATATTGACTGAACTGCAGCTTTAAATGGAAGTTGATGTGGGATCAGAGGCAGTGCTGGATTAAGACTTCACGAGGCCCTAAAATACTATAAAGATGAAACCCCTATATAAAAAAAATATATATATTTATTGTAGAAAGAATGATTAATAATAATAAATTATTTGAATAATTACATGGACAGACGTTTTCATGACAGATATTAATTTGATAATAAACTTACTAAGAAAAACTGATTTTAAAATGTAAAACTTTTTTTACCTAATTTTTGGAAAGCAAATGTTTTTATTGCTATGATCAAATGATAAGCTATGCAATGTATCGCTTTCTACGCAGAGAATGCGAAACGCGGGAAGCTTTTCTTGTTGCACAGTCAGTCTTAGCTAATTTTTTCATCCTTTTTAGCCTCGAAAAAGACCTTTCTCCTGAGCAATTGGTTATCATCAAAGTTAAAAATAGACACAATCTTGCTTCAGTGTTGGTGAAAGCTAAGGGAATCTTATCCTGGACGATGATATTATAAAGACGTTAATGACAAAAACGTTTAGCGTACGTTCTAAAGATCCAAACCTCTATTGATTTTATTCTAATTTAGCGTGAATAGACTATTTTTGATTTACGGGGCCCCTCAAATAAATTTCGAGGTTTAAAAAATAAAAATAAAAAAAGCCCTAAACTGCAGCTTTTTTAGCTTATACATAAATCCACCACTGATCTGAGGATAGTGGGTCTGCCCCTTGGAGAGGCAAAGAGAAATATTGTTCCCACTCACAGAGCTTTTACAGAAGTGTTTGGCAGCGCTGCCCCCTACAGTACATGCAGAGCTACACACACGTGATGTTTTTATTTTGGGTCACAACCCCAACAGGTCACATGAGCAAAGGAAGTGACCACTCCAGTGCCAGAGGGACCCCAATAAAAAGCCAGCATTTCTGTTGCTACAGGGGCTAGTCCAAGGGTGGCCAACTTCAGTCCTCAGGGGCCACCAACAGGTCAGGTTTTGAGGACATCCCTGCTTCAGCACAGGTGGCTTAGTCAGTGGCTCAGTCAGAGACTGAGCCACTGATTGAGAAACATGTGCAGAAGCTGGGACTGATTGAGCCATGTGTGCTGAAGCAGGGATATCCTTAAAACCTGACCTGTTTGTAGCCCTTGAGGACTGGAGTCGCCCACCCCTGGACTAGAGGTTAATCTCTTTTCTCACATGTATTTGTTAGCTCTACTCACTCACACAAACACAGCAGCTGCACCAGTGATGCTAACATGTTGGTTATTCCAGGGAAAATAAAGACACAGAGGCAGCCATTTTAAATGTCCCATACAACATTATAATGTTTTTCCTTTAAAGCTGCATTTCAGTCACTATCCTGCATGTGTGTTTTTTTTAATAAATCAGTTCTGTAGTAAGAAAAAATACTTTTAGCATTTTCTGTTTTTAAAAAAACAACTTTGAAAGACCAATTTTCTTGTATTCTATTTTAACAGCCATTTGCTAAGGCACTGCCCCTTCATGTCCTGTCACAAGCCCTGGCACACCGCTTTGTCAGCCCTGCCCTCCCTCTAGCACATGTCAGTGCAGGAGTGCTCATGAATATTCATGAGCTTCCACTGAGAGACAGAAGCAGAAGAAAAACAGATCCCTTCACTAATTATGTCACCAAATTTCGCCTATCATTACATGGAGAACAAATTGACCTGCAGCTATACAGTTCTTTAGGTAATTAGAGATTGCACACATGAAACTATTGAAGTAAAAAAAAAAAAAAAAGTCTGGACTGCAGCTTAAATAGCTTTAGGGATTTTACTTAAAATTTGATCCAATACAAAGTAACAACATGTACTTAAAGCAGAAGTCCAAGCTACCATTTTTTAATTTATTTTTTTCCCCTTTAATACAGTATGTACATCAATACAATCCGCACAATGATACTGTACGTAATTAGCTAAGTTGCCGATCGATCCATTCTTCTGTGATCGATCGGCGAAGATTTGACTCAGTAGTTTACTAAATGGCTGTCAGTGCAGCAGAAGAGGACCAAAGATGCAAAGTTCTGTGGGAAAGATCATGTGACCAAGCAGTCATTAGATATACAATTGGTAGAGAAGGGGCAGGGCTCAAAAAGGGGTATGCCAGAGCCTGTCAGAAGAGGAAGGAGATGTGACTTTGTAAATAGTTGCTATAGAAACAAAAAATGCTTGTTACATTATAATACATGAAAAACTCCTACAAGTATTTTCTCATAGTACAGAACGGATCTATTAAAAAACACACACACATGTAGGATATTGCTGGGTCTGCAGCTTTAATATCTGTTGGAAAAGTGATTTCCCCCAAATCTTCTGCTATAATCAGAAATGTTTACCTGGGTGGAACAAACCCCATTCAGATACTAATTTGGACCCAGAAGTGTTTTGCTCTGTTCCTTTATATGTAACACACTGTCACGTCTCTGGTATCTGTTACCACTTGTATTGCTCTCCTCTGATTGCTTTGTTTAACTGGTCTTGTTTACCGTTTGCTGTGGGAGGCATTGGCCATTCTGTGTGTGCTGATCACACTACACAGCTCTTGTAAATACACATGGGGTGATCGGATGTTTGTCATTAGAAACGGGCCGTGTGTAGCACAGAATAAATCCCGGAAAATAAGTACTACTAGAAAATAAAATAGTGTTTTAACCCTTTACGTACCGGCAGTGGTTCAAGTTTGCTAACAGTAGGGGGTACAAAGTAGAGATGGGTGCGTTTGGAGAGGGAGGGGGTCCATGATCTTTGCTGTTCTGAACAATTCAGGCTGTGGCTTGGCTGGTTTTGTGCAGGAATGAGGCACAACTTAGAGAGGAGGTGTGTGTTGCAGGGGGTCAGTGACCCACCTGCATAGGCCAGAGATTTCCCTTAGGCCCCAGTGCAGACCCTGAGTCAACACCAGCTTGTGGTACTGCAGGGAACAGCCATATATATAGGGACAGCATACCCTTTACTGTACTAGCAGACAGGGACACAGTATTCTTTCTGCGCTGCTTTGCGGTCAGTGGTTTGGGAGCAAGCTGCTGGAGACAAGCAACTACTTGTAGGAAACCAGGCTGGATCGGCGGATCCTTTGTGAAGCTTATTTACCGACTGCGGACGCGGTCGGAAGGTATTATAAATAAGTGCACCAACGCCGGTACCTGCATGCGCTGATCCCGCCTAGGGGGAGGGTTCTTTGGGGACACTGGGTTGAGTGACCAAGGGACTGGTCCAGTACATTGGACACGGTGTGGGGTACACGCGGTGGTGGAAACGGGGACATTGCTTCAGTGGAAGTGTGGCAAAGCCACAGGTGTCTGATTGCTAAGTACCAGCCATCCATGCACTGTGATTATAAGTGTTATATGTGTGATAAGAGTATATCTAAGTTTTACATTTACTGGCTAGTAAAAGTTTACAACGTTGTACAGTAGCTTATTATCATTATTCTTGCCTTGGGGAATCATACTTATTGGGGATCCTGGGTAAGTGGAGGCGCTGCCAAGTACATATTGTCACCCCAGGCTCCCAGTTAGCGGAGGCCCAGATCTCGCTGAGCCAGCAGGTATATACAGCATTAGTAGTCTTTCTATATCAGCAGGAAAGAGGACTACATATATATATATATATATATATATATATATATATATATATATATATATATCTGTAGCCCTGCTTCCTATAGAAGGCAGGCCACTATTATATGCTGTATCACCTGTAGGCTCACAGGGCCTAAGTCTCTGCCACGGAGAGCCTGGGGTACTCGCACAACAATTATAATGGGTGCAGCGCCTCCACCTGCGACAGCTTCCACCAGAGGGGAAGTGGGTCTTCGCAGGACGTATATAATCAAACACAACCACACAGCCGGATATCTTAACCAATCGACTTTACTTGCATGCAATATCATATACGTATACATAAACCGGCGGTCCTCCCTAGAGGAGACACTCTAAACAGCGTCACGGCGAACGCCAACCCTCCCGGGTCCCCTTACCGGGTGGTCCCATCCCATGTCCACTCCCCTTGGGGAGAAGTCCTCCCACCCTCAAGTGAGTTAGAATCTCTATAAGTGTGAGTGTGACTGCGCAGCCACTGTGTCCCGAATTAAATGAAGGTACCGTTGGTGCACTTGTAGAATTTACCTGCCGGGTACTCCGGTACTGCTACGATCTTCGAAAAGGATCCTTGAGATGTAGAAGTCGTCCTCCCATCTACGTGAAGGTCCGGGGCGATCCCACCCGGACACGTGGTGGCTTGCTAGCGGGGTCTGAGCCCAGACCTCCCACCAGACAGAACAGTCCTGTTATACTCGTGCGACACTACGGGAATCAGGAACCTATCCGTGGCAAGTCCCTAGCTCCGCTTGTCTCTACTGGGACTCAGGGCCTAACTCGGCCACGGGCATTCGGCCTATGCCGGGCGGTTGGCCTCCCCTATACCGTCTCCTCTCCAGCCAGCTCTGAACACACGTGTGCGCAACCCCCGCCTTTTCCTTCCCAACTCCCAGCCCATTGGATCAGTTCTCAGTTCTATCATGAAGGCCCCGCGGGGCTGCTGGGACCAGTGTCTCGCTACCTCCCTCCAATTAGCACTCTCCTCCTTCGCGGGCTTATGGCACGCTCTCCTGCACGTGCACAACCTCTGTCTAGGTCAGGTCTATACAGGTGCCAACAAAACATGGCGTCTTGCCTGACGCGGAGCCTCCGTATCGGAGTACTCTACTGCAGCGTAACCTCCCCCAACAACAAGGGCGAGAAAGGGGACCCCGGATACATAACGTTATAACTATTTATACCTTGAGAAAGGATCAAGGGGTCCGAAACGTTGCTCTTATCTGTTTGTTCTTGTTCTTTGATGCAATAAATAGTTATAACGTTTTTCAGTGAGTGCTGCAGTTCTGTTTTTCCTGCATTTATTTTGGAGCTGGATGGTGAACCTGGCCTCTCTGCGAGCACCCTGTTTGCTACTAGATAAGTATTTGTTCAACTTTCTCTGCATATGGTTTCTATATACTGAGTGCCCTGGACTTTCTTTAGTTCATATATATACATACTGTATATCCTCTTCAGCTCTTGTCTCCCCACTGCTGGATGAACACCTCCCTAATGATCTCACAGTTGCTGCGGATGCAGCCTCTCCTCTCCATGTAGCTCCAACACATTTTCTGATTTCATCCTTTTCTTACTTTTGGTCATTGTCTTGGTCTTTTATTGTGTTGATGGGTATGTCTTGTGTGGGTATTGTTTGGGTGGAGTGTATATGTTGTGTGGGTAATATGGTGGGGTGTATGTATTGTGTGGGTATTGTTGTGTGGGGAGTATTGTGTGAGTATTGTGGTGAGGGGGATTTAGAATGTTGTATTGTGTGGGTATTGGGGTGTGGGTATTGTGGTGTGGTAGGGTGGAATTGTGTGTGTGGCCAGAGGGGTGGGGGAGAAAGATAAGAATGGAGAAAGATGAGAGAGATGTTTTCGCGACGAGGAGCTGACGATGAGCAGCGCCGGATTGAGATGGGTTGATGAGAACGCGACCGAGAAATGGATGACTCGTTTCGACCAAGGGTGCATGTAGAGAGAAGACAGAGATACGCATCCGCACCTACGTCTTGTTGATGAGCTGACTCGACGCTTGTTCGATCGTGCTGCTGGGTATGTCACCCATGCGATTAGAGGACTCGATGATGGGTCTACGGATCTGAGAGTACTCGAGATTGAACGAGATAGAGAAGAAAGGAGATTGAGGACGTTTAGACTTAGATGATTGACCAGAAGTTGAGTACCGCTGACGAGTGTCCGGTTGTATGATGCACGGAGAGTTTGGCCTCAGACTGAGAGAGAGAGTAGAGTGCAATGAGAGAATGAGAGGAGAGAATCAGAGAAAGAGGAAGCGGTAGATGAGGAGAGAGAAGAAGAGCCTCGGCTGGCCTTAGGACCTATATTTTTTCTTTTCTAGACACTTTGGGTTCTTTACCAGCCTATTATCTGTTATCACCCCTTTTCTCCAGCACCCTGAGATCTCTTGATAGCACGAGAGGGACCCGAGAGAAGACTGGAAGGGGGGGGGGAAGAGAGAGAAAGTAGGGAGACGAGCAGATGAGGAGATAAGAAGAGTGGAGTCGAGAGTTTTGGCAGAGAGGAGGAGAGAGAGGTTAGAGACGAGAGAGAGCGGATGATGACGAGAGCGAAAAAGAGCAGATCGAGAGCAGAGAGGTAGAGATGAGTGCGCGAGGGCGCCTGATGATGAGAGAGAGAGGAGAGAGAGACGAGAGAGAGGAGAGAGGATCGAGGAGAGGAGATGGAGAGCGAGAGAGAAAGTGGGGGAAGGGAGGAAGAGCAAGTAAGAACATTAAAAAGGGCGAGGGAGAGCAGTGAGATGAGGAGAAGAGTGACGAGGGGGAAACAGACGTGGGTGGTGAGAGGAAGGGCAGGACGAACGTAAGGAAATAGGTGGTGTGGGAGGTGAGAGGGGGAAATAGTCGGTGGTGAGAGGGGAGGGAATAGAGGTGGGTGAGAGGGAGAGGAATAGAGGTGGGTGAGAGGAGGAGGAATAGAGGTGGAGGGGAGGCGATAGGAGGAGGGATAGAGGGTAGTGGACAGTGAGAGGGTGAGAGGCGGGGAGTATAGGTGGGGCTTGAGAGGGGGAGGAATAGAGGTGGGTGAGAGGGGGAGGAATAGAGGTGGGTGAGAGGGGGAGGAATAGAGGTGGGTGAAAGAGCGAGGGACAGAGGTGGGTGAGAGGGGGAGGAATAGAGGTGGGTGAAAGAGTGGGGGATAGAGGTGGGTGAGAGAGCAAGGCATTGTGTAAGAGAAAGAGTGAGGGTTTCACAAGGCTGCCGAGAGGAGGGGCCCTTATTCTGAAGCCAGGGTCACGTGTGATGTGTGAATTGCCCCAGATAGCATTAACTCAGCCCCCTTTCCAAATAACTCCAAGTCCTATAATATTTCCTTCACTTTAATGGAAAAGCAGCAGTAAATACAGGCTCTTGTGGATGGTATGTAGCAGTGATTTGTAGTTAGAAACAGGTAGAAAGAGATGGCCTTGCCATGGGAGTGTAACAGAGATGGGTGCTGTACTCACTGTCTCCAGGGTGGAAAAGGAAGAGAGGAGCAAGGGTCACACTTGAAGTGAGATGGGACAAACTACTGTCAGCAAAGACAGGGGGGAGGGCGGAATAGCCCATTCTGAGAAGAATCTCAGAGGTTGCTGTAGCAACTCACTGGCTACCTGCTCACAGGCAGAAAGGGCAACATATTGATACATCACACAGGCACTGTGTGTGTGTGTGTGTGGAACAAATGCCTGCAGCTGAACATAAGGAGCTGACAAGCAGAAGCTGCAAAGAAGGAGGGGGGGATTAGAGAGAGCAGAAATGGGCTTACTTGTTCCAATGACAGCCCTGGTGGAAACTCTAGTCCTAGACCCCTGGAAAGGCCCTAATCAATCAAAAAAGGCCACAAACATGTCCCTGCTTCAGCACAGGGGATCAGTCAAAATCACTAAACCTCTGATTGAGCCACCTGTGCCGAAGCCGAGATATCCTTAAATCCTGACCTTTTAGTTGGTCTTGACTGAGTTTGGCTCTGAAGGACCCTAAAACTATAAGAGGATCAGTCTAGCTCACCCTCCAAGCCAGATGTATGTACATTATGTATATCTTTATTTATATAGCACCCACAGTGTACTCAGCACTTCACAGTGACAATATACTGTAGTACAGGGATTTATAATACAATAAGAACAGAAAAGTCCGACAATAGGAAAGGAAATTCCTGCCCCGAAGAGCTTACAATCTAAAAGTGGTATGTTGGGAGAGTTACAGAGACAGCAGGTGAGGGAATAAGTGCAGTGGATGGCAGTGGTTGGTAGAAGCGACTGTGGGACAGTAGCCATGAGTCCGGGCTATTGGGATGCTTAATTTAGGAGGTGAGTTTTAAGGTTGTCCAGTATTAAATTAGATGGGTTAACACACTTAGCAGGGAGGGAGTAAGAAGCCAGGAGGGAGGAGGCAGGGAGGCGTGGGCTAGAGCAGGTGTGTATATGGCTGGGTCTAGGATTAGGAGAGATATCCCCAGCAGTGAGAAGGAGTACTAGAGAGGTGAGAAAAGGATTTGTGAGGGTAATTTTTTTTTGAGGGGTGTAGAAGTTGTATGGAAAGATGTGTGTAAATGGTAGTGCAGTGTATGGGCACAAGCATAGGGGGAGGGGAGGAGAGATGAAGAGGTGTGGATGGAAGGAGTGGGGAGTGGGGAAGTTGGAGAGAATAGAAAAGTTTGCAAAGGAGTGAGGAAACCGCAAACAGAAAAAGGAATAGGTTGGGAGGTTGGGGGGTGGGGGGGTGGGGGGGAGGGCATAATGAGATGTAGGGAGAGAGGTACAGTAGGAGGGGTGCGGCCCCAGGTATTGGAGGAGATGAGGAGTTGAAGTTGAAAGACCAGGTGTATAAATCAGGCACATTTAGTAGCCTGGCAGACTGAGGGCAAATTCTATTTCTATATAGAATTGCAGTGCCCTGTATGCCAAATTATGGCATACCCCTACTCAGCCACTTTTCAAAAGAGGGTTCACATAATGTATGTGACGATCTTACTTAATCTCCATCACTGCCACAGATGCCTGTCACACTTTGCACAGGCAATGCATTGCTGGTCCCTATGGCATCAAAGAGGTTAATGTT
The DNA here is from genome assembly GCA_036426205.1 of Ascaphus truei. NCBI lineage: Eukaryota > Metazoa > Chordata > Amphibia > Anura > Ascaphidae > Ascaphus > Ascaphus truei. The sequence continues at coordinate 78,043,774 of CM071573.1, read as the reverse complement.
TTGGCTTACACTTGTAGGGGCGTATTCTATATCAGCCAAAGTGGCAAATCAATTTTCCATTGAATTCAAAATTGCCCGATCGTTCACTTCGGCAGATATACAGTAGAATAAGCCCTTACGCTTTATCAGAATGATTAGTTGACTCAATTAACCCCTTGGGCCCATGAAAACCAAGGGTCTGCAAGAGTTTAGTTACCATCCAAGACCACCTTGGGATGCCCCTAACATGGTATAATAGTGGAATTATTCAAATGAGGTCACTGCTTCTTTAAAAAGGAAAACCTTGGAAGAAACCCAAGAATTCACCTGTGTGCTGATTGTATCAGACGTCTCTGTGTTTCCCACCTGCTCTGCTGCATATCTTTCCCAGGAAGATAGACCTATGAGCTTTGTGTCTGCTATGGGTTTCAGAGCCAACCCTACTGCTCGTATTATACACCTTGTGCCTGGGGCTCACTGCTTGACCGTCCACTCAGAATAAAGTGAGTATGTAAAACAGCGCTCCTTGTGCAGTGCTGGAAACACTTATTTATACAAGTATGCCTTCCAACAGTGTTGCCTATGAATGCTGTTCTAGGCAGTATAATTATGGTTGAATAATACAGACTCAATTGGACAATTTCTACAGACAGGAAAGAGCGTGCCAGCATATGCAGGATATCTGTTTCAAGTTTGCTAATGTCATTTTGTTTGCCCGAGGCTGTGTGCACTGCATGTCATTGTATTGGGGCAGAGCGGTGATTTCCCACGGATCTTCTGCAAGCCTCACTGATTTGGAGACAGTCTCAGTGATTGTAGCATCAGCTCACACGTCAGTGACGTTTCAGTAACAGAAGTCAGAACTCTTCCATGGAAATGCCACTTTTGCTGGTCTGGAATCGCAAACCCACCAGCAGGGTCCTGGGAACACTGGCTTTCTGGGTTATTCCGGACCACGTGACTGTAACTGTGAGAGACATGGGAAATATGCTAATTTAGATATGCAAAGTATATTCAAACAATCCAAATTAGCATATTTCCCATGTATCTCAGCTGTGCTCTGTCTCGTGCACAGGTATCTCTCCATGAATTGTATACAAAATAGGTCTGAACTCTCCACGTCCCGAACATTGCGTTAAGCCTATACTAATGAAATATACAACGGCCATTGTTTTTGCATGTGTTATCCTCAGGAAAAATACGTCTGTTAATGATTTTGATCATTATTAGTATACCAGCCAATCATTTGCAGTAGGTTTCACTCCTTTACAATACACCAGTGGTGGGTAAGGTGGACAGCATACACAGAGACCATCTGACCTCTCTCTACTCACTGATAATATACTAGCCAATCATTTGCATTTGGTTTAACAACGTCACATTACACTGTTTTCATGTAAAGGTGCGCCAACGAGTATTATTAAACTTGCCTTAAACTTGCCTTAGAAAATCTGGGGCTATCACCAACAAGACCCAGGTACATGCTGGGTACATGCTGGGTACATGCTGGGTACATGCTGTAACATTTCAGTGACATTTCTGCAGAGACTAATGGCCCATCGGATTAACACAGCAGGGGTTCCTGGTAGTCCCATTCAGTTTGAATGGGACTGCCAGGGAACCCCCGCTGTTGATCCGATGGGTCATTAGTCTGTCTGCAGAAATGTCACTGAAATGTTGCAGCATGTACCCAGCATGTACCCAGCATGTACCCAGCATGTACCCAGCATGTACCTGGGTCTTGTTGGTGATAGCCCCAGATTTGTTTTAGAATACTCGTCGGCACTACAGTATACTGCTTGTTATACCAATAGCACCATCTGACCTCTCTACTCTCTACTACTATACTAGCCAATAATTTGCAGGTGGTTTAACAGCGTCACGTGACACTGTTTTCAGGTATAGTGGTTGTTATGAATAAGGTGGTGTCCTCTGGCGCGTAGTCTCAGTACATCATAAAGATAGGCGTAGGTAATCACTTGCACAGTAGCAGGTGGGGATGTTTAGCCTGCAGCAGCTATGATCTTCCCTCCTCCTGGTCTGCTATGACTGAAGGTCTCTGGGATTCCGCTTTGCCTATTTTTCTCCGTTGCTTTAGACGCAATGTCTCCTCTTCCTCGGCTCGTGCACAGCCGGGGTCGGGGATCAGACCAGCGAATGGCTTCCTGTTCCTGTCAGGTTTATCTACTGGTGTAGGAGTCAGTCAGACAGAAAACAGATCAATGCATTTCAAGCGAAAAAACAACGGTGTCCTATGAGGGTCACCTTACGTGTTTCGTTTTTTCAAGCTTTCAGGGGTATATCTGAGGAAACTTGAAAAGCGAAACGCGTAGGGTGACCCTCACAGGACACCATAGTTTTTTCGCTGGAGACATCAGCTAACAGCAGAAAACAGCTGACACCCTTTGGCTGCTCATTGACTGCTGCTGCCATTGGGTTGAAGCCTGTGATAGGTTGATGCACTTGCCTTTGTCTGCCGCCCTGCTTCTCCTTCAGAATCCAGCGTCAAATGATGCCACGGACGTCACCAACGTGACGTAGCACGGCGTCACTTGACGTCGCGACATCTCGGTTTCCATGGCAACGACACGCCGTGTGACGTTGTTTGTGACGTCCGCGGCGTCATTTGATGCTCAATTTTGAAGGAGAAGCAGGACGGAAGAACGGAAGCGGCCGGCAAAGGTAAATAAGTCCCTTCCCTTAGGTCCGATAGGCCTGAGAGCGCGGCAAATGCAAATGGGGGCGGACATTTTTGCCGCCCCCAAATTTTGCCGCCTTAGGCCCGGGCCTAACAGCCCTAATGGGAAATCTGATACTGGGTGATGCAGATGTAGGCTGAAGGGTTTCTGAATAATAATAATATGTTACCATCTCTGATCAGATTGTGCTAAGAACACACACAAGGGAACAAGGTAATCTGTTTCATGTAACAGTGTTGAGATGGAAGCTTTTTCTGCAATGAATGGGTTAAACATTACTGTTACTATGCAAACTGGCTCATGAAGTCACTCGACTTCATATATTTTATGCCCATTGAGGATTCTCATTGAAAAGCCAAATAAAGAGGAATGCAAAATCCAGACGTGACTGACATTGTGAAACTGAAATAATTTCCGAGAGATTGTATCATCGCAGAAAGTAGCAGAGCATTTAAAGTTACAACATAACAACGAATAGAAGCTGCTTTCAATGTAATTGTTCACTTGCGGAATTAAACATAAGTGTTTGTGACGGTAACCAACAACATTACATCATCCAAGAAAATCCACAAGATTACATGGCTACCTTTAAAAAATAAAAATAATCCTTCATATCAGGGGGGCTCAACTCCAGTCCTCAAGCCCCCCAACAGGTCCGGTTTTCAGGATATCCCAGCTTCAGCACAGGTGGCTCAATCAGAATCAACTGGGCCTCTGAGCCACCTGTGCTGAAGCTGGAACTGATTGAGCCACCTGTGTTGTAGGTGGGATATCCTGAAAACCTGACCTGTTGGGGGGTCTTGAGGACTGGAGTTGAGCCCCCCTGCTTTGCGTGGCTTAGTAAGGCATATCATACAGTGGGGCTCATCAAGCATCAATACAGGTTTTCCCCCCCTGTTTTTTTTTCCATTTTTTTCTTATTTATATATGTAAAGCGTGTGACAATGTATAATTCTACATTCCTACCTAAACTGGCAATCGTTTGGTGCTCCTGTTATAAATGTGTAAAAATCCTGCCTAATGGAATGGCCGCCTTTCAGTTTCAATTAAATCCTTCAGTCAGTGTAACTCAGCAGCTACAATGCATCCTGGAGCCACCTGTGCTGATGTGGGGATATCCTGAAAACCTGACCTGTTGGGGGGTGTTGCGGACTGGCGTTTCGAGACCCTGATTTAAGTAATAACCCCCTAAATGAAGGATGAAGGAGGAGGCTCAGAGAGTAAAGGCGCTGACTCCGAGTTTAAAGCAGGGGAGCCTGGTTGAGATCCAGGTGTTGGTTCCTTGTGACTTTGGGCAAGTCACCCTGAGTCTCAGGTACCAAATAATAGATTGTAAGCTCTACAAGGCAGGGACTCGTGCCTGTAAACATTATATGTACAGCGCTGCATACAATGTCAGTGCTATAAAAGGTGGAAGAAATTATTATTATTAGAAATGTATTACAGCTACTTTACAATTCTGGGAAGTCTCTGTAGCAGAGAGAAGGGTTTAACAATGAGTTTGTAGTATTGCAAATGTATCGCGTTAGTTATGACTGCCTGATGTACAGCCAACTTTGTAACTTTCATGTGCTCTCTGTGAATGTATTGTCACATATTCTCTATAGAGGCATTGTCCAGCTGCCAAGCTTCTTCTTTTGCATTTGACACATTGGTGACGTAGGTACATACAAATACGTGCACATACTGTAACTCGTAGAGAAGAGACATTTAGGAAGGGAACACAGGTCTTTAATCGCTTCCCCCTCCTCCACCCCTGTGTGACGAAAGGCGACCAGAAATAGCTCTACACTGTGTACAAAATATCTGTCCATTCTGATACCATTTAATTCAGTTCCGCAGAAGATGTGAGCTGTCATTGTGCAAACACAGGTGTCACCTGCTCTTATCGTCCAGTTATGATCACTAAAGGTACAAGGCTGATATTGCGTAATACTAAAGCACAACTCTCAGGTGAGCTCTGTCCAGTGTCCCAAAGCAGCATCTGCATCTTCTCCCAAATTGTCGGAATCACAGGCCCCTGGAAGATGCACAGTCTACAAGAGCAGCTTTTCCATACAACTTGCTGAAATGGGATGTCTATGGTTACTCTCAACTGGATGCTATAGCTATGACTTGGACGCAGACTCTGTAATGTATTAGTGATTTCCCTTCTCAATTCAGACGTCTGTGTTACCAGCGCAGAGAACTAAAGTCTGGACTTTAACATCTGTGATTTGAACCTTGAAGGTATGTCACTATCACTAACCTATGCTATGTACTCGCCTATTTGTCCTTCCAGTCTTTCTTTTATCCGGGGATCATTCTTACTGTACACAGATTGTTGTCTGTATTATGTATTACACAGGTATTTTCCTTGCCTTCGTCTGAATAATCACAATAGACAGGATGGAGCAAAGTCTGAAAATCAGAACTCTGCCTCACGTGACCCCCTCCCCTGCACCATAGCCCCTCCATCCACGAGTGTGCGTTGGGATATAACAGGGTTAGTCTAATGTTAGATGGCGGATGGATTGGGAACTCAAGAGCACATATTTTAAACCTCATAAAATGAGCAGCTCAACCTGGACTGAGTATTTGCCGAGTAGTTGTTTATATGTCAAGTGTCATCATCTACCCTTAGCACATGTGCCCTTAACACTACGTAGGAGAGGGAGGAGAGGCGTATTTGCCTGTGGAAGAGGGCAGATTCTGCTCAACTCACCATGACATCATGCAAAGGACCAATGAGTAGGAACAAAATTCCCATCTCAACCAGAATTGAGTATCCCTGTTATATAGGACAAAAAGGAACAGCTAGTCTTCGAGTTAATAATACATATACTAAGTGTTATTATAAAGAAGAGGCCATTTACAGTCTTAAGGATCGGTCCCCAGGTTCAACTTGGGAGATGATTTTGACGCAGGTTCGTATAGTACATACCAGTGCGTATGACCTTCCCATTTGTTCGCGCCAAAACTTATTTTTGCCTCTAAAGGCGCACAATATGGGAAGAAAAAAGGTTAGTACAAAGACACACACAAGCGCAATATTATTTGGGATTTTGGCGCATCCATTTGACACTACAAATTAAATTTGTGACACTGTTTACCAAGGACGCAGAATGTTACTCACTGAGCAGGGGCGGCCAACTCCAGTCCTCAAGGGCCACCACCAGGTCAGGTATTAGAGATATCCCAGCTTCAGCACAGGTGGCTCAATCAGTGGCTCAGTCAATGACTGCACCACCTGTGCTGAAGCAGGGATATCCCTAATTCCTGACCTGGCGGTGGCCCTTTAGGGCTGGAGTTGGCCTCCCGTGCCATAGAGGCTCTATGCCTGTGCCACTGTGTTACCCATACTGCCTGCCTGCCATGTGCACTGCTGAACCGAGGGTTTAAATAACACACACAGAGCAATGGTATTAACTCAACGACCTTCATATGTGCACATACAGTATCTTACAAACAGAAGACACCTCGTGCAGGGGAAGAGCCACCATCCACATCATTGATGGCAAACTATCCCGTGAGGGAGAGGGTTCTCAGTATGTGCAGTGTTTTCCTCACTGATGTGGCACTCCCCAGGTGAGTATCTTCTGAACCTGGGCGTTCCCAGGGGTTAGAAAGCAGTGGATAACACGTTTTATGAATAAATGAATGGAGCATTATCAAATATATCATTTCTGTGTTCCAGTCTACAAATACTGTACGTGCATATAACCTGCGCGCCTCCCTTTGTGAAGTACGCAGCAGGTAAGATACTGTACATACATATAACCTGCGCGCCTCCCTTTGTGAAGTACGCAGCAGGTAACAGGATTGGCCTCACATTTATGGAAAACAGAGAACAATTCCTGCTACCGATTGGGCTAAAACTTTCACAACCTAAGGGCTGGGTCCCGCTGCGCCCGGCGGCGCGGGCGTTCGCGTGCGCGTTCCCCACCAGCAGGGGAATCCTTCTGAGCCGGTCCCAGTCCCCCCTCGCTGCATGGCTCACTACGCGCTGTGACGCGTCAGCCGCCAGGGGATGCAAGAAATTTGTGATCCCGAGCGGTGACGCGTCACGTGGTGCGCTGATGAGCCTATCAGCGGCGGGGGTGGGAGCGGGAGCTGCCAGACAGCTTCCTACACAAGGTGGGGGGGGGGGGGGGGGGGGGGGGGGGGGGGGGGGGGGGGGGGGGGGGGGGGGGGCGAAGGGGGAGGGAGCGGGAGCTTACCTTCCTTCCAGCAGCCCGCAGCAGCTCCCTCCTGCAGCCCGAGCCCGTGGAGGGAGGGGGGGAGTAGCAGGTCCCTCCGCTCAAACCACGCCCCCCACTCCCGTCCCGCTCCGGCTCCCGGCTCCCTACAGACCGCATATCGCGGTCTGTGCCTGTCAGAGCGCCGCCTGTTTGCAGTGCGGGCCCGCTGACTGAGGATGCGGGGTCTTAGCGTAAGTCTGTGTAGTTGTATCTTTTGATCAAAACATGATTCGGGCCAGGTTTTAATTGCACTAAATCCCTAATAAGCATATGCTTCATTTATTTAACCCCTTCAGGGCCCTTTCACATACTTCACAAAGTTTAGTCCATAGGACAATAAGAAATGGTATATATTCCGTGTAATTACCTGCTAAATGGAATCTACCTTGACGAGGTTGGCGGCTTCAATCATGTTTTGATCAAAAAATGCAACCAAATGACTCCTTTATCCACAGACTTAGGCTCTAAATGTAAAAATGTCACTAGTATAATTTAGCCCAATTGGTAGAAGTGCGGGGTCTGTATTCCAGTCTAGGCAATTAAATGTTGTTATGTTTTTTTCCATCTTTAGAACATTTGCCAAAAAAGGGCCATGAAAGGTAATGAGATAAATGTAACAATGGTTTAGAATGAGTTGTGGGAGGATGTGCATGTATAATGCAGACCCCCTTACCGGCAGAGTCACCTGTACAGCTGTTTGAACTGGAAATATGTGGCTTTGTGCTCATGAAATACTTCCTGAGTTGTGAAGGAAGCACATAGTGAAATGATCATTGTTCCATAATCGCAGCTAAATACACAAAGACAAAGCAGTGGGAACATGACCTGAAAACACACCAAATGAAACCCGCTCAACGCTTATTAGTTTGTAGGTACTGTAGGTGCACACTAGGGGAAAGCAATGATGTATGTCAAAAAGACAGAGCATTCCCTGTAAACACAGTGTGGATAAACCCCAACTGTATGCACAGGTAATGTATTAGCTAGAATTGGCGCAGAGAGGGGGGAAGTGAGGGGATACACATTTATGTTGATTCACACACACATTATATGTCACTTGAGACTAACTAAGTTGAGGCAAGCTAAGGGGTAGATCCTCAGAAAGTCGCTCATTTTTTAATGTACTGCACCGACACACTTTATTCGAGCAAATACCCAGTATGTACCTGGCAGATACCTGGAATGCGCCGCTCCTCACCTCTAACAAGCCCCGTTGCGTTTGCCTTCCCAGCCTGGGTTCATGCCTGGCTGATGGGCGGCTGATCTGTTAAATGATAATGATTAGGATTTAATAGGCTGCAATGCTTCGCGTGTCTACCAGATGGCATAAATTCATGAATTGTAATGCAGTATATATATATATACTGTGCAGTATTGCAGCCAGCGGGAATAAAATGCTTCAATCCCTGCCTGGAAAATACCTCAATGCACTCGGGCAGAAACCAGTCACAAACCTCAATACACCCGGGTATACCCGAATTCGTGGGACTAGCCGAGCTCGAATAAAGTGTGTCGCCAGTGTAACCCCATTGTCTCATGTTAACGTATACATATCTGTAACGCATATCCCCAAAGGTACTTAATGCTAAGTTGTTCAGCTATTTTCCTTACAAATAAGAGAACCTTAAATGCTAGCGGAGCTTAGGTGTCTTCATATGGTAATGAGTACTTTACCCACCAGCGGTGACCCTCAGACCTCCGTTACTGTTAACGTTATGCTAATAACGTCACCATATTTAGCGCCCGCTGAAAGATTTCCTTATTACTAAACCATATTCTTCATATAACCTTCAAGGAAAAAGGGAAGGTCTTGCGTGGATCCCATATGAATGGAGTGAGTGTAGGAATTAACCCTTTCATGATGTGTTGTACTAACAGATATATTGTGGAACTTATAAATGGCTGAAACAGAGCAACAAATTAATATGTATTTTTATGGTATTAACAATAATATGTTGTTTAATGAGGAAAGTGAATTTTAGATATGTTTATTTGGCCTACTCTTGTATATATAATTTATGGTATATATGACAAGTTTACAAAATATGTATGTAATCTACATATGAGAAAATTATTTTCAAGGAGGCAAAAGTAACCAAAGTAATATTTAATTACACACAGTTCAGGCGCTTTGTAAAAAATAATACATATATAATATTCTAACTAGTATAGCATAATAACGTTCCCTAATAACGTTCTTTCAAAATGTGCATGTGCAGTGTATATTTTTAGACTACGGTAATCCCTGTCCATCCAGGTAATGTTACCCTGGTCGTTTTGCTACTCGACCTTAATTTTGGATATCATTAGCCTTGAGGATCCCCATTAATAAGGAGGAAAATAAGGTCTGTTACCTAATTAGGTGAGGTAACGTTATTTACCCTTATTTAGCACACTTCTGAGGAGCTACCCCTAAGTGTGTTATAACAGGTCCCTTAGGTCAAGTGTGCAACATATATATAATATATATATATATATAATATATATATATATATATCCTTGAGTAATCAGTATTAATGAAATGAGTTTAAAATGTTTATATCATTATAATTACAAATTATAAAAAAATATTGGGAAACTGCTCCATTTCAGTAGTTTTTTAAGGTCCAAACAGTTCGACACACAGTGTGAAGTTTCAACTAAAAAGCACTATTTTCCTTGCAAGTAGTCATTTGTAGCAGGTTGTTACTATGTCACGGTTATCTGATACATACAAAGCAATTCAATGGATCAAAGTGTACAAAAATGAGCTCAGTAGTTGTCAGGGTAGCTAACAACGTCTTAAAATAATCCTGCAGTGGGATCCCTGTAACATATCACGTGTCATACACCCGATATATAGAGACAGGGACCAAATGGTGCAGGCAGGAGACGTGCACACAGAGAGGGGGAGCCTATAATTACGCTGACCTAAGCCCTATAATAACAAGCGGCAGAAACGGCAGAAGTAGAAGGTCTCTATTTAGAACACCTACTGTATGCTAGTGCTGAGTATCTACATATAACTCTATGAAGGCTGTAAATGAAAGCAGTGTAGAAAGCAGGGTCAGATTAAGTCTTTGGGGGGGCCCGAGGCACTGAAAAGAGGGGGGCCCTTGTGGTCTTGTCCATATCCAGCACACACTGTCATCATGACATGCCTGTCTCTCTCCATAATAAAAATAATAATATGTTCTTGTATAGCGCTGCTAGTTTTACGTAGCGCTTTACAGAGAGATTCTGCAGGCCCCGTGGAGCTTACAATCTATGTTTTTTTGGTGCCTGAGGCACAGGAAGATAAAGTGACTTGCCCAAGGTCTCAAGGAGCCAACACCGGGAATTGAACCAGGTTCCCCTGCTTCAAACTCAGTGCCAGTCAGTGTCGTTACTCCCTGAGCTGCTCCTTCTCCATGTGCACCTTTGTCTGTATTACTCTCTGTGTCAACTGCTGCACGCCTATAATAAAGAAAATATGAACACAAATACCGGTGCTCCTGGTTTGGATTCTGTGTAGTAATCCAATAATACCTGAAAAGGATGGAAGAAGCAAGGCTCTATGGATTTTTAAACTGTAAATTTATTGCCAATAGATCCGACGTGACGTTTCGGTCTCACACGGCCTTTCTCAAGAGTAGAGATGCCATATACACTGGCGACACACTTTATTCGAGCTCGGCTAGTCCCACGAATTCGGGTATACCCGGGTGTATTGAGGTTTGTGACTGTTTTCTGCCCGAGTGCATTGAGGTATTTTCCAGGCAGGGATTGAAGCATTTTATTCCCGCTGGCTGCAATACTGCACAGTATATATATATATATACTGCATTACAATTCATGAATTTATGCCATCTGGTAGACACGCGAAGCATTGCAGCCTATTAAATCCTAATCATTATCATTTAACAGATCAGCCGCCCGTCAGCCAGGCATGAACCCAGGCTGGGAAGGCAAACGCAACGGGGCTTGTCAGAGGTGAGGAGCGGCGCATTCCAGGTATCTGCCAGGTACATACTGGGTATTTGCTCGAATAAAGTGTGTCGGTGCAGTACACTTGAGAAAGGCCGTGTGAGGCTGAAACGTCACGTCAGATCTATTGGCAATACATTTGCAGTTTGAAAATCCATGGTGCCTTGCTTCTTCCATCCTTTTATTCTCTGTGTCGCCTTGTATGTCTGTCTGTCTGTCCCCATGTCTCTGTCCCCATGTCTCTGTCCCCATGTCTGTCTGTCTCTGTCCCCTTGTCTGTTTGCCTCTCTGCCACTTTGAGAGATGGCCATTACCCCAGGATTACATACATAACAAGGAAGCAGCATGCTTGCAATAGGTTGCCCAATCCATATAAAAAGTACACTACCACTTCCAACCTATCCTTTTATACATTATTTTAGGGGCACACATCTCACTTCCACACATCTCTCTTCCCCTTCACTCCTGTCACTAATTTCACCCCATGCTTTCCCCTTCTCCGGCCACATCTGACCTTCAATTTATTTCCCTTTAAACATAATCCTTTTCGACCTGGCTTCAGGTCATTCAGAGTCTCCATGATACCTCGCTTGCGCTAAAGGCGCCTCCAAGGCTTCCTTATTTGGTAAACAGATTAAAATGTACAGTAATCTGTTATATAATCTGTTAAATAAATAGCTATGGGTGACATACAGTACTGTACCGGAGGGCGGACCGGGAAAAAAAAACCCTGGGGGTTTTATTTGTTATTTGCTTAGGGTGAAAGAATAGAAGGTGCTGAAAACACACCGTGCTCCATTGCACGTCAATAATGAATGATTAGGGCATTAAATATGCGTATCTTTTTCTTGCACAATCAGTCCAGTAATTTGAGTGCCTTTCCTTCTCTTTTATATCTCCTCTCATGTATCATATCTCATTCCTTCCCTCCTTACTCATGATTCTTCTGCCCCAGTGAATCTTGTGGTGGGTCTTAAGTTCCTTTGGCTCTGGCATTTCAAGATGGAGCACATGATTTTATTCCTGAGCTAATGTTAGGAGGAGTTGGCCTGGATGTACTATTAGCAAACAGAGCCGGATCTGGGTCAGAGACAGAGGACACTATGTCATTCATAAAGAAAAAAGGGGAGAAGAACTATATGATCAACCTTCAAATTGTATCTTTTCAATGAAATAAATCTACCATTAGCAAATCCAAATGTTTATGTGTAAGTTATAACTACTTATTACAGATATGCAAACTTTTCAGAGATCAGTTTGTGACTTTCTTATTTTTCTGTAAAATGTCTGGAAATTTAGCAAAATCATGATTTATTTTGCACAAGATTTTTTTTTTTAAGAAAAGTTAGTTGAAGTTTCACCTTTTGCCCAAAATGTGAAGATAATTGCTTCAATAAAAAGACTAGGTCACATGGCAAATATGACCCGCACATTTCCTGAGTTCGCTAACTTTTGGAACAGTTTGCAGATCTCCATTATTTCTATTACTCCGATGTGCCCGGCTGCGATAAACAGAGGAGACATGTTCTCCAAATCTCAGTCATTACTTCCATGAAGGCGAAACGGTTTAAGGGATTGATTGATGAATGCCAACAGAGCTCAACAATTACTCCAGCAAGTAGATCCTGGTTAGAATATAAAGGGGTGCATTATGTTTGTAAGGAGATGAGATTGTGATGGTAATCCACAGAAATCTAGCATTGAAAGACAGTTAGAACACCTGGATGCGCTGACAGATCTATACTGACCCAGTGATACTGTTGTCTCTTTTGTATAGGTTCCTAAACATCTCAAGGGAATATGGTGCTGACAGTCATGGAGTCGTGGACCATCGTGCTTGTGGTCTTTGTCGCTGTGTTGATAATGAGTTTCCTGATGTTCCTTCCCCCTGCTGTCCTACTCATGTGGAGGATGAAACGCATGCCAGAAATCTCTTTATCTGGAGCCGTGTAATGGGGGAGAACTAAGCAGATTAACCCCTTCAGTGACATTGGGGCCTGACATTGAAGGGGTGACCAATGAAGGACCTCAAATCAATGCTTTCCATTTGGTACTCTGTGGGATAGATGTGAACCTAAAATGTTTCTAGCTGACACAGACAATGAGTTATATCAGACAGGAAAGTTGTTCAGCAAGTGAGCTGTGCCATGGTGTTCTCTGTAGGTGTGATGAAGTTGTGGTGGGGTGGAGGTAGTAGATTGAAATCAGTGAGTTTGGGGGTTCTGGGCCAAAACAAAAAGTACCAACCTGTATCATTGAGGCTTCATTGGGGTGTGTAACTCTGCTGATGCTAAATAATGAGACTGACTTGGTTTACCCCACCATAGCCAGCAAAGGAGAAAACAGATTCCCTTTGTACTTTCATTACACAGATTGGCTCTACGCTTCTTGGAAATGTTTCACAACAAACAATACAATATCTGGAAGATCAGAAACCACCAAAATAACAGATTCCCCAATATAAAGGATGGACCTGTGGCTTCCCAGGAGGTTTTTCTTTAGTTTGTTTCTACATGAAGTCCCAGTGCATTTATTAGATTAATTGACTTTAATTTATACAACACATTAAAAAGGAGCAGAGTAATGCAGGTGTACTCCGAGACTCTGGCTCACAATTCCAGAAGGTCTGGAAACCTTGGCCGATTTACGAAGGCCTCCATTTGACCGACCAGATGACCCTCAACCAGGAGGAGCAGAGTAATGCAGGCGTACTCCGGCTCACAATTCCAGAAGGTCTGGCAACCTTGGCCGATTTACGAAGGCCTCCATTTGGCCAACCAGATGACCCACAACCAGACCTCCACCCTCCTATAATGCTCCCCGATACTGCCCTCGGGTGTTTTCCTTGCCATAATGCCACAGTCACTTATGCTGTTATTGGCGCCCAAGTCATTATTTTTTTTCTCCTGGTTTTGTGTACAGTATATTCCCTATGCTTGGATTGTATCTGTGTAACTTTATAAATGACACAAATTGCTGTACCCCACCCCATGTCCCCCTCCCTTGTTCCTTTCCTCCCCGCACCACCTCCTTTTTTTACTTCAAATGCTAATAAACTTTGAGTGCAAACAAAAGGAGCAACTATTTGATGTAAGCAGACAGAAATGAAGGAACCTTTTTATACCATGAAGTACGATCCCAGTAGTGTGTGCATTACCCATGTCACTGCCAGTAGTGTGGGCATTACCCATGTCACTGCCAGTAGTGTGGGACATGTACCCTGTCAATGCCAGTAGTGTGGGCCATTCAGTCTTCGCCAATGCATCGTCACGCCAGTAGTTTTGTTGCAGAATACCCACTGTCCCTGCCAGTAGTTTGTGACATTAACCCATGTCACTGACCAGTAGTTTGTGTGCATTACCATTGTCACTGCCCAGTATGTGGGCATTTAACCCATGTCACTGACCAGCTAGTGTGTGCATGTACTTTCCCAAAATGTCACTGCCAGTAGTGTGGTGGCATACCATGTCATGCCAGAGTTTGTGCATTACCACCTGTCACTGCATTAGTTGTGGGCATTACCAGGGTCATCTCTCGGCCGGTAGTGTGTGCACTTACCTGTCACTGTCAGTAGGTTGTTGCATTACCCAGTCACTGCCGTGTGTGGGCATCATTACCCATGCACTGCCAGGTAAAAAAATTTGTGCATTACACCGCGCAACTGCCGAGTCTGTGCTCAAACCACTTTCCTGGGAAATCTCTTTTGGAACACAGTTCCCGTCTGTGCTCAAGAAATCCCTCATGCAGTTATAGCAGGAGAATTTTTTACCTGTCTGATGAGCCATGTGGGAGACTGGCTTAATTGTCTGTAATGCAATTAAACAGCTCCCTTGGATTCCTCAGAACAACGGCTATCTAAAAGTCATTTTTATGAGGGTGGTTTGTGCCCTGTCACAAGCCTCATTGCGAAACTTCACATTTCATCTACGTTAAACTGTATATTAATTGAGTTTATTACTACTGTTTATACTGATCCCAGTTGCGCTCTTATTTTCTTACATCTAGGAAAATTTTGTTTAACTTTTACAATTTTCATCCACGAGGTTCCCTGGGGCTAAAATCACCAGGATTTAAAAAAGAGGCAGAAAATGGGAACAAACATGAACACTATACATTCATGTTTTCAGCCGTAACTCCTACACTACAACTATCTCTTGCGCATGTAAATGGAAGCAGATAGAATTTCACAAAGAACACAAATGATTGCATTACTGGTTTTACTTATAGTTGTGTCTCTACGTAATGTTAGGGCGTGTTGGAACAGATCCCTTCTGGATTGCACAGTTACAGAAACAGCGTCCTAGAGTACGACAGCACCTCCTAGGAAAAAAAGTGGAGCCATCGCCCAGATAACCAAATATGTTAATATTTATGGATGGGTCCTTGGAAGTGTGTGAGCGCATCAACACATCAGAGCATTAATCCCTTCATGCACACATAAAAAGTTGAATTCACCTATTAAACACGATGCTGTTTTTAGTTTACTTTACTTTTGTCCTCAAAAAGTAGACACCTAAGTTACTTGGGATACTTCAAAGAATATTTTAACTGAACCCCTATAAGGGGTTATATTATAGTAATAATATATCTATATATATTATATATATATATATATATATATATATTTTTTTGGTTTTTTTTTATATTAATATCTATAGGTTTTTTGTAATATTATAGATATAATTGTTTATATTTATTTTTTTTATAACACTGTCTCTTCAAGTGTTTGCGGCTTGGTTAATAATAATAACTTTATTTCATTTCAGATTGCTTTAATCCCCAATGGACTCCAAAGTGCGGCACAATTATGGGGAAGTATACAGACACAATCCCTGCAAAGAGGATTTTACAAAGCTATGATTTTGTTTTGGCGCCTGAGCACATGGAGATAAAGTGACTTGCCCAAGATCACAAGGAGCCGACCGGGAGTTGACCAGGTCCCCTGCTGTCATCACACTCAGTGGCATTGCTTTCGGTTGCCTCTGTCAATCGAGACCTCTTCTTGAGTTGAGGGATGCCCCTATCTACTCTCACCTCCTCCTCTTCTTCCTCTCTCCTCCTCCTCCCTCCTCCTCCTCCTCCTCCTCCTCCTCTCCCTCCCCAGTCAGATCTGAATTCTGGTGTGAATCGAATGAGCGATGGCGGACCGATAGATCACAAATAACACCGAACAGCGAGATGTCACTTTAAACCCAAGCCGCGAATATCTGCGGCTGCGAAGGAAACCGCACATTCGGGCGAATTAGAATGTCGGCAAAAAACTGTGGCCATCTGTAGTTACATGTGAAACATGTCATCCAAAAGGGTGTACAATGAGATTGAAAACATTGCCCTCTAGTGTGTGGCCTTTAGATCTGGGACTTGCAGTGGAAGGACTGCCATATTTTTTGATTGCAAAAAATGGCCGGCTCTGTTTACACATAATGTAATTATTGTGTTAAACACGTGCGCCATTTTAAATTCCTTCCTAACACTACATCTGTTCACAACATTTCCCAAAAGTCAAAATTGACAAAAGTTGAGTTACAATAGGTAAAAAAAACGACCTGATAGAACCTATACTAAGAGACTGGTGTTCAAAATGTATAGAACACGCCCCTGTAGTTGCACAGCTTTGCTTTGTGAGGCTTCTTTCCATATTTTCTTGTATGTATAAATTTCTTTCTTTTATTTTAAAATTTTAAAACAAGAGTGACTTTATCAGTTTTGCGACAATGATTTACGGAAGAGTAACATATGCAAAGGCATTGGGATGTTCCTAATTAAGAATAAAAATGCTGTATATTCTTCATAAGCCTGGGGTAAGAATAAAACAAATTGGAATGTAGCTTTGACAACACATCTGAACCGAATTGTAATTGCCCTAGACCAGGTATTTAACAACAGCTTTAACTCTTTCCAGGTGGTGCAATATCGTTCGATCTTTGTGACTTGTACCTCATCTCTTTGGTCACTGTCAGGAATTTAAAACCCGGACTGAAAGCCATAAGGGAGGTCTTTTATACCTCTTTATAAGCAGTGTACATATTCTGTCTGTGGCTGCATCATACATAAGAAGCTTAGTAAATGGAATTTTGGTTGTACACATTCGAAGAGGAATGATTAGACGCAGGAGGATTACGTACCTCAGAACCTACGGGGGGGGTGGTTGCAGGAAAAATGATCAGAATAACAGAAGAATCCAGATGTTTATTAGTTTATCAGAATGCTGTTTCACATTACTGACACTCCCCAAATACAAGAGTGGGAAATAGTGGTTTAATTTACTGATACAGGGGGGACCTACTCCAGTTCTCAAGAACTCCCCCCCCCCCCTTCCCAACCGGAAGGTCATGATTTTGAGTATAGCCTAGCTCTTCAGCACAGGCTCAAATCTTTAACTGAGTCACTGGTTAAGCCAACTGTGCTATCCTATAAACTGCCTGTTGGGGTCTTGGATAGAGATGAGAACCCTGTCTTGAATATTGTTGTAAACCACAAACATGCCAGGACTGAAATCCCCCTTTACAGGAAAATGCCGTTCATTGTATGTGGCGTATAGTTTTGCAGGTGAAGAGGCCTCCATTGTCTTTTATTTCCAATCTCATTTCGGCAGTTGCGTCTCCCTCCATACTACAACGTCATCAGCTCCCTCGTGTCCATTTTCAAGGTCTGTTGTTAAGTTCCCCTAAGGAATGTGTTACATACTTCCTGCTCCAATCCCTCAGCTTGGCAACGATTTGCTGACATTAGCGTCGGAGAAATAAGCGTTGAAACGCCGCTGTGGCAAAGGGAGTGGCTGAAAAATATAAAACAAGACAGTTAAACTGCAGCCAATCAATTCCTACATGTGTGTTTTTAATCAATCAGTTCATTACTTTGAGAAAAATAGTTTGTAGAATTTTTTTTCCCTAAAAATACTCTGAATTATATTTGTCATATATTACAATGACAAGCATTTTGTTTCTATAGTAACCATTACAAAGTCACATTCCCTTCCTCATACTGAACACAGGACTCTGGCCACCCGCTTTTGAGCCCATCGCCCTCTCTCTACATTTACACACTTGTATTGTGACTGCCTTTTTCACATGACCTTCCACACAGAACATTGCCAACTTTGGTCCTCTTTGGCTGCACGACCGCCATTAGTGAACACAAGACTGAATCTTCCCGATCAATACAGGTAGAACGAATCACTCCCATAACTTAGGCTATTACTTATCATTGTGTGGAGTATGATGCCCATACAAAGGGGGCGGGGGGGACCGGCCAGCGTGGACTGTTGCTTTAATCGTTTGTACAACTGTGTCTTATTACCTTTGGAGGCCGGAAGCCATTGGCAGTGAGTGACTTAGGTGTCGTGATCACATGCAGGAGAGGAATATGAAAACAAAAATGAAGAGAGCAAAACGCTTTATACAATATATTTAAGGCTTCCTATGGCAGTAGCAAAAACGTCACGTTGTTTTCTCAGCCATCGACTGACTGATAAGGACTGGTTGAAGTTGAGTGGTTGAGATTTCTCAGCATAACCATCCTCAAATGTAGGTCACATAGCAGCAACAGACTATCGAGAAATGCACACTGCATAAGAGACGGGTTAGCTGACTCTGTACCTCTGCTCGTATCCTGCCATCCCATGGATCATCTATTTGCTGGGTTATCTAAGTGCATGGCTATACAAGGGGACTCTAGCACTTTTGGGTTTCTTTACCCCATGCTTTTACAGCGTTGTTTGTACAGGGGTGGTCCAAAATGGTTAATTGTGTTCCATAATCAACATTGTTATCTTTGTACATCACATAAAATACACATTAGAAGTCCGAGCTGATTTTTACTTATTACGTCCACTTTTTATTGCATGATCATCATCAAGACCCCAAACTCACACCTATGACATTCCGCTAACCGCGCGCACCACCACGTATGGAAGTCGTCCAAAAAACCCGTGTTTCCCGCATGTTTCATAGACCCCTGCTTTCTTCTCAGGACGCACAGTCCTAGCCCTTAAAAGAAGCAACAACATCCATGTGGCTTTTATTCTGGTTTAGTGGCCATACAGTAAATAGCAAGGAGACACAGAACCTACGCTGGGCAGAGCATCTCAGAAGGTCTGGATTTTGCTGGGGTACCACAAAGGAAGAGAAAAGCCCAATATTTCAGTGGGGAAAAGCACTGGTCTTTTTTTGAAAGATCTCCTCCTACATGTAAATATCCCACCTGGTATTACAGTATAAACCAAACTCAACAAAATGTAAAGTTTAGGCCATAAATGTTTATAGACACTGGATGGGGAGCTATTTGGAGGTGTTCCAATTTTGAAGAAATCCAGTAAATGAATGCAAATGGTTTGCAGTTAAATATACATAACCTATTGCACATTGGTTTGCAGTAAAGTTACTACTATTGCACTTGGTTTTGCGTAAAGTACATACCGGATTGCACTTAGTTTGCAGAAAGTACTCCTGTTGCACATTGGTTGTCAGTAAAGTACATACCACTTATTGCCATTGGTTTGCAGTATAAGTACATACCTGTTGCACATTGTTGCAGTGACCATTCAATTGCTAAGTACATACCTGATGCCACATTGTTCTTAAGCATAAAGTACATCCTGATTGCACAGTGGTTGCAGTAAAGTACATACCTCATGCACATTGGTTGCCAGTAAAGTACATTACTGATTGACATTAGTTGCAGTAAGTAAAATACCGGATTGCCATTTGGTTTGCAGTAATGTCACATACCTGATTGCCACATTGGTTTGCAGTAAAGTACATACTGATGCACCCTTGGTTTGCAGTAAAGTAAATATGATTGCTCCGTGGTTTGCAGTAAAGTACATACCTGATGGCACATGTTTGCGTAAAGTACATACATGATTGAACATTGGTGTGCAGTAAGTACATACTTGATTGCACATTGGTTTGCAGTAAGTAATAACTGAATTGAACATTGTTTGCAGTAAAGTCTACATGATTGCACGAGTGTTTGCAGTAAAGTACATACCTGATTGCCACATTGGTTTGCAGTAAAGTACATACCTGATTGCACCTTGGTTGCAGTAAAGTACATACCTGATTGATCCTTGTTTGCCAGTAAAGTACCATACCGATGCACATTGGTTGCAGTTAAAGTACCTACCTGATTGCACAGTGGTTTGCAGGTAAAGTACATACCTGATTTGCACCTTGGTTTTGCAGTTAGGACCGACCTGATGCACATTGGTTTGCAGTAAGGTACATACCTGATTGCACATTGGTTTGCAGTAAAGTACATACCTGATGGCACCTGAGTTTGCCAGTACAGTATACCTCATTGCACATTGGTTGCAGTAAGTACATACCTGATGCACATTGGTATCAGTAAACGTACATACTGATTGCACATTGGTTTGCAGTAATGTACATACCTCATTGCACATTGGATTTGAAGAAGTACATACCTATTGCACATTGGTTTGCAGTCATGTACATACTCATGCAATTGGTTTGCAAGGAAAGTTATAAATGAGTGCACTTGGTTATCAGTAAAGTACATAAACTGATAGCACATTGGTTTGCCGGAAAGTAGCATACCTTGATTGCCACATTGGTTTGCAGTTAACGTGATAACCTGATTGCACATTGGTTTATCAGTAAAGGACATCCTGATTGCAATTGGTTTTGCAGTAAAGTAAATACCTGATTGCACATTGGTTGGCAGTAAAGTACATACCTGATTGCACATTGTTAACCTGCAGTAAAGTACTACCATGATTGCACATTGGTTTGCAGTAAAGTACATACCGATGCACATGGTTTGCAGTAAGTACATACCTGATTGCACATTGGTTTGCAGTTAATGTACATACATGGATTGCACATTGGTTTGCAGTATAAAGTACATACCTGATTTGATTGGTTATCAGAAAAGGACATACCTGATTGCACATTGGTTTGCAGTAAAAGTACATCACGATTGCACATTGGTTTGCAGTAAAGTACAGACTGATTGCACATTGGTTGCAGTAATGTTACATAACTGATTGCACATTTAGTTTGCAGTAAGTACATACCTGATTGCACATTGGTTGCGCAGTAAGTACATACCTTGATTGCTATTGGTTGCAGTAAAGTACATCTGATTGCACATTGGTTTGCAGTAAAGGACATACTGATTGCATTAGTTGCAGTAAAGTACATACATGATTGCAAATTGGTTTTGAGTAAAGTACATACGATTGCCATTAGTTTGCAGTAATGTACATACCTGATTGCACATTGGTTTGCAGTAAAGTACATTACCTGATGCTCTTGGTTTGCAGTAAATTACATACCTGATGCACATTGGTTTGACAGTAACGTACATACTGATTGCACATTGGTTTGCAGTAAAAAAGTAACATACCTGATTGCAACTTGGTTTGCAGAGTAATGTTACATACCTGATTGCACACATTGGTTGCAGTAAAGTACATCTGATTGCACATTGGTTTGCCATAACGTACAACCTGATGACATTGGTGTGCGTTTAAAGTACAACTGATTGCCACATTGGTTTGCAGTAATAGTTACATACCTGATTGCACATTGGTTGCAGTAAAGTACATACTGATTGCGGTGGGGGGGACTTGGTTTGCACGTAATGTACAGTACCGATTGCACTTGGTTTTTGCCCGGAAAGTACATACCTCATTGCACATTGGTTGCAGTAATGGTACATACCTGAGTCGCACATTGGTTTGCAGTAAAGTACAGTACCTGATTGCACATTGGTTTCAGTACAATACATACCTGATTGCACTGGTTTGCAGTAATGTAAATACCTGATTGCACATTGGTTTGCAGTAATGTAATACTGTTGCACATTGGTTTGCCAGTAAAGTACATACCTGATGCCACATGGTTTGCCAGTAAGTACATACCTGATGGCACATGGTTTGGCAGTAATGTACTACCTGATTGCCAATGGTTGCAGTAACCGTACATACCTGATTGCCACAACTGGTTTGCAGTAATGACATACATGATTGCACAGTGGTTGGCAGTAAAGTACTACCTGATTGCACATTGTTTTTCTTCGCTTTGCAGTAAAGTACAGACCTGATTGCAAATCGTTTGCAGTAAAGTACATACCTGATTGCACATTGGGTTGCAGTAATGTACATACCTGATTGCACATTAGTTGCAGTAAAGTACATACTCTTGCAATTGGTTTGCAGTTAAGTACATACTGATTGCACATGGTTGCAGAAAGTACATACCTGAGATTGCAACATTGGTTTGCGTATGTACCTACCTGACTTGCCACATTGGTTGCAGAGTAAAGTACATACGATTGCACATTGGTTTGCTATTAAATGTAACTACCTGATTGACATTGGTTGGCCGTAAAGACATACCTGATTGCACATGGTGTGGCAGAAAGTACATACCTCATGGCACATTGTTTGCAAGTAAGGTACATACCTGATTGCACATTAGTTTGCAGTCAAGGACATACCTCATTGCACATTAGTTTGCAGTAAAGACATACCTCATTGCACGATGGGTTTGCGTAATGTACATACCTCATTGCACATTGGTTGCAGTAAAGTACATTACCGATTGCACCTTGGTTTGCAGTAGAGTAACATAACATGATTGCAACAGTGGTTGCGGAAAGTACATACCTGATGCACATTGTGCAGTAAAGTACATACCTGATTGTACATTGGTTGCAGTAATGTACATACTGATGCACTGGTTTGCAGTAACGTACCATACCTGATTGCACATGGTTTGCGACAGTAAAGTACATACTGATTGCACATTGGTTGCAGTAGTAAAGTACATACCTGATTGCACATTGGTTATGCAGTAAAGTATACCTGATTGCACAATTGGTTTGCAGTAAAGTACATACCTATTGCACATTGTTTGCAGTAAAGTACATACCTGAGTTGCACCATTGGTTTGCGTAAAGTAAGCTACCTGCTTGCAACATTGGTTTGCCAGTCAAGACTACCTGATGGCACCATTGGTTTGCTAGAATGTACCTATACCTGAGTGACATTGGTTGCGTAAAGAGACAACCTGATTGCACCTTGGTGTGCAGTAAAGTATACCTGATTGTCCTTGGTTTGCAGTAAAGGTACATACCGATTGCACATGGTTTGTTCAGTAAAGTACATACCTGATTGCTACCGTGGTTTGAGTAAAGTAATACCTGATTGCACATTAGTTGCGTAATGTACATACCTTGATTGACACATTGGTTTGCAAGTAAAGTACTACCGATGCACATGGGTTGCAGTAAGAGTACATTACCTGATTGATCCTTGGTTTGCCAGAAAGTACCTACCTTGATTACATTGGTTTCGCAGGTAAAGTACATACTGATGCACATGGTTGTAGTAAAGATACTGATTGCACATTGCGTGTGCAGTTAAAGTACAACTGCTTGCTCCCTTGGTTTGCAGTAACGTACTACCTGATTGCAATTGGTTGCAGTAAAGCTACATACCTGATTGCACATTGTTTGCAGGTAAAGTAATACCTGAGTGCAACATTGGTTTGCAGAAAGATACATAAACCCTGATTACCTTGGTTTGCAGTATGTACATACCTGTTGCAAATGTTCTTGCGCAGTAAAAGTACATACCGAATTGCACATTGGTTTGCAGTGTAAAGACAACCTGATTGCACATTGGTTTGCAGTAAAGTACATACTGATTGCCACATGGTTTGCCCAGTAAGTACATACCTGATTGCACATGGTTGAGTCAGTAATGACATACTGATTGCCAATTAGTGTGCCAGTAATAGTACATACCTGATTGCCAATTGGTTGCTCGTAGTACATACCTGATTGCACAAGTAGTTTGCAGTAAAGTACATACTGATTGCAATTTGGTTTGCAGTACTGTACATACCTTGATGTTGCACATTGGTTTGCAGTACGTACATACTGATGAACATTGGTTTCTGACGTAATGTACATAACCTGATTGCACATGGTTGGCAGAGTAAAGTACATACCTGATTGACATTGGTTTGCAGTAACGTAATACCTGCAGGACAGTGGTTGCAGTAAAGTACATACCTGATTTACACATTGGTTGGCAGTAAAGATACATACATGATTGCACATTGGTTTGCAGAGTAAAGTTTACATACCCCGATGCACATTGGTTGGCAGTAATGTACATACCTGATTGCACATGGTTATCAGTAAAGTACATACATGATTGCACATTGTTGCAGTAAAGGAAATACCCTGATTGCACAGGTTGCAGTAAAAGTACATACCTGCTTTGCACATTGGTTTGCAGTAAGTACATACTGATTTTGCCCATTGGTTTGCCAGTAGTAAATACCTGATTGCAATTGGTTTGCAGTAAGTAAGTACCATACATCCATTGCACATGGTTTGCCAGTAAGTACTACTGATTGCACATGGGGGTTGCAGTCTGTACATTAACTGATTGCCCATGGTTGCAGTAAAGTACATTACATGATGCACATTGGTTTGCAGTAAAGTACATACTGATTGCACATTGGTTGGCAGTAAGTACATACTGATTGCACATTGGTTTGCAGTAAAGTACATTACCTGAGTGCACATTTGGTTTGCAGTAAACGCTACATACCTGATTGCAATGGTTTGGCCAGTAAGTACCTACTGATTGCACATGTTTGCAGTAAAGTACATACTCATGGCAACCATTGGTTTTGCTTAGTAATGTACATACATCATTGAACATTGGTTTGCAGTAAAGTTCATAACCTGATTGCACATTAGTTTGAGTAAATACATACATCGATTGCACATTGGTTTGCAGTAAAGACATACCTGATTGCACATGGTTTGCCAGTAAAGTACATACCTGATTGCTTCTACACATTGGTTTGAGTAATGTAAACCTTGATTGCACATGGTTTTGCAGTAAAGTACATACTGATTGCACATGGGTTTGCAGTAAAGTACATACCTGATTGCACAGCGTTTGGCAGTAAAAGTACATTACCTGATTTGCACATTGGTTGCAGTAAGTACATACCTGATTGCACATGGTTGCAGTAAGTACATACCGATTTGCACCTTGTTTGCAAGTTAAAGTACATACCTGATTTGCACTTGGTTTGCAGTAAAGTACATACCTGAGTGCACATTGGTTTGCAGTAATGTACATACTGATTGACATTGGTTTGCAGTAAAGTACATTACCTGATTGCAATTAGGTTTGCAAGTAAAGTACATACCTGATTGCACCATTGGTTTGCAGTAAAGTAATCCCCTGATTGTCCTTGAGTTTGCAGTACAGAAAACTACATACCTCGATTGCACATGGTTTGCAGTAATGTACATCATACCGGATGCACATTGGTTTCAGTAACAGTACATACCTGATGACATTGGTTTGCAGTAATGTACATACCTGATTGCAATTGGTTTGCAGTAAAGTACATTACCTGATTGGCACATTTGGGTTTGCAGGTATAAAGTACATACCTGATTGCAATGGTTGTGCAGTAAAGTACATACCTGATTGCACATTGTTGCAGTAAAAGTCCATATGATTGCACATTAGTTTGCAGTAAAAGTACATAACTGATGCACCTTGGTTGCAGTAAAGTACATACCTGATGCACATTGGTTTGCAAGTAAAAGTACATACCTGCTTTGCAATGATTTGCAGTGTAAAGTACATTACCTGATTGCTCCTTGGTTTGGCAGTAACGTACATACCTGATTGACTTGGTTTGCAGAATGTAAATACCTGATTGCAACATTGGTTTTGCAGTAATGTACATACCTGATTGGCAAATGGTTTGCAGTAAAGTACATACCTGATTGCACATTGGTTGGCAGTAAAGTACATTTACCTGATTGCACCTGGTTTTGAAGTAAAGTACATACCTGATTGCACATTGTTTGCAGTAATGTACATACCTGATGGCAATGGTTTGACAGTTAAGTACATACTGATGCAAATTGGTTTGCAGTAATGTACATACCTCATTGCCCTTGGTTGTCAGTTAAAGTACATACATGATAGCACATTGGGTTGCAGTGTAATGTAATACTCAGTGCACCTGGTTTTTGCAGTTTTTTTAAGTTAAACCTGATAGCACATTGGTTTGCAGTTACGTACATACTGATTGCCCATTGGTTGCAGTATTGGACACCACTAGGCTGTACACCACACCAAACCTCCATTGCTTGGGGCACCAGAGGCAGGGTTGCAATTACTCGGGGACAATTGTCTTATATAAGTGAAAAGAACAAACAAGAAACAAATTTCGCACAAACCAACGCTGACGAGTGAGGTTAATTCCTAAGCATCAGTGTACCTGTGTTCTGAAACTCTTTCAAACATGTCGAGTGCTTCTTGGAATGACCGGCAATCAGTGATTCATTTGTGTTCTACTGTTCAGTTCTGGATTTCATCAGTTGTCTGAAAAGATGAAATAAAAAGGCATAAGCCCATATTTACTAAGCAGGTTATTCATAGACACCTTCGGTGCTTGCTGGAAAACAATTCAACTTAGAGGGCCATAAAGTGGTCTTCCAGCTTCGGGAGAGTCTTCTGCGGAATAGCACCGTGTAGGACTATGGGCCCATACAGTTGGACAGCAAAGGAATGTCAGTCCCACTAGCAGTGCGGTAACAAAGGCGTGCAGAAGACCCGTGCCCTCTAATAGCAGGATCACATTAATCTTGCTCTCGTTTCCCTTCCGTCGGTATTTGCCCACTTGTATTCAACTTATTTGCTTACTTTCATGAGAATATTTCACTTTATTTGCAGTTCAGAAGTTCTCGAGGTTCCAATGGGCAAGTCTTCACCGGCTGTGACGTCTGCAATAAAAAAATTCTCTAGGGTCGGCTCACTGTTCTGTGACTAATCATTCACATCTAAGATCAGATCAGGTCATATTGAAGAAGATTCGCACCAATAGGGCTGTTAACAATGTGTACCATCACAAAACTTAGACGTTTTAAGGAGCCATTATACGGGTCACCGATTACAGACAAGTCAAACAAAGTGAGAGGACCCATTGCCATGTTACAAGTTATATAAAAATCAATTCGTCGGGATCAGTGAGAACAGTTCTCTGGTTATTGCACTGTATTTAGCGGTTACCCAGGTTGGCAGGAACAGTCAAGGGGACCCTTTGGCTGGCAGATATGAGCAACTATCTTATTTGACTAGTTTCTATTTTTCTCATTTCTATTGTTCACAATAGCCCAGTTGCAGTCAATGGTGTTTTTTTGTATTCCAAGCTTCTCTTTCCTATATTATATTATATTATGTGAGCAAGTGTTTATATTTTCAAGTAAATTAAATATTAACTTTCTCATGAGCAGATCAATTCTGGATTTCACCATAGGTGGCCTACCGATTCCCAAATAGAGAATTACAGGAGAAGCTGGGGTATATTACTAGAAAGCGGACATGTATGCTCACAGTTTAGACTAATGTTTTCCAGGGGGAGATCAGGGGTGCCCAGCTCAAGTCATAAGCCATGATCGCCCCCACCCCTCACCCCCCCCAAACGGGTCCGGTTTTCGGCTATCCCAGATTAAGCAAGGTGGCTCAAATCAGAAGGTTCACTCTAGGATTCTTCATCCCATAGTGTTTCTAAGTATGGAACACTTCAATAATATTGTGAATACATTTAATCATAGTTTATTTGCAATCAGCAGTCCAAAGCTATCGGAAAAACATTGCCAAAGACAGGGAGATGGGAAGATATAAAGCTTAAAAATTAGTGCATAGAATTAACATAAAGATACAGTATGTGAGATAAGTAACCTGCTAACTCCTGCAAATAAAAAAACAGGTTAAAGGCTTCACCTCATATTATACAACCAATGTATAATCAGAGTGGGACCTTACATGCTCCACAGTATAATGTATCTTACAATAAATTACGCCCATTAAATAAACTGACACATAGGCAGGACTGGTACACTACGCAGACAGGCGTGAAGGCTCCGATACAGAGACAGAGAAATAGCACAACGTAGACTGCATTGTCGGCATGTTGCGCGGGTACCAAATAACGACCTGAAAACACAGCTGCATAGGATGACTGTAGGTGATATGTCCTATGATACTGGCTTGTGTATTCGTTAACCCGATAGCAAATGGCTGTTTCAAACATGCTCACCTTGAATAACCTCTGAATAATAGAAACTTCCAGTAAAACCACTTGCACAACAAAAAATGCTGCCTGGGAAGTCAGATCTACACGCTGTAAAATGAAAACCCAAAAATCTGTACCAATGTAGCCCTTGTGTGAACGCCTGCCATAAGGGACTTACCTGTGGCTGCAGTACTACCGTGTCCTTCAGGAGATCTGAGCTCCGCATTGGGAGCTGGGGTGTCAATACCTTATTAATCGCGGATGCAGCGCCTCAAATTGCCCAGGCTCCCCCATGATAGGAGATTATACCTTGAGCAAGAAAATAAGATCATCACAACAGCATATTGCAACACCAACCTTTTATATATCATGCATAAAGAAACAAATGATCGCAGAATAAACGAAACATTAACCACAAACCGTGGCTAGGCCACACCTTATAGGGATAATGTCCTGTACATAGGTGGCTCTGCCACTCTCATTAGGGTATGTCTTATAACCAGTATAGGTATGGTCCACTGGGATTTTGCACAGTTGGCCACGTTAGGTTAGTGGGAGGCGGGGTATCAGCGCCCACTGGTGACGGGTAGGTTGCACTTCTAAACAATGATAACTTCCGGTCACGCGATGACCATCACACTCCACGACAGCTGTACTAGCGTTGCTCAAGCCTTCGCCGTCAATCCTTGCTGCGCGCCGTCTGTATCCATCCAAGATGGCGGCGCAGTCCGTCAGCCAAGCACCACTTAATGGGGAATGTCCCTACCAACTAAGGCGTCCTTAAACCAGCACCCTACGTTGACAGGGGATACTCTCGGGGGCCGGGGGAGACCTTTCACCTAAGCGGACGGGTCACTGACCCTCGCTCGCGCGCAACGAGGTTCCGCAACTCCTCCTTCACCTCCCTCTCTGCTCTGACCCACAGCCCTCACGCATCGGTTCCTCTATACAGAGTCTCGCACACGATTGGTTCTCAGCTCAGCGACTCCTCTCGCAGTTCGGAGTTCAAGTTCAACCCAAAGTCTCACAAGGATGGTACCCTTCGCGCGCTTCTTCGCGCTTTCATGCGCTCAGCCCAACTTGTACACGTGGCCTTGCTGACAGAATGACTATATGCGCTGCCCTGGTGATTGACAGCGGGAACTTTAGATATATATATATCATCCTTACACCAACAATAAAATGCTAGGGAGTTAACAGGTTATGGTTAGCGCGTTTTAAATCAAGTTGGAAATTTTAACAGTAGTGTGTGATAGTTAGAATAGATAGAGAGCGAGATAGATAGATAGAAGATGAGATAGATAGATAGATAGATAGATAGATAGATAGAAGAAGATGTTTAGAAGAGCACAAGATTCAAGCAAAGAAACTTAATTTATCGTATATTCCAGCCTCATTCCTAATTAATCTACACATCACTATATGGAGGTCTCCCTATTTGATCCCTAGAAATTCAGTTCCTTGGTTTCGCCTCCGTAATATCCCAGCATTTGACAAAAGTTTAATCCAGCCTCATACTGCCAGGATTAAAACTATCAGTGTCTGATGGGCTGCGAATCAATTACTTTAATTTTACATGATGCTGGAAGAAATGGGGGACGGATGCAAGAAAAAACAGTGATACATATGATAAACATGCTTTTGCTAAATTTCAAGTATGAAGCAACGACTTCTTAAATTAATCCAGTACAAGGTAACAATATTAACTTTTGGAGGTGTGGGGGTCTCAGGCGGCGCCAGAGTGTCAACCAGATCCTGGGCCCACGTCCGTGCCATGCAAACTTGTAGATCCACTGGTGAGACCTCACTGGAGTTCTGTGATTCATTCTGAAACCAGATCTCGGGAAGGAGCTTTAGCACAAAAGGGGGACTACTATGATGGTCATATTCTCTACCTACAGCACTAAGCCTATTCCAAAGACAAGCAGGGTTGAACAGAGGTCATTCTATGATGCTGGAGCGGTTGACGTTGTGTGAGGGATCAAATTATTATTATCTGTCATCAATGTCTGATGTTTCATGATAGGTTTGTAATATTTGAGGGTTCCTGGTACTTATCAACTTTAATAAATCAAGATCAATAAATGAGGACAAAAACCCTTATTCGGATTATTTGTTTTCACTACGGTAAGTAAATCGTAAGCTCTTCGGGGAGGGACTCCTTTCCTAAATGGTACATTGTATGTCCTAGAAGCACTTTATTCCCTTTGTGTTAGTTAGTATTATTTGTTATCTATACGATTGTGAAGTGTATATGCTGTGAAGCGTATTGTAATTAATGGCGCGATATATATATACATTACATTACATCGCGCGGTTTGGGAGTAAATAAACCGCATGATCATTGCTTTGATGACGCTGGTGGCAATGTGAATTGGAATCCTTTTATTAAGCTAATTTACTAAATCTCTGATTTGCTAATGCTGAGACTTAGACACTAAAGGGACACCGACAGGGTCAGGTATTTCAGGATATCCTGCTTCCGCACAGGTGGCTCAATCGTGGCCCAGAATGAGCCACTTGTGCTGAAGCATGAATATCAGGAAAAAAACTGACCTGTCGGTGTCCCTTGAGAAGTGAGTGGCGCCCCTCGTGTATAGTCTGACTGTAGGCAGCAGTATTGCAGATTGGTGCTACAGGCTATCAGGAGACGTTTACCTCACTGAAACACTACTGAGGACTGAATTGACCTCAAAATGATTCTCTCCTTTATTCTCTCCTTTCTCCCAGCCCTTAGTGTGGTGTTTCATGGTGCCTCCATTCAACACAGACCAAGCCAGAGGTTGCACGGTAATAACGGATCCCAATGAAACAATACCCTTTTTGTGTGCATCAAAGTATGAAGACGTTTTTCCAATCTGGGTGAGCCGATGATGAGATGAAAACCCACCAACACCCCCCCAAAAAAAATAAAAACAGAAAAAAAAGACCACAAATGAAAAAAGCAATAGTGTCAGTATTTATTAAGGGTGTTAGGACTCCACAGATAAGGTGGTAAGTACACTCTCACATTTTGGATTTACAGTTTGCCCAAACCCCCCCGGCGAGGTGGCCTCAAACATGGTGCTGGAGCATCTCTCCATCTCCCTTCCACCATCTGGTTCAGACTGTACACTGGGGACCCCTTCCTTCTTATATAGAAAACATTTTAGACATTAGTTTTTGTTATTATTTTCGCATGTTGTCCTCGGTTGTTCTATTTCAATAATAATTGTAGCCTATGCTGTAAATGGTCTGCAGTTTTCTCTCCTGCTGGCGTAAGCCCTGGTAAGTTACAGGGGATGCCAGCGTACTCATGGAGGTTGCCTAACACCCTGGGAGGTGCCATATGTATGGTATGGGAGGGCTACATACTCGGAGTCCACTGAGTGACATCGACATTGCCGGCCTCCTGAAGATATATAAGGCACAGCACGGCCAAAGTAGGGTTGGAGTAAGGAGCAAGTCTGCGTTGCGACTTGGAATGGGGTACACAGTTGCATTGAACTAGTGGCCTATGTTATGTTAAGGAACATCTAGCGACAAGCAATACTGTGTCCAGGGACCTGGCACAGGGGTGACTCTCCTGGGGGAGAGGGATCCACTCCATTGGGAGGGTGACCTTGAAAGGATTACAACAGCAAGATGTGTGGCTAAGAGAAACTCACGTAAGGAGCAAGTTGGCCCGCACCGTAAGCCTAATAAAGCAACCTTGATCAAAGGACATCTTCATGTGTGAGTCTGCACTTACTCTACATATGATGGCACACAGAGGGAGTTCCTCATCTAGCACCATCCCCATGCGGATGCGCGGATCCTGATGAGGTGGAGCGCTGCCCTGGATATAGGAGGATCAAGACACTACCTAGCTGCCTGTCGAGGTTGGCAATCCCCAAACACATCATGCGGGGCGGACTCAGGAGTCCTGTGCCACCGGTGCCACCACAAGACACAACTAGAATGGGGACGGTTAGACACCGGGGCAATGTAGAATTGTGTGGGTCAGCTAGGCCCAGAAAATCCGTAACATAATAAATAGGTAAAATGAAAGTTTTTGAACAAGCTAAACGGGGAGAAATAGATAATCACAACGAGCCATGAGACTATGGTTATGCGCCATTTTGCGTCGCCGCAATCACTATCAATGCCTTTTCCAGAGGGCTGTAAAGTGGTTTAAGTGGGGAACGCTAAGAAGGTATTGGGAATGGATGTTGATGGTTAGTTTTCATGGAGTTTGACACAGCCGAGTCCCAATGACAAAAACCCAGAATATCCAAATAAAACGCCAAACACACAGAAAGGATTATAAAACATTACTTTTAGTGGTTGGTTGGTGAATAACAATCTTCAGACCTTCTTCGTGGACTTTTACAGTAGTTATCGGGCAAACGGGAATGACAAAGTCCGGCACAAGAACATGTATTCTTTAGAATGGTTTGCAAGGAACAATGAACATAACTACTACATGTACGATACGGCCGTAGATTCTAGGATTATACTCAGTACCTGAAGAGAATTGATGACCCTTAGCTGCCAAAGGAAATAAGGAAAACACTCTGCTGTTTGTCGATAAAAAACATAGTGCTGCAAGTATTAAGGCCCAGTTCGAATATTCTGTTTAGTTATGTGGCATTATCCTCAATAAAGAATTTATCAAGGGACCTAGAGTTATGAAACAGAACTGTACTATTGACGAATTGGAACTAGAAAACTCAAACCCAAAAACGTGTCCAGTCTCCCTTGGAGTAAGGGAACACAGGGGTTGGAAGGGGCGTAGAATGGATTCATTTTCTTCTTTATGTGTCATTTATTCAGCAGAATTAGTACCTTGTCTAATGTATGAATCTGTAAAAAGCTGGACTGGGTTTGCTGCTCCCGTTCTGAAAGCACGATGTACATAATAGACAGGCTGATGGCGTCGTTTGACGACACTAGGGGACCTTCAAACTAACCTCTAATACAGGTAATCGTACCACACTCCGTATCCATGCGGTCAACCGAGATCGCCCTGATTGTTGCGGGTTTTCTCTTATATTTCTATATAGCCAAAGTAGGGGAAACTCCTCACTCAACCAGATGAGGATCGTTTTCATCCGTACATTGAATTAGCTGCATCCGACCTTATAGAATAGCTCTGTCATGTGATTGTCATCGCCTTCCTTATGTTCTGGGCATGCAGGCGTGAGCCATACAGACTGATAGAAGAAATTGGAACTGACGTACCGAAAAAGGGAAATGGAGTCAAAGTTACAATTGTGTCCTTTCATTTGCCGAGGATGATGTACGTTCGGGAGGTACAGCACCTGGACCCCTCCCCCAAAACATTGTGCTTCACATCTGCAAATAGACGGACAAAAAGGCACTGGTCCAGTACCGTTTCTGCGCGCGCCCAGTGATACGGTTCCTATCAATGGGATGCCCAAAAAAACTATTCTTTTTTTTAAATGAGGAGCAATTCGTGTTCTTTTTATTAGTTTTTTTTTAAAAATGGGTTACAGCGGGGGTTTCCAGAGTGAACCCCATAATTTCACTCCGGGGACCCCCTGATCCGAGATACAGACCGCCGAAGAGGGGGTGAACGGGTCACAGCAAGGTTTAAAGCTCCCGTGTAACAGGCCAATAGGAAGCGCAACCGGATGAGTCACAGTTTCCTATTAGGCTCGCAGAGACGCGGGTGAGCTTTGAAAACTCCGTCATTGCATGAACCCTGCTAATGAGCGAAGGGTACTGCGCCTCCTACGGAGGTATTCCGGAAGCGGGGGTCCCCAAGAGCTGAAATTAATGGGATTCACCTCCGGGACCCACGGTTCACATCTATGTTAAAAAAAACCGTGCGGAGTGACATTCGATGCAGCAAGGATCCATCAAGTCACACGAGCAAGATCTGTGCTTGCAGTGTGGTTAGTTTTACATTATCTAGAGGGAATAGCTGATTTTAGACGAGGAACAACGGTTGCTGAAGCTTGCACCATTTATTTGTGCTTTAAGGACAGTTACATAATGTTATTACCCGTAACATCCTTATTTCGGGGGGGTTAACTTTTTTAATTAGCTAGTTATTTATAATTTCCTTTATATAGCGCCCACAAGATTACACAGCTTAACCATTACAATGCAAAGAAAAACAAAGTACACGAAATGAGGATAAGGGCAGCAAGCCAATGGTAACCCTACGTCAAAGGGACACCTTGGCCCAAAAAGATTACAAGCTAAGGGTAATCAATGAGTTCAGAGCGTTTGTTTTTGCCTTTTTCAGGATGTTTTTTAGCAGAAATCTCCATTGACTTTAAATGGGATTATCCTGAAAACAGCCCAGAAGGGGCCACTTTGGAAACTATAGAAAAATATAATGTATCCCAATTATTTACACACAAAAAAACTTAGCCTTTTGCTATGTGGTCTTTGGTTAACGCCTTCTCTGCCCAAGCTCGCAGCACATTGAGTAATAATAGTAGCTGAATGTAGCTCTGGTACATTAAGTCCACTGGTTGTCCCAGTTGATAAAGATATATTCATGTGTTATAATGCGGCATCTTGACCCGCTGGGGTTGCGGGCTTCGAAAAATTAGATCCATTCTTGAAAGCGTAACTTCTCTTTCTTTTTGTTCTTTTAAAATAGTGCATAATTATGTGCGACATCACACGTGCGGAAAGCACAGGATTCTCATGTTTCCGGTTGTCAATTTGACATTGTAAAAGGACATAATTTAATGTCAATAGCTAAACTGTGCTTATCCAGGAAACCAAATCTTGTGAGTTTCACGGATTCTGGCAACTAGTTAGAAACGAATGTGAAAACACATCCCGGCCCAGAGGCGTTCCGCTGGCTGTGGTCAAGCAACAGGTGCTGCGGACAACAGGCACACGTGATGTCGTCATCACTGATTTGCAGATTGTCAGCTTCCCTTTGGGAAAACATGCTTTCAAGCGGCATTCCTGATATTATGCGCCATGGTTTCAATATTGAGCAGATAATGCAGAAAGAGCACAAATACGGCCATTATTTTATTAGGTTGTGGGTTGTAGGTCTCTATTAGTATCTGAACATGTGTTCGGCTGCGTCCGCTAGCGCTGAGCGGGCGGGGCTTAGGCGATGGTCCCCCGGGTGGACATATATATATATATGCAAGTCCCGCTCACGCGATGACGCGGCGGGTATGCGCGTGCACACACGTCAGCCCTTAGGTAAATAATTTTTTTTAAATTTCCCGTAGATAACTATTCGGCAATGCGCCCCCTCTCCCCCCCCCCCCCCACGGAGGGCGCGCGAAGCTAGACGAGGACACCCGGTTTAGCATGCTTGAGCGCCAGTGCTAGCGGGGGACTCTGCTTATGTGTTAAGGTTGACTCGAAGCTGGTCACGGGTTTCAGCTTACTTGAGGTCTTTGTAAAAGTCAGAATAATAGTGTCATTTTAAAAGGTTTTATTTGTTGGTACTTCACTGCCTGAAGCAGGGGTGCCCAAATCCAACTTTAAGGCCACCAAAAGGTCAGCGTTTTAAAGATAGCCTGTTCAGTCAAAGACTGAGCAAAATGATTGAGTCAGCTGTGCTGAAGCAGGGAATTATCTTAAAACCTGGACTTTTTGGATGCCCTTGAAGGTTGGATTTGGCACCGCCTGCCCTAATGATACCAGTCAATGGAATGTTCCCGAGAACTATTTGCGTCGAATTTTGTCCCACACCGGATTGCTGTGTTGTGCAAGGGAAATTTCTACTAAATCGGATTATCAAAACTATAGTAGATCATATTTAATTTCGTAGGTAGATTTCTATTTAACTACTGCGTTCTGATTGTCATTCTCATTTGCATAAATCAAAACCAATTGTGTTAAATCACGTTGCAATAACTAGCTAGCAAAACATATGAGAGTGAATCACGCAAAGTAAGTAATGCAATCAAAAGGCACCAACGCAGGTAACAGGAAAACATAACCCCCCAAACCACCAGAATCTTTAAATACTGTACATAGGCAAGGAGGCCTACCACTAGCAAGGTTGCGAGGGTTAGGCCTACCACTAGGGTGCAAAATAATACAAAATTAGCAATATTTTTGCCATTGGCTCAATATCGCCAGGGATTGGCCCTTAATAAATAGCGTGGCGAAAGAAGTGGCTTGTTGTTAATTCCTCAGTTTGCCTGCTTAATTTGCACATTAAAAAGAACGCTGCCATATGCAGAGGTACAACACTTAACGCTTGCTATATGGTTTAGGGAATAGGGCGATAATAAAATGGCGGTACGTTTTGCATGTTGGACTGTTAGTCTGCCTTCAATTGATGCGCCAACTTGGAAAATATCTTAGTATAGCGTTAAAAAAAGCTTCAATTCTCAAAAGATAAAAACAAGGCGCCCTAACAGCTAAAAAAAGCACTTATAGAATTGTAATTCATAAGGAAAATCGGAAGACTATCTAATTACACCAGGGCGGCCAACTCCATCGTCCCAAGGGACCAAAACAGGTCAAGGTTTTCTGGATATCCCGTTTCAGCACAGGTGGCTCCAATCAGTTTCAGCTCCAGCACGGGGCTCACAGATCAGTTGGCTAGTCCAAAGATTGAGTGACCGTGCTGATGAAAGCCGGGTTATCTTTAACCGGACCTGTGGGTGGGGGATCTTGAGGATCTGGAGTTGGCACCTTGATTTAGACTATATATGTATGGTACATTATGCCAATTACTGGTAGTTTGGTCTTTATCATTTGTATGCAGGATGAATCCACATACAGTAAGAGTTTCTTCACAAAATAACAATACAATTATTTTGTTACACCAGTGAAACCCTTTGGGTGCCCTTGACCTAGATAGTAAATTCATGGGGTCTGGCCACACCCAGGGGCCCCCAGACGCGTATCATCTTCTATATGATCAACTGAATATGACCCACCGCTCCACCTATTTTCAATATCGAATATTAAGGCAAATACACAGGTGCAAGGAGGATATTATATAATAGCCGATAAAACAACATGTGTATAGCATAAGCCCAAACAGATCAGTTCTAAGCTGCACTCCAGTGTAGTAATGTCTACTCAGACTAAAATAGTGCCATGGAATTCCAAAATTCTATCAGTAATACAGTTGTGAAACTGACAACGATTAAAGAGTATGTGAGCTTTGCCACTTAAACAAAAAAAACAACCATAATATAAAGATGTATTCATTCTATACGTACCACACGGCAAGTGATATATGTACCGTGATAATTTCCTCAATAGGGCAGGAATTACACCTCATTGATGGTTACCAGTCTTATGGAGTAGAGGTCGCCGCATCTGAGGATTTTTTTAATTTTATTCACTGTACATATATTCAACTTGCGTTCGTGGTTCGTTCTGATTGTTGTGTTTAGTCAAATGCTCCACAATATATTTAATCGTTGTCAGTTTCACCACATGTCTTATGATTAGGAATATTGGAGTTCCGGACTATTTTAGTTGAGTAGACGTTACCATTGGAGTGCAGCTTAGTGAGGGAGGAATCGGGGTAGGCGGCTTATTGCTTACAGTATAGTCATCTTCTATGTGCTTAGTTTCTCTAGGGAAGGTTGCGTCTCGCCGCCTGTGAAGCGCAGGAACGGAAGAGAAGGAATTGCCCCTCTTCCGTCGTCACGTCATCGTGAGGCCACGGTCACACGTGATGCAAGTGCTGGAGGGGCTGTGGCACCCCCCCCCCCCCCCCTCTGACACGCAAAAGAGTTTTAAAGCGGAACGCGTTGATCGCAATATTTACTTGGTATTTATCTCTTGCTAATTTATCTCTTCTTGCACTTCAAAAATCTTGATGCTTCGTCAAGGAGCAAGGGGAAAGCAGATAATAGCATATATTGAGTTCAACTTCATCTAGGAGGGAGGGGGGAAGGGGATCTGTAACATTATAAGCCTGCCATCAAACATCAGGCCTAACTTTAAACCAATATGCTTACGTGTAAGATCTCTGCCTATACAAATAGGGGCTTTGTCTAGCATTGTCTATACAACAGGACATGAAAACAAACAAGCTAAGGCCCAGACACAGTATTTTATAACAGGATATTGGACCCCAGAAGTTTGTCGAAGACCTCCCAGCCACACTCATAAAGTGCCTTGGCTTTGATGATTGAAAACAGAAGGTAAAGTAGCAGAGAGAGTGTTCACGCAGCTTAGTGTAACGGCTCAGAATTAAACTGGTATTATAACATGTAGCCAGCACCAAATAAAATTTCATCTGGTTTGTTGGTTGAGTAACACAATCCCGCACTGTTTTAATAGTGTAACAGGGCTCATCCAGGTGTCGATTGGAAAAAAGCAAGATTCCCATTCCAGCACACAGAAAACAAGTCTGAATAAGAGTGGCGAGGGGTTGCTGTAATGTTTGATGCCTGGCCCTAAAATAAGGGTTACTTTCCAGCTTCTGTGCGGCAACATCTTCCAAGTTCTTTTTGATGGTTTGATCCAGATTCCATCGGACTTTGGAATCACAAGTACCTAACATTCTAGTCGGAGAGTCATGGTGGATTTGGAATTTTTCAATGAGCGTGGCTTCTGTGACCATTTCCCCCCAGGATAAGGAATTAAGATCCTTTCGCCGGTTGGTTGTAATAAACCAGCTCTTCGGCCATTCACAAGAGCATCCCTTCCTTGCCAAGTGACCGTAGCAGGTGTTCTGTACTCGGCCTTCTTTCAAGTCAAGTGTCCTGGATTAGGATAGGGAAAAGAAATGGGTTTCTGTGGCGGGCAGCAACCGTACCATTTCATATATTGTTGCACTGTAGGACAATGAGACCCACTATGCAAGGCACTAGGATAAAACACGTAATACATTAAGGTATTGTTGCCAGAAAATTACAATTGGAGCCAATGCTATTGGTGGAACTGTAAAACTAATAGTATACTATTAATAAGCAAGATTAAAAAGAAATAAAAACGGCAGCTTTATGAGACAGTGGTGGCCTAAGTGGTCTCAAAGGGTTGGCTGGGGTTCATCGCAACACATTACAGTATGCTTTGGCTGTACATGTGGACATTGTTCTGGGGCCTGAGGAATCTGTTGATTACACGGTGAGGTTATGTGCAGATTTTACCCTGACGATTGACTCCAGGCGTAGGGGCGAAAGTTCTGGTTGACAATAGACAGCTACCAACAGCTGGCGAGCGAGAGGGCGCAGGTCCAATACACCACGACGCATTATAGCCAGAGAGAACGAACAGCAGAGAGAACAGAGTAGCCTTTCAACCCTGTCTACTGTAGCCACGCATTCCACAGAGACACGACAGTAGCCTGACTGAGAC
The DNA here is from genome assembly GCA_036426205.1 of Ascaphus truei. Taxonomy (NCBI): domain Eukaryota; kingdom Metazoa; phylum Chordata; class Amphibia; order Anura; family Ascaphidae; genus Ascaphus; species Ascaphus truei. The sequence continues at coordinate 78,004,588 of CM071573.1, read as the reverse complement.
AGAGACAGTGTGTACAGGTATAAATATGCGGACGGGCCACCCAATGGCACTCCGGTAGCGAGTCGGTTAAATCTAGGGCGACACTGGAGGAGACGGAGATAACACACTTCGCAAGACACAATTCAGTCTATGTATAATTCTAATCTTCTATTGGGTTGGTGTGAACAGGGAAAAGCTCGAGTTGTGCGTTTGTTGTTAATACAACCAGATCTTTTAATATACCCTAATATTAGAAAGCTACCGCCCTGCGATTTGCTGCATGTACAATAATCCTCAACTGTACACCTTACTTCTTACTTGGCCTTCCTTTCTGGAATTGTCCTCTTTTTCTACAGTTTCCATGGATGGATTTGTTTTTCCTTGGATTTTGTTTCCTTGACCCAGGCTACAGTCAGGTAATCCACATCGGAAATTGAAGGAAACTTTGTACAGCATCTTTCAGACTCCATTGTACCACGTCGTTACACAACTGGAAGCAACCACAAATTTAAGTTATTATGTTTGCTTCTAGAATCCCCAAAGCAGTATAGAGTCATTACATGTGGGTGCTATTAACCTCTGGGATGAAATTAGTCAGATATTTCCAGCGCTGCTGGTTTTCTGTAACGTGCACCTAGGGACATATTACAAGGTACTCAATCCATTATCTATTGTGATGTGTAGCGCTCTGTCCTCTACGTACCCTTGTTTTTTATAAATGGAGGACATTGGAATAGACTGAAAGTGGTGTTAATAGCAGTTATTACAGTTTAGAAGATTGAAGACTCTACTGAACCACAAACGCGTTGGCATAGTTTGGCAGCACAGTGATTGGCACCCACGAGCAGCATAAGCAGCTGATCTGTCCACCTTGGTGTAAGTTCTTTCCGAAAATGCTCCCCCTCCATGGGAGCCCCCCATCCACCATAAGTGTCCACATAATCTTCCTCCCAGGACTCCAGCATCACCCTGCAACTAGGAACAGGTTATTGGACGATTAGGGTCTTGCTTGCCATTCTTCTTCACCTAGTCGACCTCATTAAAGGGCACATCGGAAAAAAGTGTATATCCTACGCCTCAAGTGGTTAAAAAGTGCCCTTACAAAATAATAGAGACCTGGTTAAACAACGGTAATTATTGATTAGCCCATTTAAAAAAAAAAAAAAGTTTAATTCCTAATATAGTTACAACGAGCAGAAGAAACAGCTAAGATCTCTTTTTTCTCTGAAGAGTATTAGACTGTAGATTGCAACAAATAGCGTGAAGGCATAAAGGAGCCTAAGAATCTAAGAAAATGCAGCAATTTACTGTATGCGATGATTATAGATATAAAAGTCGGAAAGAGACAAGGAGGTATACAGCTACTAAACATCTGAAGGGCTCGAGGACGAAAACTCAAGGCTAATGAAATAGTTTCATTAAACACATGGTAACAAAAACGGAGGACATGAGTCCTCTAACGAGTTTTGCGTAACGCGATTTATCAAAGAGTAGAATAGATAAGGGGAACGCACATCTTTACCCCTGCGCCACCCTGCCAGGCTGTGCCACAACTCATTGCGCCCCATGCTTGCATCATGACGTCCGTTGCCAGGTAATGCAACATACATGACCCCCGACGCGGCATTTTGATTCCACGTTGCCATGGGACGATTACTCAGAAGCCGTCTCTGAAACCAAGGTAGGTGAAGGAGAAGATACCGAGGCCTTACCTCCCGGGCATTTATTTAAATGTAGGCCTTCAGGAAGCGAGCGGGCAATCTCTGTGAACCCCTGCACCACCACCAAAGAGAATCTCAAGCCACCCTGGGGCACCACCCTGCGAATGTCACTGCCAGTAGTGTGGGCATTACCCATGTCACTGCCAGTAGTTTGTGCATTACCCATGTCACTGCCAGTAGTTTGTGCATTACCCATGTCACTGCCAGTAGTTTGTGCATTACCCATGTCACTGCCAGTAGTGTGGGCATTACCCATGTCACTGCCAGTAGTGTGTGCATTACCCATGTCACTGCCAGTAGTGTGGGCATTACCCATGTCACTGCCAGTAGTTTGTGCATTACCCATGTCACTGCCAGTAGTGTGGGCATTACCCATGTCACTGCCGGTAGTGTGTGCATTACCCATGTCACTGCCAGTAGTGTGTGCATTACCCATGTCACTGCCAGTAGTGTGGGCATCATTAACCCCTGGCACTGCCAAGTACTTTGTGCAATTACCCGGGCAACTGCCGTAGTCTGTGCTCAAAACAATGTCCGGGTTCCAAATCTCTTTTGGAACACAGTTCCCGTCGTGCTCCAAGAAAATCCCTCATGCAGTTCTAGCAGGAGACTTTTCTACCTGTCTGATGAGCCATGTGGAGACTGCTTAATTGTCTGTAGCTGCAATTAACCAGCTCCCTGCTGGATTCCTCAGAACAATACAGGCTCTCTATTAAAGCATTTTTAGAGAGGGGGTGTGCCCTGTCACAGCCTCATTGCGAACTTCCATTTATATACGTTAACTTGTATATTATTGAGTATTATACCTACATGTTTATACTGATCCCAGTGCGCTCTTAGTTTTCTTACATTCTAGGAAATTGTTAACTTTTACAATTTCCATCACAGAGGTTCCTGGGGCTAAAATACACCAGGATTTAAAAAAGAGGCAGAAAATGGGACAAACTATGAACATTACATTCATGTTTCAGGTAACTCCTCACTACAACTAATCCTCTTAGCGCATGTAAATGGAAGCAGATAGAATTTTCACAGAACACAAATGATGCATTACTGGTTTTACTTATAGGTCTGTTCTCTATGTAATGTTAGGGGCGTTTGGAACAGACTCCTTACGGATTGCACATTTACAGAAACAGCGTCCTGAGAGTAAAGACAGCACCTCCTAGGAAAAAAGTGGAGCCAATCAGCCCAGATAACCAAATATTGTAATATTTATGGATGTCCTTGGAAGTGTGTGAGCGCATCAAACAATCAGAGCATTAATCCTCTTCATGCAACACATAAAAAGTTGAATTTCACCTATTAAACACGATGCTGTTTTTAGTTTACTTTTGTCCTCAAAAAGTAGCACACCTGAAGTACTTGGGAGTTATTCAAAGAATATTTTAATGACCCCTATAAGGTATAATATATATATAGATATATATAATATATATATATATATATATATATATAATTTTTTTTTTTTTTTATATATATATATATATTTTTTTTATATATAATATAATTTTTATTTATTTATTTTTTTATAACACGTGTCTCTTCAAGTGTTTGACGGTTGTTAATAATAATAACTTTATTTCATACAGTGCTTTAATCCCAATGGGACTCAAAGTGCGGCACAATTATGTGGGAATGTTACAGACACAATCCCTGCAAAGAGGATTTTACAAGCTATGATTTTGGCGCCTGAGGCACAGGGAGATAAAGTGACTTGCCCAAGATCACAAGGAGCCGACACCGGGATTTGAACCAGGTTCCCCTGCTTCACACTCAGTGGCATTGCTTTCGGTGCCTCTAGTCACTGAGCCTCTTCTTGAGTTGAGGGATGCCCCTATCTCTCTCCTCCTCCTCCTTCTCCTCCTCCTCCTCCTCCTCCTCCTCCTCCTCCTCCTCCTCCTCCTCCCTTCCCCATTTCAGGATCTGGAACTTCTGGGTGAATCGAATGAGCGATGGCGACCGATAGTATCACAAACACCCGAACAGAGAATGTCACTTTTAAACCCAAGCCGCGAATATCTGCGGCTGCGAAGAAACGCCACATTCGTGGCGAATTAGAATGTCGGCAAAAACTGTGCCCATCTGTAGTTACATTGTGAAAACATTCTATCACAAAAAGGGTGTACAATGAGATTGAAACATTGCCCTCTAGTGGTGGCCTTTAGATCTGGGACTTGCAGTGGAAAGGACTGCCATATTTTTTATTGAAAAAATGGCCTGCTCTGTACACATAATGTAATTATTGTTGTTACACGTGCGCCATTTAATTCCTTCCTAACACCTACAATTGTTCACAACCATTTCCCAAAAGTCAAATTGACAAAAGTTGAGTACAATAGGAAAAACGACCTTGATAGACATATACTAAGAGACTGGTGTTCAAAATGTTAGAACAGCCCCTGTAGTCTGCACAGCTTATGCTTTTGTGAGAGGCTTCTTCCATTTTTCTTGTATGTTAAATTCTTTCTTTTATTTTAAATTTTAAAAAAAGATGCACTTTTATCATTTTGCGACAATGATTTACAGGAAGTAACAATTGCAAGGCATTGGATGTTCATAATTAAGAATAAGAAATGCTTGTATATTCTTCATAGCCTGGGGTATAATAAAACAAATTGGAATGTAGTCTTTGACAAACACATCATGAACCGAATGTGTAATTCCCTAGCCAGGTATTTAACACAGCTTTACTCTTTCCAGGTGTTGAAGTATACAGTCTGATCTTTGTGACTTGGTACCTCGTCATTTGGTCACTGTCAGGAATTTAAACCCGGACTGATAAGCCATAAGGGGGTCTTTATACCTCTTTATAAAGCAGTGTAACATATTCTGTCTGTGGCTGCATCATACATAAGAAGCTTAGTAATGGAATTTTTGTTGTACATTCGAAGAGGATGATTAGCGCAGGAGGATTACGTAACCTCAGACCTACGGGGGGGGGGGGGGGTTGCAGGAAAGAATGATCAGAATGACAGAAGATCCAGAATGTTATTATTTTATCAGAATGCATGTTTCACATTACTGACACTCCCCAAATTACAAAGAGGTGGGAAATAGGTTTAATTTACCTTGATACAGGGGTGACCTAACTCCAGTTCTCAAGAACTCCCCCCCCCCTCCCAACAGGTCTGATTTTGAGGATAGCCTAGCTTCAGCACAGGTGGCTCAATCTTCTACTGAGTCACTGGTTAAGCCAACTGTGCTATCCTATAAACCTGACCTGTTGGGGTCTTGAGGACTAGAGATGAGAACCACTGTCTTGATATATTGTAACCACAACATGCAGGACTAAAATCCCCTTTACAGGAAAATGCCTTCATTTGTATGTGGCGAGTAGTTTTGAGGTGAAGCGCCTCCATTGTCTTTTATTTTCCAATCTCATTTCGGCAGTTCAGTCTCCACATACTACAAAGTCCATCAGCTCCTCGTGTCCATTTTCAATGGTCTTGTTTTTAAGTTCCCCTAGGAAATGTGTTACATACTTCTGCTCCATCTCAGCTGTGGCAACGATTTGCTGACATTTAGCGTCGGAGAAATAAGCGGTTGAAACGCCGCTGATGGCAAAGGGAGTGGCTGAAAAATATAAAACAGAGACAGTTAAAACTGCAGGCCAAGCAATATCCTACATGTGTGTTTTTAATAAATCAGTTCAGTACTTTGAGAAAATAGTTGTAGCATTTTTTTCCCTTAAAAATAACTCTGAATTATATTTGTAATATATTACAATGTAACAAGCATTTTTGTTTCTATAGTAACCATTTACAAAGTCACATTCCCTTCCTCTACTGAAACAGGCTCTGGCACACCGCTTTTTGAGCCCTGCCCTCTCTCTAGCAGTTTACCAATTGTATCTAGTGACTGCCTTTTCACATGACCTTCCACACAGAACATTGCACCTTTGGTCCTCTTTTGCTGCACTGACCGCCATTTAGTGAACACCAAGCTGAATCTTCACTGATCAATCACAGGAGAACGAATCAATCAGCAACTTAGCTAATTACTTATCATTGTGTGGATTGTATTGATGCCCATACTAAAGGGGGGGGGGGGGAACCGGCAGCTTGGACTGTTGCTTTAATACGTTTGTACAACTGTGTCTTATTACCTTTGGAGGCCGGAAGCACATTGGCAGTGAGTGACTTAGGTTGTCTGATCACATGCAAGGGAGGAATAGTGAAACAAAATGAAGAGAGCAAAGACGCTTTACAATATATTGAAGGCTCCTATGGCAGTAGCAAAACGTCACGTTGTTTCAGCCAGTCGACATGCTACTGAATAAGGAATGGTTGAAGTGTGATTGGTTGAGAGTTCTCAGCAGAACCATCCTGCAAATGTAGGTACATAGCAGCAACAGAGTATCAGGAGAATGCACTGCATAAGAGACGGGGTTAGCTGCTCTGTACTGCTCGTATCCCTGCATCCCATGAGATCATCTATTCTGCTGGGTTCTAAGTTCATGGCTATACAATGGGGACTAGCACGTTTGGGTTCTTTACCCCATGCTTTACAGCTTTGTTTTGTACAGGGGTGGGCCAAAATGGTTAAGTTGTGTTCCATAATCATACATTTATTACTTTGTACATCACATAAAATACACATTAGAAGCCGAGCTGAGTTCTTATTCGTCACTTTTATTTGCATGATCATCATCAGGACCCAAACTCACCTATGCATTCCGCTAACCGGCGCCCACCAACGTATTGAGTCGTCCAAGAAAACCCAGTGTGTTTCCCGCATTCTTCATAGACCCTGCTTCTTCTCAGGAACGCAAAGTCATAGCCCTTAAAAGAAGCACAACATCCATGTGGCTGTTATTCTGTTTAGTGGCCATACAGTATAGCAAGAGACACAGAACCTACTCTGGGCAAAGGAGCATCTCAGAAGGTCTGGATAGTGCTGGGGGTCACCACAAAGGAAGAAAAGCCCAATATTTCAGTGGGGAAAAGCACTGCTTTTTTTTAAAGATCTTCCTCCTACATGTAAAATATCCCACTGTATTACAGTATAACAAAACTCAACAAATGTAAAGTTTAGGCACATAAATGTGTTATAGACACTGGATGTGGAGCTTTGAGGTGTTCCAAATTTGGAAGAAATCAGTAAACATGAATGCACATTGGTTTGCAGTAAAGTACATACCTGATTGCACATTGGTTTGCAGTAAAGTACATACCTCATTGCACATTGGTTTGCAGTAAAGTACATACCTGATTGCACATTAGTTTGCAGTAAAGTACATACCTGATTGCACATTGGTTTGCAGTAAAGTACATACCTGATTGCACATTGGTTTGCAGTAAAGTACATACCTGATTGCACATTGGTTTGCAGTAAAGTACATACCTGATTGCACATTGGTTTGCAGTAAAGTACATACCTGATTGCACATTGGTTTGCAGTAAAGTACATACCTGATTGCACATTGGTTTGCAGTAAAGTACATCCCTGATTGCACATGTGGTAAGTACTACCGTTCATTGGTTTAAAGTCATACCTGATTGCACCCTTGGTTGGCAGTAAAGTACATCCCTGATGCTCCTGGTTTGCAGTAAAGTACCATACCTGATTGCACATTGGTTTGGTCAGTAAAAGTTACATACCTGATTGCACATTGGTTTGTCTTAAAGTACATACCTGATTGCACTTGGGTTTGCAGTATGTACATACCTTATTGCACATTGGTTTGCCATTAATGTACATACCTGATTGCACATTGGTGTTGGCAGAATAAATGTACACTAACCTGATGCACATTGGTTTGCAGTACAGTACATACCTTCATTGCACTTGGTTGTGCAGTAATGTACATAACTGATGCACTTGGTTATGAGTAAATGTCCATACCTGATGTGCACAATTGGTTGCCAGTAATGTACATACCGTCATTGACATGTGGTTGCAGTAAAGTACTACATGATTGCACATTGGTTGCACAGTAATGTACATACTCATTTGCACATCGGTTTTGGCAGTAAGTACAATACCTGATTGCACCTTGGTGTATCAGTAAATGTACATAACTGATAGCACATTGGTTTTGCAGTAAAGTACATACCTGATTGCACATTGGTTTCAGTAAAGTACATACCTGATTGCACATTGGTTATGCAGTAAAGTACATACCTGCTTGCACATTGTTTGCAGTAAAGTACTACCTATTGCACATTGGTTTGCAGTAAAGTACATACCTGTGATTGCACATTGGTTTGCAGTAAAGTACATACCTGATTGCACATTGGTTTGCAGTAAAGTACATACTGATTGCACATTGGTTTTGCAGAGTAAAGTACTACCTGATCGCCATTGGTTTGCAGTAATGTACTACCGATTGCACATTGGGTTTGCAGTAAAGTACATACCTGATTGCACATTGGTTTCATAAGTACATACCTGTTGCACATTGTTTGCAGTAAAGTTACATACCTGATTGCACATTTGTTTTGCAGAAGTACATACCTGATGCCATTGGTTTGCTAATGACAACCTGATTGCACATTAGGTTTGCAGTAATGTACATACCTTGTGGCACATTGGTTGTCAGTAAAGTACTACCTGATGCTCCTTGGTTTGCAGTAAAGTACATACCTGATTGCACATTGGTTTGCAGTAAAGTACATACCTGATTGCAACATTGTTATCAGTAAAGTACATACCTGATTGCACATTGGTTTGCATAGAGTACATACGTTACATAGTTTGCAGAATGACCATCGATTGCACATTGGTTGGCAGTAAAGTACATACCTGATTGCTCTTGGTTTGCAGTAAAGTACATACCTATTGCACATTGGTTTGCAGTAAAGTACATACCTGATTGCACATTGGTTTGCAGATAAAGTACATACCTGAATTGCACCTTTGGTTTGCAGTAATGTACATACCTGATTGCACATTGGTTGGTTGGCAGTAAAGTACATACCTGATTGCACATTGGTTTGCAGTAAAGTACATACCTGATTGCACTTGGTTTGCAGTAAAGTACATACCATGAGCACATTGGTTTCAGTAATACATACCATTGCACATTTGGTTTGCAGTAAAGTACATAACCTGATTGCACATTGGTTTGCAGTAAGTACATACCTGATTGCACCATTGGTTTGCAGTAAAGTACATACCTCATTGCACATTGGTTTTTGCAGTAATGTACATACCTGATTGGCACATTGGTTTGCAGTAGTACACTACCTGATGCCACTTGGTTTGCGTAAAGTACATACCTGATTGCACATTGTTTGCAGTAAAGTACATACCTGATTGCACATTGGTTTGCAGTAATGTAGCTACATTATTGCACATTGGTTTGCAGTAAAGTACATACCTGATTGCACATTGGTTTGCGAGTAAGTACATACCTGATTGCACATTGGTTTGGCAGTAATGTACATACCTGATTGCACAATTGGTTTGCATCTAAAGTACTACTGATTGCACATTGTTTCAGTGTACATACCTGATGCACATGGTTTGCAGTAAAGTACATACCTGATTGCCCCATTGGTTGCATAAAGTACATCCTGATTGCACATCATGGTTTGCAGTAAAGTACATACCTGATTGCACATTGGTTTGCGCAGTAATACTACCTGATTGCACATTAGTTTGCAGTAAAGTACATACCGTCATTGCACATTGGTTGCATAAAGTACATACCTGATTGCACATTGGTTTGCAGTAAAGTACATACCTGATTGCACATGGTTTGCAGTAAATGTACATACCTGATTGCACATTGGTTTGCAGTAAAGTACATACCTGATTGCACATTGGTTTGCAGTAAGTACATACCTGTTGCACATTGTTTGCAGTAAAGTACATACCTGATTGCAACATTGGTTTGCAGTAAGTACATACCTGCATGCACATTGGTTTGCAGTAAGTACATACCTGATTGCACATTAGTTTGCAGTAAAGTACAATCCTATTGCACATAGTTTGCAGTAAAGTTACATACCTCATTGCACATTGGTTTGCATAATGTAACATACCTGATTGCACATTGGTTTGCAGTAAAGTACATACCGGATTTGCACATTGGTTTGGCAGTAAGTACATACCTGATTGCACATTGGTTTGCAGTAAAGTACATACCTGATTGCACATTGGTTGCAGTAAAGTACATACCTGATTGTCACATTGGTTTGCAGTAAAGTACATACTGATTGCCATTGGTTTGCAGTAAAGTACATACTGATTGCATTGGTTTGCAGTAAATACATACCTGATTGCACATGGTTTGCATAAAGTACATATCCTGATTGCACATTGGTTTGCAGTAAGTACATACCTGATTGCACATTGGTTTGCAGTAAGTACTACCTGATTGCATTGGTTTGCAGTAAAGTACCATACCTGATTGCACATTGGTTTGCTAAGTACTACCTGATTGCACATTGTTTGCAGTAAAGTACATACCTGATTGCACATTGGTTTGCAGTAATGTACATACCTGATTGCACATTGGGTTTGCAGTAGTACATACCTATTGCACATTGGTTTGCAGTAAAGTACATACCTGATTGCACTTGGTTTGCAGTAAAGTACATACCTGATGCACATGGTTTGCAGTAAAGTACATACCTGATTGCTCTTGGTTTGTCAGTTAAAAGTACATACCTGATTGCACATTGGTTTGCAGTAATAGTACATACGATTGCACATTGGTTTTGCAGTAAAGTACATACCTGATGCACATTGTTTGCAGTAAAGTACATACCGATGCAATTTGGTTTGCAGTAAAGTACATACCTGATTGCACATTGGTTTGCAGTAAAGTACATACCTGATTGCACATTGGTTTGCGTAAAGTACATATCTGATTGCACATTGGTTTGCAGTAAATACTCCTGATTGCATCTGGTTTGGGGGGGGGCAGTAAAGTACATACTGATTGCACATTGGTTTGCAGTAATGTACATACCTGATTGCACATTGGTTTGCAGTAAGTACATACCTTTTTGCACATTGGTTTGCAGTAAAGTACATACCTGATTGCACCATGGTTTGCAGTAATGTACATACCTGATTGCACATTGGTTTGCAGTAATGCTACTCATATCCTGTAGTGTATCAACGAGCACATTGGTTTGCAGTAATGTACATACCTGATTGCACATTGGTTTGCACGTCAATGTACATATCCTGATGCACATTGGTTTGGCTAATGTAACTACCTGATTGCACATTGGTTTGCAGTAAAACATACCTGATTGCACATTGGTGCAGTAATGTACATACCTATTGCACATTAGTTTGCAGTAAAGTACATACCATGATTGCACATGTTGAGTATGTCAACCGGATTTGCACATGTCAGATAAAAAAAAAAAAAAAAACATACATGATGCACATGGTTGCAGTAATGTACAACCTGATTGCACATTGGTTATCCGTAAAGTACATACCTGATTTGCACATTGCGTATAAAGATGCATGGTTCAGTAAAGTACATACCTGTAGTTGCACATTGGTTTGCAAGTAAGATTACGAGACATGGTTCAGTAAGCTCATACCGATTGCACTTGTTTTGCAGTAAAGTTACAATACCTGATTACATTGGTTTGTCAGTAAAGTACATACCTGATTCACATTGGTTTGCCAGTAATGTACATACCTGATTGCACATTGGTTTCAGTAAAGTACATACTGATTGCACATTGGTTGCAGTAAAGCATACCTGATTGCACATTGGTTTGCAGTAAAGTCAAACCTATCACGTTCTGACATACCTGTTCACATTGGTTTGCAGTAAAGTACATACCTATTGCACATTGGTTTGCAGTAATGTACATACCCACCTGATTGCACATTGGTTTGCAGTAATGTACATACCTCATTGCACATTGGTTTGCAGTAAAGTACATACCTGATAGCACATTGGTTTGCAGTAATGTACATACCTCATTGCACATTGGTTTGCAGTAAAGTACATACCTGATAGCACATTGGTTTGCAGTAATGTACATACCTGATTGCACATTGGTTTGCAGTATTGGACACCACCTAGATGTACACACACCAACCCTCCATTGCTGGGCACCAGAGGCAGGGTGCAATTACTCGGGGACATTGTCTTTATATAAGCTGAAAAAGAAAAGAACAATATTTCAGACACAAACCAACGCTGACTAGTGAGGTTAATCTCCCTAAGCAATCAGCTCGTACCTTTGTTCTGAAAATCTTTCAACATGTCGAGTGCTTCTTGGACTGACCGGATCAGTGAATTCATTTGTGTTCTGTTCAGTTTGCTGATTTCATCACGCTTGTCTGAAAACGACTGAAATAAAAAGGCATAAGCCCATATTTACTAAGCAGTGTTATTCAATAAGACACCTTCGGGTGCTGGAAAACAATTCAACTTAATGGGCCATAAAGTGTCTTCCAGCTCGGGAGAGTATTCTGCGGAATAGCACAGTGTAGAGAATATGGACCATACAGTTGTGACACAGAAGGATATGTCAGTCCCACTAGCAGTGGCGGTAACAAAGGCGTGCAGAAGACCCGTGCCTCTCTAATAGCAAGATCACATTATCTTGCTCTCGTTTTCCCCCTTCCCCGTCGGTATTGCCCCCTTGTCATTCAACTTATTTGCTTATCTTTCACTGAGAATATTTCACCTTTATTTGCAGGTTCAGAAGTTCTTCGAGGTTCCAATGGGCAAGTCCTTCACCGGCTGTGACGTCTGAAATAAAAAAACTTTCTCTAGGGTCGCTCACTGTTCTGATGACTAATCCATTCACATCTAAGATCCATATCAGGTCATTATTGAAGCAGATTCGCACAATGGGCTGTTACAATGTTACCATCACAACTATACCGTTCAGGAGCCATTATCAAGGGTCACCGATTACAGACAAGTCAAACAAAGTGAGTGGACACATTGCCATGTTACAGTATATAAACAACCAATTAGTCTGGGATCAGTTGAGCACAGTTCTCTGGTATGCACTGTATTTAGGGTCCTATGTTTGCAGGAACAGTCAGGGACCCTTTGGCTGGACAGATATGAGCAAATATCTATATTTGACTAGTTTCTATTTTTCTCATTTCTATTGTTCACTAATAGCCCAGTTGAGTCAATGGTGTACTTCCAAGCTTCTCTTTTCCTATATTATATTATATTATAGTGAGCAAGTGTTTATATTTTCAAGTAAATCTAAATATTCACTTTCTAATGAGCAGATCAATTCTGGATTTCACCACTAGGTGGCCTTACCGATCCCAAATATAGAGAATTACAGGAGAAGCTGGGGTATATACTAGAAGAGACACTGTATGCTCACAGTTAGACTTTAATGTTTTCCAGGGGGTAGATCAGGGGTGCCCAGCTCAAGTCCTTAAGCCCTGCTCCGCCCCCCACCCCCTCACCCCCCCAACAGGTCCGGTTTTCAGGATATCCCAGATTCAGCACAGGTGGCTCAATCAGAGGTTCACTCTAGGATTCTTCATCCCACTAGTGTCTAATGTATGGAACACTTCAATATAATATTGTTGCATACATTTAAATCAAGTTTCTTTGCCAATCAGCCAGTCCAAAGCTATCAGGAACATTGCCAAAGACAGGGAGATGGGAAGATATAAAGCTAAAATAGTGCATAGCATTAACATACAGATACAGTATGTGAGATAAGTAACCTCGTCTAACTCCTGCAAAATAAAAAAACAGGTTACAGGATTCACCTCATATATACAACCAAGGTATAATCCAGAACGTGTGACCTTACATGCTTCCACAGTATAATGTATCTTACAATAAATTACTCCTCATTAAAATAAACTGATCACATAGGCAGACTGGTACACTTACCTGAGACAGGCGTGACAGCTCCGATACAGAGACAGAGAATAGCACAAAGTAGACTGACATTGTTCGGCATGTTTGCTGTACCAAATAACGGCACCTGAAAAACACAGCTGCAATAGGATACTGTATGTGATCTGTCCTATTTATACTGGCTTGTGTATTCGTTACCCAGATAGCAAATGGCTGGTTTCAAACATTGCTCAACCTTTGAATAACCTCTGAATAATAGAACTTCCAGTAAAACCACTTGCAAAAATGCTGCCTGGAAGTCAGATCTCCAAGCTGTAAAATGAAACCAAAAATGTGTACCAATGTAGCCCTTTTTGTGAACGCCTGCAATAAGGAACTACTGTGGTGCATGTACCTGTGTCCTCAGGAGCTCTGAGCCTCCGCTATTTGGGAGCCTGGGGTCATACCTTTATTAATCGCGGTGCAGCGCCTCCACTTGCCCAGGATCCCCATGATAGAGATTATACCCTGAGCAAGAACATCACAACAGCATTTTGCAACACCAACCTTTTATATATCATGCATAAAGAACAAATGATCTGCAGAATAAACATATAACATTACACACACACACCGTGGCTCGGCCACACCTTATTAGGGATAATGTCCTGTACATAGGTGGCTCTGCCACTCTCCTTAGGAGTATGTCTTATAACCAGTATAGGTATGGTACCATAGGATTTGCACAGTTGGCCCGATTAGTTAGTGGGAGGCGGGATCAGCGCCTGGTGACCGGTGTAGGTGCACTTATAAACAATGATACCTTCCGGTCACTGCGATGACCATCACACTCCACGCAGGGTCCTAGCGTTGCTCCAGCCTTTCGCCGTCACTCCTTGCTGCAGCGCCGTCTGTATCCAATCCAAGATGGCGGCCGCAGCTCCGCAGCCAAGTCACACTAATGGGAAATGTCCCTACCAACTAAGGCCGTCCTTACAAAACAGCACCCTACGGTGACAGGGGAATACTCCTCGGGCCGGGGGATACCTTTCACCTAAGCGGACGGGTCACTGACCCTCCGCTCGCGCGCACGAGGTTCCGCCAACCTCCTCCTTCACCTCCCTCTCTGCTCTGACCCACCGCCCACACGCATCCGGTTCCTCTATACAGAGTCTCGCACCCGATTGGTTCTCAGCCTCAGCTGACTCTCTCGCAGTTCGGAGTTCAAAGTTCAAACCCCCAAAGTCTCCACAGATTGGTTACCCTTCGCGCGCTTCTCTCGCGCATGCGCAGCCCAACTTGTACACAGTGACCTTGCTGACAGAATGACTAATATGGCGCTGCCCTTGTGATTGACAGCGCGGAACCTTTAGATATATATATATGCACATCCTTACACCAACAATAAACTGCTATGGAGTTAACAGGTTCTGTTTAGCTCGTTTTAATCAAGTTGGATACATTTTACCAGTAGTGTAGTGATAGATAGATAGATAGATAGATAGATAGATAGATAGATAGATAGATAGATAGATAGATAGATAGATAGATGTTTTAGAAGAGCAAAAGATTCAAGCAAAGAAAACTTAATTTATCGTATTCCAGCCTCATTCCTAATAATCTACCAATCACTATATGGAGTCTCCCTATTGATCCCTAGAAATTCAGTTCCTTTGGGTTTCGCCTCAGTAATATCCCAGCATTTGACACAAGTTTCATCCAGCTCATACCTGCCAGCTTAACCTATCAGCTGTCTGAGGGGCCTGCGAATCAATACTTTAATTTACATGATGCTGAGAAAGGTGACTGATGCAAAGAAAAAAACAGTTGATACATATGATAAACATGTTTTTGCTAAATCAAGTATGAAGCAACACTTCTTAATATATCAGTACAAGGTAACATATTAACTTTTGGAGTGTCGGGGGTCAGGCGGCGCCAGAGTGTCACCAGATCCCTGCCACTTCCGTGCCATGCAACTTGATAGATCACTGGTGAGACCTCACCTGGAGTTCTGTGATTCATTCTGGAAACCAGATCTCTGGAAGGAGATTTAGCACAAAAGGGGGCTACTATGATGGTTCATTATCTTCTACACTTACAGCATAAGCCTATTCCAAAGAAAGAGCAGGGTTAGAACCAGAGGTCATTCTCTGATGCTGGAGGGTGAAGTGTGAGGGATCAAATTATTCTTATCTGTCATCAAATGCTATGTTTCTATGATAGTTTAATATTTTGAGGTTCCTGTTTACTTTATCCAACTTTAATAAATCAAGATCAATAAATTAGGACAAACCCTTAATTAGATTCATTTGTCACTAGTAAGTAAATCGTAAGCTCTTCGGGGCAGGGACTCCTTTTCCTAAATGTTACTTGTATGTCTGAAGCACTTCTTCCCTTTGTGTTATTTGTATTATTTGTTATCTATACGATTGTGACGTGTATTACTGCTGTGAAGCGCTATGTATATTAATGGCGCTATATAAATATATACATACATACATAGCGCCGGTTTGGGAGCTAAACAGCAGATCATGCTTTGATGACGCTGGGGCAATGTGCATTGGAATTCCTTTTATTAAGCTCATTTACTAAAATCTCTATATTTGCTTAATGCTGAGACTCTAGGACACTAAAGGGACACCGACAGGTCAGGTTTTCAGGATATCCCTGCTTCAGCACAGGTGGCTCAATCAGTGGCCCAGAATGAGCCACTTGTGCTGAAGCATGAATATCCTGAAAAACTGACCTGTCGGTGTCCCTTGAGAAGTGGAGTTGGCCGCCCCTCGTGTATAGTCTGACTGATAGAGCAGCAGTATCTGAGATTGGTGCTACAGGTATCAGGAGAAGTTTCCCTCACTGAACACATACTGAGGACTGAATTGACCTCCAATAATGAATTCTCTCCTTTCTCCTCTCCTTTCTCCCAGCCCCTTAGCTGTGGTTTCCATGGCTGCCTCCATTCACACACAGAACAGCAGAGGTTGCCACGGTAATAACGGATCCCAATGAAACAATACACGTTTTGTGTGCATCAAAGTACTGAAGACGTTTTTCCAATCTGGGTGAAGCCCGATGATGAGATGAAACCCCCACCCCCCAAAAAATAAAACAGAAAAAAAAGACACACAATGAAAAAAGTCAAATAGTGCAGTATTTTATTAAGGGTGTTAAGTGACTCACAGATCAGGTAAGTATCACTCTCACATTATTGGATTTACAGTTTGCCCATAACCCCCCCCGGAGTGGCCTCAAACATGGTGCCTGGAGCCATCTCTCCCTCTCCCTTCCACCATCTGTGTCAGACATTTACACTGGACCATATCCATTTCTTATATAGAAAAACATTTTAGACATATTTTTGTATTATTTTTCGCTATGTTTTCCTCTGTTTGTTCTATTTCAATTAAATAATTGTAGCCATGCTGTAAAATGGTCTGCAGTTTTCTCTCCTGCTGGCAGTAAGCCTGGTAAGTTACAGGGATGCCAGCAGTAATCATGGAGGTTTGCCCTCACACCCTGGTGAGGTGCCCTATGTATGGATGGGAGTGGCTACATACTCTGAGTCCACTGTTAGTGACATCAGACATGTGCCTGCCTCCTGAGATATATAAGGCACAGCACTGACCAAAGTTAGGTGTTGGAGTAAGGAGCAAGTCTGCGTTGAGACTTGGGAATCGGTGGTACACTAGTGCTTTAACTAGTGGCCCTATGTTATGTTAAGTAACATCTAGCTGACCAAGCCATACTGTGTCCAGGGACCTGGCACAGGGGTGATCTCCCTGAGGGGAGAGGGGATCCCACTCCATTGGGAGGGTGTACCTTTGAAAGGATAACACAGCAAGATGTGTGGCTAAGAGAAACTCACTGTAAGGAGCAGTTGGCCCGCACCGTAAGCCATAATAAAGCAACCTTGATCAAAGACATCTTCATGTGTGAGTCTGCACTTACTCTACATATGATGGCACCACAGAGGAGTTCCTCATCAGCACCATCCCCATGCGGATGCAGGGATCCTGATGAGGTGGAGGCGCTGCACTGGATATAGGTAGGACTCAAGCACACTACCTCAGCTGCCTGTCTGGGTTGGCAATCCCCACACAACATCATGCGGGAGACTCAGGAGTCCTGTTGCCAACAGGTGCACCACCAGACACAACTATGTAATGGGGACTGGTTAGACCACAGGGGCCAATGTGAGATTGTGTGGGTCAGGCTAGGCCAGAAAATCCGTTACATAATAAATAGGTAAAAATGAAAGTTTTTGACAAGCTAAAAGGGGAGAAATAGATAATCACAACGAGCCATCAGAATATGGTATGCCGCCATTTTGCGTTCGCCAATCACTATCCAATGCTTTTCCGCATGTGGCTGTAAAGTGGTTTAAGTGGGGAAAGAATAAGAAGGTATTGGGAATGGTATGTTGATGTGTTTTCATGAGTTTGTACACAGCAGAGTCCCAATGACAAAACCCAGCATATCCAAATAAACCCAACACACAGAAGGATATAAACATTACTTTTATTGGTTGGTTGGTGAATACAATCTTTCAGACCTTCTTCGTGGACTACAGTAGTTATAGGTCAAACTGAATGACAAAGTCCCGGCACAAAAATGTATTTCTTTAGCATGTTTGCAAAGTGAACAATGAACATACATAATACATTGTAATAACGGCCTTAGCATTCTAGGATATAAAGTAACTGAAGAGATTGATTGACCCATTAGCTGACACAGGAATAAGGAAACACTCTGCTGTTTGTCTGATAAAACATATGTTCTGCAAGTTATTAAGGCCCAGTATGAATATTCTGTAGTTATGTGGGCATATCCTCCAATAAATGACCTTTATCAAGACCTAGAGTTATGAAACAGAAACTGTTACTATTGATAATTGGAACTATAAAACATCAAAACCCACAAACTGTGTACCAGTCTCCCTTGGAGTAAGGGTAACACAGGGGTGGAGGGGCTGTATGAATGGATCATTTTCTTCTTTAATGTGTCATTTATATCAGCAGAATTATTAACCTTGTCTAATGTATGAAATCTGTAAAAACGCTGACTGGGTTTGCTGCTCCCGTGAAAGCACAGAATGTACAATAATAGACAGGCTGCATGGAGTCGTTTGACCGACACTAAGGGGACATTCACTAACCTCTAATACAGGTTATCGTACCACAATCCCGTATCCACTGCCGGTCAACCGAGATCGCCCCTGACTTTGTTTGCTGGGTTTTCTCTTATATTTCATATAGTCCAAAGTAGGGGAAACTCCTACTCAATCAGATGGGACTTTTCATCCGCTTACATTGTAATTAGCTGCATCCGACCTTATAGAATCAGCTCCGTCATGTGTATTCATCGCCTTCCTTATGTTCTGGGGCCTGCAGGCGTGAGCCATACAGACTGATAGAAGAAATTGGAACTGCCGCTCACAGAAAAGGGAACTGGAGTCAAAGTTACAATTGTGTCTTTCATTTGCCGAGGTGATGTACGTTTCGGGAGGTACAGCACCTGACCCCCTCCCCCCCAAAACATTGTGCTTCACCTCTGCAAATAGAAGACAAAAATGTCACTGGCTCCAGTACCGTTTTCTGCGCGCCGCAGTGATACGGTTCCTATCAATGGGACTGCCCAAAAAAACTATTCTTTTTAAAGGAGCAATTCGTGTTCTTTTTATTATTGTTTTTTTTTAACATGGGTTTAAAGCAGGGGGTTTCCAGAGCTGAACCCCATTAATTTCAACTCCGGGGACCCCCTGATTCCCGAGATACAGACCTCCGAAGAGGGTGCAGGTGTCACAGCAAAGTTTAAAGCTCCCGTGTCACACAGGCCAATAGGAAGCCGCACCGGATGACGTCACAGTTTCCTATTGGCTCGCAGAGCGCGGGAGCTTTGAAACTCCGTCATTGCATGAACCCTGCTAGCTGAGCGAAGCGGCTACTGGCGCCTCCTACGGAGGTATCTCCGGAAGCCGGGGGTCCCCAGAGCTGAAATTAATGGGATTCACCTCCAGGGACCCCCTGCTTCAATCCTATGTTAAAAAAACAGTGGGAGTGACATTCGATGCAGCAAGGATCCAGTCAAGTCACACGAGCAAGATCTGTGCTAGCATGTGTGGCTAGTTTTACATTATCTAGAGGGAATAGCTGATTTAGGACGAGGAACAAGGTTTGGCTGAAGCTTGCACAATTATTTAGCTGCTTTAAGGACAGTAATAATGTTATACCCCGTACACATCCTTTATTTCGGTACTTTTTACACTTAGCTATGTATTTATAATTTCATTTATATAGCGCCAAGATTACACAATTACAATGCAAGAAAACAAAGTACAAGCAATGAGGATAAGGGCAGCCAGCCAATGGTAACCTACGTCAAAGGGACACCTTGGCCCAAAGAGCTTACAATCTAAGGGGTAATTCAATGTAGTCAGAAGCGTTTGCTCAGGATGTTTTTAGACAGAAATCTCCATTGACTTTAATGGGGATTATCCGCTGAAAACAGCCCAGAAGGGCCACTTTGGAAACTATAGAAAAATCATTAATGTATCCAATTATTTACACACAAAAAAACTTAGCCTTTTGCTATGTGGTCTTTGGTTAACTCCTTCTCTGCCCAAGCTAGCAGCACATGAGTTAATAATAGTAGCTGCATGTAGCTTGTACATTAAGTCCACTGTGTCCCAGTTGAATAAAGATATATTCATGTGTTATAATGCTGCCTTGACCCGCTTGGGTTGCTGCTTTAGAAAATTAGATCCATTTTGAAAGAGTAACTTCTCTTTCTTTTGTTCTTTTAAATATTGCATAATTATGTGCGACATCAAACGTGCGGAAAAGCACAGGATTCTCATGTTTCCGTTGTCAATTTGACATTGTAAATAGGACATAATTTTAAATGTCAATAGCAAACTGTGCTATCCAAGGAAACCAAATATTGTGAGTTCCCGGATTCCTGGCAACCTAGTTAGAAACGAATGTGAAAACACATCCCCGGCTGTTCCGCTGGCTGTGGTCACAGCACAGGCTGCTGCGTGACACAGGCACAAGCTGATGTCTTCATTCACTAGATTTTGCTAGATTTCAGGCTCTCCCTTCTGGGAAAACCTGCTTTCAAGCGGCATTCCTGATTATGCGCCATGGTCTTCATTGAGCTAATGCAGAAAGAGCACAAACTACGGCCATTATTTTTATTAGGTTGGTGTGTGTAGGTCTCTATTAGTATCTGCACATGTGTTAGGCTGCGTCCCCGCTAGCGCTGAGCGGGCGGTGCTTGGCGAGGTGACATATATATATATATGCAAGTCCCCGCTCACGCGATGCGCGCGGGTATGCGCGTGCACACACGCTCAGCCCTTAGGTAAATAATTTTTTTTTAACTTTCCCGCTCGCTCAACTATTCGGCAATGCCGCCCCCCTCTCCCCCCCCCCCCCCCCCCCCCCCCACGCGGGCGCGCGAGCAGACGCAGGACACCCGGTTTGCATGCTTTGAGCGCCAGTGCTAGCGGGGACTCAGCTTATGTGTTAAGGTGACTCGAAGCTGGTCACGGGTTTCAGCTCTACTTTGAGGTCTTTTAAAAGTCAGAATAGTGTCATTTTTAAAAGGTTATTTTGTTGGTACTTCCTGCCCTAATGCAGGGGTGCCCAAATCCAACTCTTAAGGGCCACCAACAGGTCAGGTTTTAAGGATAGCCCTGCTTCAGTCAAAGACTGAGCAACTGATTGAGTCATCTGTGCTGAAGCAGGGATATCCTTAAAACCTGACCTTTTTGTGCCCTTGAAGGCTGGAGTTGGCCACGCCTGCCCTAATGAATACCAGTCTAATGGAAATGTTCCCGAGAAGCTATTTGCGTCGAACTTTTGTCCACACCGATTGCTGTCGTTTGTGCAAGAAATATTTCTACTAAATACGGCTTATAAACTATTTAGTAGATCATATTTAATTTGTAGTAGATTTATATTTAAATACTGCGTTCTGATTGTCATTCTCATTTGCATACATAAACAATGTGTTAAATCAGCGTTAAATAACTAGCTAGCAAAACATATGAGAGTTGAATCACAAAGTAATGCAATCAAAGGCACCAAAGCAGGTAACATGAACATAACCCAAACACCAGAATCTTCTATATACTGTACATAGGCAAGGTAGGCCTACCACTAGGGTGCAGAGGGTAGGCCTACCACTAGGGTGCAAATAATCACAATTAGCAATATTTTTTTTGCCATTGGCTCAATATCGCCAGGTATTGGCCTTAATAAATAGCGTGCGAAGAAGTGGCTTGTTGTTAATTCCTCAGTTGCATGCTTATTTGCACATTAAAAAGAACGCTGCCATATTGCAGAGGTACAACACTTTAACGCTTGCTATATGGCTTTAGTGAATAGGGCGATAAATAAAATTGGCGGTACGTTTTTTCATTTTGGGACTTTTAGTTGCCTGCAATGACTGCGACAACTTGGAAATATATCTTAGCGTAAAAGCTTCCAGTTCTCAAAGATAAAAAAAGGCGCCTAACAGCTAAAAAAAGCACTTATAGAATCTGTAATCATAAGGAAAATCGGACTATTTACACCAGGGGCGGCCAACTCCAGTCCTCAAGGGCCACCAACAGGTCAGGTTTTCTGGATATCCCTGTTTCAGCACAGGTGGCTCAATCAGTTTCAGCTCCAGCACAGGGGGCTCAATCAGTGGCTCAGTCAAAGATTGAGTGACCTGTGCTGAAGCAGGGCTATCTTTAAAACCTGACCTGTTGGGTGGGGGATCTTGAGGACTGGAGTTGGCTACCCTTGATTTAGACTATATACTGTATGGTACATTCATGCCAATTACTTGGTAGTTTGGTCTTTTATCATTTGCTGCAGGATGAATCCACATACAGTAAGAGTTCTTCACAAAATAACATATACAATTCTTATGTTACACCAGTTAACCCTTTGGGTGCCCCTTGACATAGCTAGTACATCATGGGGTCTGGCCACACCCAGGGGCCCCATGACGTAGTATCATCTTCTATATGATTCCACTGAATATTGACCCACCGCTCAACCTATTTTCAATATAGAATATTAATGCAAATACACAGGTGCACGAGGATATTATATAACCTATAAAACAACATGTGTATAGCAATAAGCCCACACCAGATCAGTATCTAAGCTGCACTCCAAGTGTAGTAATGTCTACTCAGACTAAAATAGTCCTGGAATTCCAATATTCCTAATCAGTCATACATTTGTTGAAACTGACAACGATTAAAGAGTATTGTGAGCCTTTGACTATAACAAAAAAAAACAAAATAATAAAGATGTATTCATTATATAAGTAACCACAACGCAAGTGAATATATGTACCGTGATAATTCCTCATACTGGGAATATACTTACCTCATTGATGGTTACCCAGTATTATGGATATTAGAGTCGCCTCATCTTGAGGATTTTAATTTTATCACTGTACATATATTCACTTGCGTCGTGGTTTCTTTATTATTGTTTTGTTATAGTCAAATGCTCACAATACTATTTAATCGTTGTCAGTTTCAACAAATGTATTACTGATTAGGAATATTGGAGTTCCAGGACTATTTTAGTCTGAGTAGACGTTACTACACTTGGAGTGCAGCTTAGTGAGGAATCTGGGGTAGGCTTCTTGCTACAGTATACGTCATCTTCTATGTGCTAGTTTCTCTAGGGAAGGTTGCGTTTCGCTCGCCTGTGAAGCGCAGAACGGAAGAGAAGGACTTGCCCCTCTTCCGTTCACGTCATCAGTGAGGCCACGGTCACGTGATCGCAAAGTGCTGGAGGGGCTGTGGCACCCCCCCCCCCCCCTCTGACACGCAAAGAGTTAAAGCGGAACGCGTTGATCGCAATATTTACTTTGTATTTTACTTCTTTGCTAACTTTACTTCCTCTTCTTGCCCTTTCCAAAAATCTGATGCTTCGTCCAGGAGCAAGGGGGAAAGATAATAGCATTATATGAGTTCAACTCATCTAGGGGGGAGGCGGGGGAAGGGGATCTTT
This sequence comes from Ascaphus truei, assembly GCA_036426205.1. Lineage (NCBI taxonomy): Eukaryota > Metazoa > Chordata > Amphibia > Anura > Ascaphidae > Ascaphus > Ascaphus truei. The sequence continues at coordinate 77,981,105 of CM071573.1, read as the reverse complement.
TAACATTATTACAGCCTGCCAAAAAATCAGCCTAACTTTAAACCAATACTGCTACTGTGTAAGATCTCTGCTATACAAAATAGTGGCTTTGTCTAGCCATTGTCTATACAACAGGACCAATGAAAACAAAAAGCTAAGCCCAGACACAGTATTTTATACCAGGATATTGGACCCCAGAGTTTGTCGAAGACTCCCAGCCACCACATAAAGTGCCTTTGGCTTTGATGATTTGAAAACAGAATGTAAAGTAGCAGAAAGAGTGTTCACAGCAGCTTAGTGTTAACGGCTCAGAATTAACTGGTATTATTAACAATGTAGCAGCACCAATAAAATTGTCATCTGGTTGTCTGGTTGAGTTAACACAATCCCGCACTGTTTTAATAGCTGTAACAGGGCTCCTATCCAGGTGTCGATTGGAAAAGCAAGATTCCCATTCCCAGCACACAGAAACAAGTCTGAATTAAGAGGCAGAGGGTGTAATGTTGATGCTGGCCTAAAAATAAGGTTACTTTCCACGATTATGTGCGCGCAACATCTTCCAATTTCTTTGATGGTTTTATCCAGATTCCATCGTGACTTTGGAATCACAAGTACATAACATTCTACGTCGGAGAGTCATGGTGGAATTTTTCAATGAGCGTGGCTTCTGTGACCATTTTCCCCCCCAGGATAAGAATCAGATCCTTTCGCCGGTGTTAATAAACCAGCTCCTTCGGCACTTCCCAAGAGCATCCTTCCCTGCCAAAGTGACCGTAGCATGCAGTGTTCTGGTAAATCGGCTTCTTCAAGTCAAGGTCCCTGGATTAGGATAGGAAAAGAAATGGGTTTTGTGGCGGGCAGCAACCGTACAATTTCATATATTGTTTGCACTGTATGACAAGAGACCACTATGCAAGCACTAGGATAACAACGTAATAAATTATGTATTGTGCCAGAAATATACAATTGTAGCCAATGCTATTGGTGGAACTGTAAAATAAATATATACTATATAATAGCAAGATTAAAAAGAATAAAAACTGCAGCTTTATTGAGACCTATTGGTAGGCCTCAAAGTGGTCTCCAAAGGGTTGGCTGGGGTTTCATGCGCAACATTACATGTATGCTTTGGTGTACATGTGACATGTTCTGTGCCTGAGGAATCTGTGATACACGGTGAGGTTATGTGCAGATTTTTACCTGACGATGACTCCAGGCCGTAGGTCGAAGTTCTGGTTGACAATAGACAGCAGCTCCTTTTCGGTCTTATTTGAGGTTCCATATGTAAAGAGGGAAACTGATAACGGACGGGCCACCCCAATGGCATAAGACACCTTAGAAAGAAGATAACACACTTCTCAAGACACCAATTAGTCTATGTATAATTCTACTCTTCTAGTGGTTGGTGTGAAAAGGAAAGCTGATGTGCGTCTTAATACAACCAGATCTTTAATAATACTAATATTTAGCAAGCTACGCCCTGCGATTTTGCTGCAGTACAGATACTCCTCAACTTGTACACCTCTCCTTCTTACTCTGGCCTTCCCTTCTGAATTGTCCTCTTTTTCTACAGTTTTCCATGGATTTGTTTTCCTTGGATTTTTTTTCCTTTTGACCCAGGCCTACAGTTATCCCAACTGGAAATTAAGGAAACTTTGTCAATCCTTCTCAGACTCAATGTACCACGTTCTCTTACCACACTGGAAGCAAACACAAATTTACTTTATATGTTGCTTCTGAACTCCAAAGCAGTATAGAGTCATACATGTGATGCATTCACCTCTTGGATGGAATTAGTCAGTATATTTCCAGCGCTGTGGTTTTCCTGTAACTGTGCCCTGACATATTACAAGGTACTCAATCCATTATTGTGATGTGATCATCGCTCTGTCCTCTAGTACCCTTGCTTTTTTATAAATGGAAGACATTGGAATAGACTGAACAGTGGTTAAAGCAGTTATCTACAGTAGAAGATGAACCTACCTGAACCAAAACGCGTTGGCATAGTTTGGCATGCACCAGTGATTTGGCCACCCAACGAGCAGCATAAGCAGCTGATCTGTCCACCTTGGTGTAGTCTTTCCCTGAAAATGCTCCCCCTCCATGGGCGCCCCATCCACCATAAGTGTCCACAATAATCTTCCTTCCAGTGACTCCAGCATCACCCTGCAACAGGAAACATGGTTTTATTTGGAGATTAGGGTCTTGCTGCCATTCTTCTTCACCTATTAGACCTCATTAAATGGGCACATCGGAAAAAGTGTATCCTCACGCCTCAAGTGGTTAATAAAGTGCCATTACAAAATAATAGAGACTCTGGTTAAACAACGGTAATCATTTTATTAAAGACCATTTAAAAAAAAAAAAAAGTTAATTCCCTACATATATTACAAGAGCAGAAACAGGCTAAGATCTCTTTTTTCTCTGAAGAGTATTAAGACTTTAGATTTGCAAATAGTTGCATGGCATAAAGGCAGCCTAAGAAATCTAAGAAAAATGCAGCAATTATACTGTATGCGATATAGATATAAAGTCGAAAGAGACAATGGAGGTATACAGCTACTAAACAATGAAGGGCTCGAGGACGAAAACAATGCTAATGAAATAGTTTCATTAACACATGGTACAAAAACGGAGGACATGAGTCCCTCTAACGAGTTTTGCGCTACAACCGCGATTTATCAAAGAGTAGAATAGATCAGGGGAACGCAATCTTTTCCCCCTGCGCCACCCTGCCGGCTGTCCCCATCTCCTTGCGCCCCCTGCTTGCATCATGACGTCACGTTGCCATGGTAATGCAACATCACATGACCCCCGCCGCGGCATTTGATTCCACGTTGCCATGGTGACGCATCATCAGAAGCCGTCTGAACCAAGGTAAGGAGAAGATACAGAGGCCTTCACCCCCGGCATTTCATTTAAAGGCCTTCAGGAAGCGAGCGGGGCCTCTGTAACCCTGCACCCCCCCCCAGAGAATCTCACCGCCCCACCTGGGGCACCCCCCTGGAACGGATAATAATAATGAGTAAAGAATATATTAAGTCTACTGGGCAGAGGTACATCACTGAGAACATGCCACTTTCATTCAGAAGCCGTCACCTGTGGGCCCCCGATGACAAAACGTCCACTTGGCTGCAGGTGGTAAATTGTCTTCTCATTCAGGTATTTGGCAGGGACCACCGCCTTTATGACGCGTTCCTTCAGGGCCTGCTTCATCTCAGTCAGAGAGACATACTCGTCGTGCTGCACGGATACCACTATCGTGTGCACCCACATGGGGATGACAGCCCCGTTCTGCTGGAGGTATTTAACGGTCACCTGAGTTGGAAAGAGCGAAACACTGAACGATTTGATTGCACAATTAGTTTATTCATGCATAGAATCCCCACTGACTTGAAAAGGCCATACGGTATTATTAAGCAATATTTATTACTATCCTAGGTAGTATATTCCATAATTTTCTTTTAGGTAACAAATATATGACTTGGTTGTCATATACATAGACAATATACAGATTTTCACATGTTGTAAAAGTCATATACGTTTTGGCAGAATTCCCTGCAGCCTCGGATACTTTTCATTGGATATGAGTGATATCCAGACATCTTACGGTACATACACATTTTCACAGCACAAAGTTCTCTTTCTATGATGTAATATTTACAAGTACTGTATCATATGAGTTAAAAAAAAAAATAGATAAATTATGGCTATAAACAAGTAGCACTCAAGAAAAGCATTTTTTTGTACTTGTGAAGCCCTTTAGTCCCACTGGAAGAAAAGTGCTATATAAAACACAGATACTATTGCTAATATTACTGTTATTGTAGATAGATGCGTATTTGTAAAAAGCACGTAAAAGATATGCAGTATGTTGTTTAAAGCAATCTTTTATTTCATTCTTTAAATATATGCCAGATTGACTGAGAGCTGGTTTTCTCACGATGCAGATGTACAAAAATATGAAAAAAGAGGTTTTCAAGCAGTGTTGGCTGTTGGTGGATTGTGGAATATGGAATTGTGATTCTTTGGAAGTGACGTCTATACTCGGGGACCAGCCACGGAGCCGTGTCTCCAACGAGTTCACGAGGGGTCCAGCCGGAGCTTCCGACGGAGGTGAGAGGCAGCATAGAGCTATTCTCTCAGTGGTCACTGACAGCTATTATAGCTTATATGCTGTTTTTATTTAAGGATCTTATAAATAGTTTTTTACCATTTGATCTGTGCTATGTTCGCACTCTTCTTTCTTGCTGAGGTCGTATTCTTCAAGTGAAGGAGTTATTCTGCAATTCCATATTCCACAATCCACCAGCAGCCAATACTGCTTGAAACCCTCTTTTTTTTCTGTGAGTAGGCTATACATAGGAGCCAAGATTCACTAGGGAATATTCCCATTATTTTTGTACATCTGCACTTAGTACTGTATATCTCTTGTGTTTTTTTCCCCCATGCTCCCCCTGGATCGTGAGAAAACCAGTTCTGCATTTTGGGGAAGAGTGAAGACAACCCCACCAGAGGGTAGAAGCAGGGGGTTGACACTTTATTAATTGACATTTGCACTTGCAATATTTTACACTTATAATATCACCATAAGTCACTAAATAATTGTTTGATTAGTAAGCACTTTTAGGGTGTGAGCGCCTTTAATATACACCTTTCTGTGGCACATTTAGATTGACTGAGAGCTACATTTTCTTGGAGAGCGACAGAAACCTCCCTATTCCCAATGTAAGCCTGAGGTAATGAGAGAGCAGCTGGGTGGTGTACGTTTACTGGCGAAAAAAACCGTAATGGAATACCAGGTGTATCCAGCGCACAGTTGGAGACTAGATTCAAGGCCACCAGAGCTGTCACGTCTTGGAGAGGAACATACACGTTTCCACTCTGATGTAAGTTGACACTAACAGAAGATATTGGCCCTGCTCTGAAGGTTTAAATACAACTCAGACATGTGGCATATTGAGTTATGTAGAGTAACAGTGCACCTACACTGCAGAGCAATGAATAAGATACTCATATGACCTACCAGCTCTGAGGACATGTACTGAGATAGAATACTTCAAGGGAACATGTTACAGGGCTGCCACTGGGAGACTATTTCAAAGAGGCGTTTCATTCAGGAGTTGGGGAGGAATACAATGCATAATGGCAGTTTATTTTTATCTATTGCCAGAAGTGCCTGCAAATCAATCAATATTGCATGGTGACAGCCCAAGATACTTCTCAAAGTACATGCAACATTCTTACTTCTTTTACAAGACAAGTGAGGCAGAATTATTTTAATTAGTCATAGTCCTAATTAGTATTTAGTTCTTTGTTTAAATAAATGTCTCAAAGGTCTATCTATCTATTTATCTATCACATATTAATTACTTTTTATTAGTAATAAAGAACATGTTGTACTTGATGAATCCACAGGAGTGCTATGTACCCCGTTGTAGCACCTGATGGAAATGATCCACTATGTCCGGGTCTGGATTACCTGTGTTTTGGAATCTGGTCGGAGCCACGGAAGTTCCCCATTGCGCCTCAGCTCTGCTAACTTCGCATTCAGCTTGTGAGCAAGGACTATAGTGAGAGGCATGCATTCCTCTGTCTCATCGGTGGCATAACCGAACATCAACCCCTACAACACAAGGACCGAAAAAACAAGAGAGAACCTGTGATATCTTAGGCATATGGAAATGTGCAGCAACTTATACATCCATGAAGACAATGAATCAACATGACAACTGCAGGTCGACACACATGCATTTTATTCTGATTTAAGAGGATCGACAATTCTTATATATTCAGCGTTTATTTATAAAGCACCAACATTCTGCATGACGGTACAATTGGAGATGGGTGAATCTGGCATCTCTTCACAGGGGAGAGAGAACGAGAGAGCTATTTTAGTATAGTCCCAAGTGCTATATACAGTATATCCCCTGAAACCTCCCTTCAAACAACAGGTGGAGAGACAGCTATGCTCAAAAAAGAGCCCACCTGGGAGATATGCTAATAGTATATATGAAGTGCATTGTAATGATTGCTATTAGCATATGTCCCAAGTACACTATCTTCGGTGGTCTCCTTTCTGAGCATAGCTGTCTCTCCACGTGTTGTTTGAAGGGAGGATTCAGAGGATATATATATAGCACTTGGAATTATATTAAAATAAGTCTCTCTGCTCTCGAGCAGACCCCACATTTCAGAGTCTGGCTGGATGAATCAAATGTGACAACATTCACACAAAAGGGAAAATTATGGCAGTTTCAGGAGTATTCACCCCAAAATGTAACTGTCCCAAATTGCCTGTGAATATCAGTCTGCAAATGGAATTTTGTTCAAACACCAGCAAGGAATTTGTGGCTGGAATTTTCACGCATGGAACAACAAGGGAATAGTAGTTACGTAAACAGAATGACATACAAAAATAATAACACACAGATACAAAAGATTCTGAGGGCTCTACAATCTAGAGGGAACGAGGGGCACGATTGAAACAAAAGATATAAGTGGCTGTTCATGGTGGGACTGACCCCACTCAGGATATGGTGTGGGTATCATACGGGCTTCCATAAAGATGTGAGTTTTCACAGAGCTTTTAAACTCTTGATAGCTGGGGGAGAGTTTGAAGGTAGAGCATTCCAGAGATAAGCTGCAGCAAGGGAGAAGTCTGGAATTCGGGAGTGAAACTAATTTATGAGAGGGGAGGAGATGAGAAGGTAATGAGAAGAACTGAGGAAGCAATTCGTGGAGTATTTGGAAAAGAGCATTGTTGAGAACTTTGCATGTAATTTCCCAGAATCCCTGGCTGCAGTAGAAGTACTGTATGCTAAGCTGCGGTGCGCAAACTGGGGGTCGGTTGATTTTTCTGGGGGGGGCGCGGGCGGTTGCAGAGGCCTGCGCTCTTCCCCAAGGCATTTAAATTTAATGCTGGAGGATCGCGTGAGGCCCCTGCAACACTCCACTTACCTAGCTTCAGCCGGCTGTGTGACACGTCGCCATGGCAACATGACGTCATGTGTCAAACAACGCCGCGGGTCACGTGACGTCACATGACCCCCGCAGCGTCATTTGATGTGGATGCAAGGTAAGGGGGGACGCGAGAACCGGGGCAAGCTGTCACGCCTGTATGCCCGCAGACCAAGCTAGACCCCAGTACTGAGGTGGGAACGGTATGATACCACACACCCACAGCAGTGGGAGCAAGCCCGGAGTGTGGTATAGCGTTGCTGGGCCTGTTGAAAGAGTTGTTAGCATATACTTGCAACGCTTGGGAGTGTCCGTGAGAATAGTCGTGTCCGTTTGCCAATGTTCAGGGGATCCAGAGAGTAGAGTCGTCAGAGAGCAAGCCAGGTCCTAGGAAGCCAGAAGTCAGCGAAGTCGTATGCGTAGCAAGGTTCAAGGGGTAACCAAAGAGCAGAGTAGTCCAGGGAGAGCAGGGGTCAAAGCCAGGGAAATCCAAAGTAACACAGGAGCAGGGATTCACAGGAGCACAGAGGGAGCACAGCATAGGACAGGTAACACACAGGGAAACAGGAACTATGTAGAGCGAGGAAGAGGTGGACAGACAGGGATTATAAAGGAAGGTGCACCAATGGTAGAGAGGGGAGGAGTAAAGAGAGAAGTGGGAGAAGCATAAGACAGGTCAGGTAGAGAAGAGGAGGAAAATAATAATGGAGGGAAAGAGAGGGGGGGGAGGGAGGGAAAGAGAGGGGGGGAGGGAGGGAAACTCTTGCTACAGTCTATATTGATAGAGGTGCCAGGGGTGAGAGAAACTGGACAAAAAAAGCCGCTTGCCTAGGCAGGCGAAAGAGACCCCTATACAACTAGCACTCAAGGACAGAACACTAAACTCAATAGCTGATAATTATAATGGGTGTATACAGAAAAAAATAAAGAATACTCACAAAAACACACAACGCTAAAGTTTAATGGTTAAAATAGTATTAAATCCAAAAAATAAGTTAATATAAGTCACCTCCAAACATGTTTGGGGTGGAGAAAAGGAACTATGAGGCTCTGGCACCATGTAATGAATGATGGTATTACAAATGCTGCCTCAGGGGGAGAGGGAGGGAGTGGTATAAAAATGTAGTGTGTGAGGATGAGATGTAATAAATATATAAATATATATTGTCCTCACATACCCCAGTCTTCCCTGAAGAAAATAGTCACTCCACAATATACCACACAGGTCATAAACAGCAGCGGTAAGAGGATATTATAATTACTACCTCTGACTAGTAGGGCCAGGTAATAAGCACCCTAGAGGGTGTAGATAAGCTACACCACGCAGGCACGATCATGGCGGTCTCCCTTGGCTATTTTAAACGGGGAATCGCCACTTTTATGCAATAGGTATCTGGCTAGTGTCCCATCCGGCTTTTTAACGTTCTGTGGTGTTCATGAATACACCACGCCGGAGGGGTACCTGTAGTGTAGTGTCCTTTGCAGCTATTATGTGCTTTGAACCTGCAGTAATTAATTATGCTAGCAGTGTGATTGTGAACTATGACCGGACACTCCCCTCATGAACCAGTTGCCAACTACACTATACTTATTTCACTCTATCTGCTTGTATAGTTATCTCCCTGCACGATACTCGGTATATTTTATATGCAGTATAATAGCTACTTAGACCACTGCCTTCACAGAATACCTGAGCAGCAGTGCCTTGCATCATACACTGCGCTCACATAACTCTGGTATTCAGATATATAGCAATCACACTGTCATACTGTTTGAATGGATTCCCTGTACCTGTGAACTATGCATACAATGTATTCAGGGTCTCCACTCTTCAGTATTTTATCCTAGCTACATAGTAGTCTAGTGTATGTTAACTACTTATATTTTATCTGCGTTGCGTATCAGGAATTTGCTGGCATCAGTTACTACCTATAGTGGAACTATTATGTGCATGGCTGTTATCAGCCTATAGTATCCACTCTATCAGGCTACAACCAGCTTATCTACACCATCTAGGGTGCTTATTACCTGGCCCTACTAGTCAGAGGTAGTTATTATAATATCCTCTTACCGCTGCTGTTTATGACCCGTGTGGTATATTGCAGAGTGACTATTTTCTTCAGGGAAGACTGGGGTATGTGAGGACAATATATATTTATATATTTATTACATGTCATCCTCACACACTACATTTTTATATCACTCCCTCCCTCTCCCCCTGAGGCACCATTTGTAATACCATCATTCATTACATGGTGCCAGAGCCTCATAGTTCCTTTTCTCCATCCCAAACATGTTTGGAGGTGACTTATATTAACTTATTTTTAGGATTTAATACTATTTTAACCATTAAACTTTAGCGTTGTGTGTTTTTGTGAGTATTCTTTATTTTTTTCTGTATACACCCATTATAATTATCAGCTATTGAGTTTAGTGTTCTGTCCTTGAGTGCTAGTTGTATAGGGGTCTCTTTCGCCTGCCTAGGCAAGCGGCATTTTTTGTCCAGAGAAGAGGAGGAGACAGAAGAGGCAGTCATGGGAATGGCCTGAACAGCTTGGGAGGCGGAGACAGGGGAAAGCTGATAAGGAGAGTCTGTGCGGGCGGCCCCTGTAAGCTGGGGATGCGCGCGCACAGGTTGCAACACAGGCGCGGCCCGCACGGAGCAGGGGAAGGCAGCAGGAGGGGGACGGAGCCAAGCAGAGGGAAACGCGGGCGAGGCCTGTGCCCGTGCGATGGCCCGCAAGGGCAGAGAGGAGCATGCACGCGCGTCCCCCGTGGGCTGAGGGGGCGAGCGCACCGGACGCGTCACTAGGCGCGCAGAACGCCGCGCTGCGGGCACCGCAGGCGGCGGAGGTAACGGGACGGATGGCACCACAGGGGAAGGGTAAGGGAGCTACCGCGGGGGAGAGGGAGCGGGGAGGATTATGGCAGGGACTGTGGGAACGCGTAGGTACGCGAGACCTGCGGGGAACGCGCTGCGGCAAGGGGAGAGAGGTAGACGGTGAAGGAGAGGAGTGAGAAGGGACAGAAAGGATAACGGGAGAGGGAGAGGAAGGAATCTCCTGAGTCGTCACACAAGCGAGACAGGGGGCGCAGCAGCAAAAGTTTGCGCTCCCCTGTGCTTAGGGATAATGGGGAAGGGCAGCGTTGCAGACCTGTCTGAGACATGTGAATGTGCTCACACGGGGGATATTTATTTGCTATGTCAGAGCTAGGATTTTACATGTAACTCTGCAGAATATGGTCAGCCAGTGTGGAGATTTGCATAATGGAGCAGCAGATGAAGAGCGATGAGTGCGGTTGATGTGTCTGGCAGCAGCATTTTGGAAGGATTGGAGTGGGCACAGGTGGATAAGGGGAATATCAACTAGGTGAAGGTTAGATCACAACTGGGTCGTCACCTTCCTCAATGCTACTGTGAAAAAGTTAACATGGGTTAACATGTGCTTGTTCTTTGTGGCATCGGCAACCCCACCCACTGGAATGTTAATGAGCCAAGATCTTTTTGTTCACAGATGCATCAGATTAAATCTCACCCCCCCCCAGTGTATATCTGCGTTGCCCCAAAGGCGCACAGCCTTTGGCGTAGCCAAAGGGTGTGAGCCATTTGCTGCCGTTCGCTGATGTGTGTTGATGTTAAAGTGATGTTAAAGCTGCTCTATTTCTATCTGAAACTCATAAGTCCTTTATCACCTGTACCCAATTTTCCAACTCTATCTGTAAATTAAATGTCTGTGAATTCACTGTATAACCCTGTTCTTTTAATGTAACCGTGTATTTTTTATAACTCTGTGCCCAGGACATACTTGAAAACGAGAGGTAACTCTCAATGTATAACTTCCAGGTAAAACATTTTTATAAATAAATAAAAATAAAAAACACCAGTTCAAAGGAAATAGGGTAAAGTTTGTGTTGTTCACAAAGAAACAGATTCCAAGGGGTGAGAGTGGAAAATATTCTTACACTACAAGTGCCACCAACAGGCCACGTACTAGGGATATCCCAGCTTCAGCACAGGTGGCTCAATCAGTGGCTCAGTCTTTGACTATCTTAAGTCATTACCTGGTCCCCAGCTCCTATATCCTCCTCGTTACGATCTAAATGGACACCCTGTGCAATATCGGGAGATTGCTGTTCCAGAGCCACCAGTACGTTGCACGTCTTGTAGTCAAAACCTGTTCAAGAAATATCATGAGATCATTTCACAGCAGACTGTTGCAACCCTGATGCCCAGACGCATACATTAAATATATACCCTATTCTGTAACAAATGTTATAAACTCCACGTGCTTCAATAAGCAGAGCTGAACCAGTATTAGACCAATGCCCAATGCAGCGGTTCCCAATCTTTTTTATATTATGCACCCCCCCCCCCCCCCCCTGCGAAAAAATATTTGTTCTGCGACCCCCTAATTAATACATTTTATTGCCTACTTATCGGACTATTGCTAACAAAACGATGTGATCAATCCCAGGGGGAACATGCGCTTAATAAGGCCCCAAACTGCACCTCAGCGTTTGAAGACAGCATGGGGGGTGTAGCTGTCACTCACTGCGTGAGCTTCCAAAGTCACGCCCCACAATGCCTTGCCACTTTGGATGCAAAGCACTGTAGGGAGACTCTCTGGAAGCTCCTGTTGTAATTAGAGCAATACCACCCACGCTAAGGTGCCGTTTGGGGCCTTACAAAGTGTGCAGTCCCCACATGCCTGAGAACCGCCATTACAGCTTGTTTGGGAAGAACCACTTGGGGACACCTGTTGGGAATCCCTGGCCTGACTGAATAACTAATCTACTGTATTCTTCCAATACTTTTCATTTTAGCATTGCTCCTCTATGCAGGAATAAATGTAGCGTTATAATGCATAGGAAGACATGCTTTGCCTCTGGCTGTGTCAATTTAACTACTCACCTTTGCAGATCTTTGACAACGCAAAGTCTGTGGCCCTTAACAAATATTTCATTTTGCCCTCTTTTTTTGCATACATGGATTTAGCACCGTATTTGACCATCCATCCCCATGATCTTACTGGCCTGTCCACCACTTTGCTTACCGTCGAATCCTTCTCCTTGTTCCTCTGACCCATGACATTAGGGTCCAGCAATAAATGAAGTGAAGCCACAGCCCTCCGCATGGATTTTCTGCAGGCAGCTCACAACCATTACAACGTGTCTCTCTGTGGCAGTACGATTCCATTAAAACGTTACTGACCTTTTTCAGAATCGTCATATCCAATGTACTTTATGGTGTCTCGAACCACTTTCTGATAATCCACGTTTGCCCTGGATGTGATCTCCCCGAGGAGCAAAACCATCCCGGTTTTGCACACTGTCTCTAGAAGGGGAAGCCATAATGAAAAGCCACTTTCTACCATTGCATTGTGAAACTCTTTTTGCATTATCCCTGACCCAAGGGCTTTATTCCAGGTCCTGCTCAACTATTTGCTGCAACCTACTTGGATTTTGTTTTAAAAAGTGTACACAGAGAACCCAGCAGAATACTGTAGTACACCAGTAATTATGAGAGATAAGGCAGCAAAGTATTTTATTGTGACACATTGCTGCCAGTGTAGCTTTGTACAACACAGTAGCTGGTATATATAGAGGTGACATATATCATGACATCTCATGTCCCTGTTAAGTCTCTGCACACCGTTCTTACCACAAGCAACCTTGGCATCTGGGTCCTGCCGTAGATGGGCATCAAGAACGGCATCGCTGATCTGATCGCAGATCTTGTCTGAAAGAGAGCAGAGCATTATATCCTCTGATGGGTCAACTCAAAAAAATATGCACCAATTTCCTAATGGGGACTGAATAAACTGGGGTAGATATGGGTCAACCTGCAACAGTTGGTGTTTTCTGTTAAATTAATTTTGCAGCATCATTTAGGTCAATGAACTTTGCTCTGTTTTTGCCAATCGATACCAGGAAAGGTTACATGGACACAGGACACATTGCGCACATACGTATTATAATGGGCAGTAGAAAGGTTTTTCTTGCCATCATTTCTCCTCCATTTCTGGGTGTTGGTTATGTTTGTCTATTTAAGACTGTTTCATCGTGTAGATACATGACACATCCTTTTAAAACAAGAAGGAACCGGCTCTCCCGAGGTCTTCATACAAAAAAAAGAATTTTAATCCACACGGATCGACGTTTCGGTCAAACACACTGACCGGATCTTAACAAAGGTCAATGTGTTTGACCGAAATATTGATCTGTGTGGATTAAAATTCTTTTTTTTGTATGAAGACCTTTTGTTTTAGGAGGATGAGCCCTGTAATATAGGTCTCCTGAGCGGGGGGTGATCGCTGTGCTCCTGAGACAGTTACATAAACCCAGTGAGTGCCCCTAATTCTTTCTTCTTCTCATCATCTAGATATACAGGAAAGAGCAAGATCCCAACTTAGTTGCACTCTTCACACAAAATGTAAGATTAGTGAAATTAGCGTAGCACCCCTATTCCTCCGGAGGTAGATACAACAGTCTGTTGTACATTGACGGGGTTTTCACCTGCTCAAAAGGGGTTTAGCTCAGCGGATGCCTTCTCTTCTCAGGGTTCTCACGGTGGAACCGTACCGGCTTGTAGTAAAAGAGTTAATAAAAATAGAAAGGGCGCCAGGAACTTTATAACTGAATCTTTATTTAAGCACAGCAGCATATCCATAACAGGACAGGTTTTCACTCAGTTCTGAGACTCTGGCACCGGCAGGCGGTGCTCGCTCTCCTTAGAGCTCTTGCGTACCCAGGACTGATCAGGGAATTTAACCCTGACGGCTCCTGGTATAGACCCTCGCTAGCAAGCTAGATCAGGAACCAGCCCTTCTAATAACATAGACTGCCCAATGTCCTGATATTTGCGGGACCCCCTGCCCCCTAACACTGGGAACTTGCCCTACACTGGGAAAACAACAAAGGTGTTAGTTACTGCTGCAAAGGACAGAAAAGCCTGGAGATCTCTCTGGAATCCTTATGGATCTTATAGGATCTTCCTAATTACATTTTATATCTAAGGTGTGGCCAAAAGTCTGTCCCCATCTGGGCAGATGTCCCTTTTGCCACTTGATCACACCCGTGAGCATGTGACTCTCTAGCAACTTCCAGAGCTCACAGGACCCAACATGTGCCTGGAAGGGGAAACATAGTATCCATCTATAGTAGCAACATCCCACTGCCTCATATGTCTAGCCTTGTGAGGACTGGTTAACCCCGGCACTGCCTGCAGCTACCAGGGCTCGCATCCAGAACAAAGGGGAGTTTTAGCAGGGTGCTACATTAGTATAAAATAGCATTTAATAGTCAATACATAAAAATAGGTAATGATTGGTAAAAACACTGGTGGCCAATCATATACTGTATGAACACAGACTCTAACAAACCCAAATTAATCCACCTCCCCCCCCCCATCCTTTTCCTTACCTACCACATGTTTTGTCATTTGGCAGAATGTGTGTTTTAAATTTAGATTAAATTTAGATTATCACAGATTCTACCTTTAAACTAACCTCAAGTCTGATAACAATGACACTTAGGAGACTACGTTTATAGTGCCAGCGACAGCGTCAAAACAAATGCATTGTCGCCGGCACTTATAGTGGGCGCGATGGCGCGACGGAGCTACCACAATTCTGGTAGTCAGTGGTATTTGATTTTTGAAGAGACAGTCTCCACATGTGACCGGCTATAAGCCAACCAGGGAGCTTCTCCGCCCGTCTGCCTTCCCCTTTGCTGACGTCACGTCTCCAAACAACAAATTACAACTATCGCAATGGCGCCAGCGACGGGTGACGTCATCGGTCGCGTCGCCGGCTGTATAAGCGCAGCCTTACTCAACGTGCTGTGTACCTGCTTACGTGTGTCCCATTCATTTGAGTACATGTGTCCCATTCAGCTGAACTCTTCTCAGCGTGCAGAATAGGCCCAGAATGGGCATTGAAGCTAAGCCAGAGTTATCGTGCACACACTGACCTCCCTGTGTATTACCAACCACGGTACTAGTATAGCAGCACCTGTCATGTGACCTTTCCCAGAAACATTCTGATGCAATGGTCAGCGCGTGTAACGAGGTAACATCCCTCTTTGTTCAAACTGCTTACGCGGGGATGTTTGTGATGACAAACTGCTTGCTCGCTCATATTTGGGTGTGCACAGGAATGGGTGCACTAAACCTTATCCAAACAACCTGCACCATGTCACTTTAAACAGTGTTGTTCCGAACTAGCTGCCACGGTCAGGGGACGTTTCATGTGAATGTTTCATGCTACCAATATTAACCCTGTGTGGGCTATTTATCAAGTCCCCCGGATGCATAACTGGAGCAAAAAACTTGCACCGGATTTATCAAGAACACAAGAAAACAGAGAGAACGGCGTCTTCCTTATATCCACTCAGTTCACAGAATAATTTAGCAATTGATTGAAAAAACATCCATAACAGCATTTAGTATTTACATGTAGCCCTTTTTGTGAGCGCCTGAACTAAGGGACTACGGTGCATACGAGATCGTGGCGGGGACATGGCCCAGCGCGAAGACACGGTTCAGGGAAATCCCGTGCCGTTGGGCCCACTTGCGCACCTCGAGCGCCGAGGGTACCGACATGATGTGGGTTGGTTGCACAATAGAGACAACAAAAATGTGGGGGCACCCCAGGTCTAAGATCTCAGCAGCGCCTCCAAATGTAGCCCTTTTTGTGAGCGCCTGAACTAAGGGACTACGGTGCATAAACCTGTGGCTTCAGGAGCGTAATTGACAGCGCGGAACCTTTAATATATATGCACATCCTTACATACACAAAAAATTTGCACTAAAAAAAAAGACTAGTTCATAAACTGGAGATCAGAGAGCTAATATACAGCAGAAAGGCTTTTATAATAGTCTCCTATAAGCAAGTGCACTAGAGGAGTAAAATAAATTGTAATCAGATTCATAGTAAAAGAATATAGTGCTATAATGACAGAATAGAGGACTGCTGGGTCCACCTTACTAGTGAAACAAAGGTGAATAGGACAACAAATAGTTTAAAAAAATCAAGTGATACAGAGACATGTCCTGAGCAAGTAACGCCAGTGGTCTCTGTAACTGACAGTATCCCACCGTAGTGGCCAGATTGTGAAGCTTGAGATGCCGATCTTAGCCACAGCTGCAAAGGTAACAAAGAGATAAAGCTCAACCCTGTTATAACGCGATCCGTTACAACGCGAATCCGCTTATAACGCGGTGCAAGTGTGGCTCCCAATTTTCGTATTTATGAATACTTTACAACACGATTATTGGTATCTTAAATACTTAATTGTACAATGCAAACAAATGTACATTATTTCTAACGCGATCCGCTTATAGCGCGATGTGATTCTTTGGACCCCAAGCACAGTGTTATAAGGGGGTTGAGCTGTATATGCAATAGGTTGTAATGTCCCCCAAACAGGGCGTTCATCCAGTGTATCATAAAACACAATCTCAAAATGGGAGGCGTGAGCAGCCTCACCAAGTAAACACTGGGCCGTACCACCAAGGTACTCAAGAAGTCCCTTACTGTATCAGGCTAGATGTGTCAGCCCGGCACTAAGAGGTAGGGAAGGTAAGAAGGGTGCGTCGGGGGAAGTGGGGAGAAAGGATGTCCTATAAAGAAGTTGTCTTAAAATGGAGCAGCTAACTATACTAACAATTCTAGCTCAATGTATATTGGCACTCAGCTATAATCCCGGAACAGGAGCAGGTGGGCCACGCACCCTTCCAGAGCTGTGTTTGCATCCCCCGGTCCCTGTACTGGATGGGCCTTACCTCGAAGAAGCGTCCACATGCGAAACGTACGTTAGTTTTGAGCTGGTGCACAAAACCTACGTAAGTTTCGCATGTGGACACTTCTCCAAGGTAAAACCTGCATATTAGCTCTCTGATCTCCAGTTTAGTCTTTTATTTTTGTGCATTTCTAAAACTGTACTGTTCTGGATGTTTTTTCCATTCCTTGCTACATTATTCTGTGAACTGAGTGCATATAAGGAAGAAGACTTTCTCTCCGTTTCATTGTAATCTACATTTATTTTTGCACCTTACCCATTTTCCATTGGGCTGAGGCAAGAATTCTCGTTTTACTGTATAACCAGATGCATCAAAGAAGAATTTACCAATGGATACAATGCGATGGTTTGCTTTATTAAATATGGTGATGTAGTTTTGCTCCAATTTTGCCTTTGTGTTGCATCCGGGAGACTTAGATATACAACCTCCTGCATGTTTAACCAACTGCAACTCGTGTTCTGCAGGGGGTTGAGCAAGCAATGTGTGAAATGGTCATATACCTGTAGACCAATATAGCATCTTATCATCAATATCCCTACTCCTTATCAGTTCAGGCCTCGGGTGCAGCGTTCACAGGTATCTGCTTCTTTCTAACATTACAATAACCACCAGCAGTTCCCATTGGATGGAAAGACTCCAGGGAGGTGATTTAATGGGGAATCCAGCCTATTTATAAACCCATCTCTTATTTCATAGCTCTCAGTGCCAAGGCCTTCCCAGAGAACACTACATACTCAAACAGTAACATGTGCCAATTTATTGACTACTCAGCCAAACACTCTGAATGTCATTTAAGAGCACGGTCTCTGTTGGAAATCAACACTGGTAAAATTTGCCCCCGTGAGAAAGCTATGTGAGCGCAATGTGTCAGGCCGGCTTATGCAGCACGTGAATGATTAACTATTCTGTTATTTTACATCTGTTCCTCAGGCTGCGCTTATAGTGCCGGCTACGGCAACGGCGACAGCGACGGTAGGCTGCGGTCGCTGGAAAAATCAAATTGAGATGATTTCCAGCGATCGTGACCAAGCCGTCACTCCGTCGCGTTTACTATAAGCGCGCGTGACCGCAGCAATGCATTTGTTTTGACGCGATGTCGCGTCGCTGGCACTATAAGCGCAGCCTAAAGGTAAGACATTTGTTCACCAACTTTCATTCATTAGATGAAAGTCATTTTTTGTTACAGATTACACTTGTCCAGGACTCGCAGTTTTATTGGCAACTTAAAAATGACGGAAACACTAAGATAGTTACATCCCATTACATGGGCAGCACTAGCAGCTGCTAGTAATGCTACATGTACTGTATATTTTTCTATAGCCTGTGAGCGTCTTCTATGGGGGTTTCTTTCATTTATATTTCTTACCAACATTCAGTCAACAGATGCTTCTTTTAGCAACGGAAGTGATGCTCATGGCCCTGCTCTGTGTATTGTCAGTGTCAAAAATAAGGTTTGTGTAACTGACAACAGAGATCAAAGAGAAATGGAGTTTAGGCTGGTCTTTTGGGAACATGGCAATTATACTAAACTGTGAATTATTTACACTTCTAACTTGGGGAAAGTGAAATACAGATGCAGCGGCCGTTATTTGAACACTTTGCGCGGTGCATACCTCGAAATACCCTCATTATGGCACGTGATTTCTTCCAACCGTACCGCCTTTAGACGCGAGTGCAGAAAATGGCATTTTAGCGTTCTGGTTTTTATTAAACACCTGAAATTGACACAGTAGCACAGTACTGTACACATTACAATTCATTCATTTCGTTGCATTTAATTGCACACAATCCATGAAATTCAAACAAAGCAACCGCGATAAACACGGGTGCCTGGGGCGATTGGCCGCGTTAATGCCGCGTGCAGTACAACAGCGCAAACGAAAACGGCTCTGTGATTTGTTCGAATAACGGCCGCTGCATCTGTATACACGTTTCGTTTGGGGAATGTGAGAGGGTTACCCTTCTAATTGGAGTAATCTGACAATGACATACTTCTCCCACTTTGGGGCAGATAAAGTTTACGTATAATTTGGGGAGTATGGTATTACTTAGCATGACATGCCTCAGCAATAAACCCCTAATATGTCTTTGTATGTTCTCCCCACCAATTAGATTGTAAGCTCTTCGGAGCAGATACTCCTCTTCTACAATGTTACTTTTATGTCTGAAGCACTTATTCCCATTATGTGTTATTTGTACTATTTGTTATTTATATGATTGTCACATGTATTACAGGCATACCCCTCATTAGTGTACGCAATGGGACCGGAGCATGTATGTAAAGCGAAAACGTACTTAAAGTGAAGAACTACCCTTTTTCCACTTATTGATGCATGTACTGTACTGCAATCATCCTATACGTGCATAACTGATGTAAATAACGCATTTGTAACAGGCCCTATAGTCTCCCCGCTTGTGCACAGCTTCGGTACAGGTAGGGAGCTGGTATTGCTGTTCAGGACGTGCTCACAGGCGCATGCGTGAGCTGCCGTTTGCCTTTTGGGTGATATGTCCTTACTCGCGAGTGTACTTAAAGCGAGTGTCCTTAAACCGGGGTATGCCTGTACTGCTGTGACGCGCTATGTACATTAATGGCGTGTTTATTAATAATGTAGCCAGAGTGCTACAACACTTCTTATCACATTATTTTAGATTGTACAGTAGCGGTCCTTCACTTTAGCCACTACCTTTTAGCTATTTGTATTTTGATTCTTGTTCAGGTCAACTTTAGTTAATATTTATTTCCTTTACTGATAAGGCACCTAGTTAGAAATACCTTTGTGTGAGACATTTGTGTGTGGCAATGGACTTCCAGGTACAAATAGCACAGGGATCAGCAGATGTCATTCTTCCCAGTGTCTTGTGTTCCCATTGCCCAAACAGAAGAAGCCATAAATATGTGCAGATATACTTCTAGAGGTTGATGTATGACAATGTTTTTGGGGGCGGAGCTGCGGAGTGCAGAATTTTAGACTTCAGATATGGTGGATTGTTTCAGGCAAATACTGTACAAGGGAACGAAAATGGTGCACAGAGAGGCAGAATGGGATATACCTCATAATATGTACACCATGTACACTTGCACAACGCCTCTTACTGGCATTGTCCAACTCGGGGGAAAATTAGAGCAAAATACTTTGATACTGTACATAGGTGTAGGATGAAAATGCGCCAGTCTTGCAACAGAATTGCCTTGATACATCGACCCTAGAATGATTTAGCATGTTTGTTTAATAATTGGACCTGCTTGAACTTCAGCACGAATTGGCACACCATGTAACACAGTCCTATACAAACTCCTGAGCTGGAGCAGTGACCAGTTTATGTGGGCGGCAGACCCGATGGACCGATTGATCTCTCAGTTACATGGACATGGACTCAGTTACGTTGAACTTGATGGACCATAGGTTGAACTTGATGGACCTACGTCTTTTTTCAACCTCATCTACTATGTAACTATGTAACTATGACACCAAGTTAACACAACACATTGTCTCTGTCCTTGCTCGAGTTGTTTTTCTCTCTTGATACAAACTCCACGGACAAATATATCACGATGTCCCGCAGTGCTTGATTTCTAAACAACAACAGGATGTCCCATCAATGTGATCCCAAGGAAATCTGGTATGGCGTAGCTGGCATTGATGCCAAGATCATTTCTTTGGATCCTCATTTTAGCCTCAAAGCAGCCGTTTCCCCCCTCGCCCAGCTTCATATGGGTATTTTTTTTTTATCTCACCTGAAATGTGGGTTCCCTGACAAAACAAGAAGCGCGGAATGCTAGTTTAACCCTTGGGGTGATCCATAACATACTGTAGTCACCACATTATGGGGTCTAGCACTCCAGAATGTAGTGGCTACGTCATGGAGTTTCAGCTCGTTTTCTAGTGGAGATTGCGTTCTGCGTCCCTGCGGAACGCTGAACCCGATCTGGACGGAATCTGGAGTCGACAAGCAACAGAGAAGCCCAATGCTACATCCAATATGACAAAAATACACAGTAAAATACTTATATATGCTCTTGAAAAGGGGTAATTTAGTTTAACCCTTTGGCCTAAGCATTGTAAGCCTGTGAGCCATGACAAGGCAGACCCAGTTCACAGGTCCTAACACTACCAGATAAATTACTAATATACCTCTATAAGGATTAAAATTCTAATTTACCTCTATTAGGAGGGAGAAAGACCAACATTGGATCTATAACCAGTAAAATGAAATGCACCTGCTGAAAGGAATCTGGAGCCGTCATGTAATCGCGATGTGCTGAAAGTGCTGTGGCACTCTGGTGTTGCTCATCCTCTGGCACTCAATGGGTTAAAAAGGTTAGAATCACAGAGGGGGATATTCTTGTAACTGCAAGTTGTGTCAATCTGTGTCTAAAGAGCCCTTTGCGGTGGGATTGGCCGGCTGTGCTATACTCTCAGCCGCTCTCGAATGCCCGATCCGTGCGCAAGAAGCTTTTTTAGAAGCAGTTTCACTTCTCCGATCGGTTTGTGGAAAAAGCCTAAAATTCACATTTTTTAAAATTACAGCTGCATTTCTCGTAGCTCCGTTATCAAACCCGTATCTAATAACGCTCATTTTCTGTTCTCGCCTCCTTCAGACGAGGTTGGAATGGCGGGTCCAACCAGAGCCTGAAATATGGGTTTAGCTGAGTTAGCGCAAAACCCAAATCTCAGCAAAACCCATATATCAGACTCGGGGGTGCAGTTAGCACCACCACAGGTCATTTCGCTTCATAAACACGTAAAATCTGAGCGTTTTGGGCTGTTAAACCGTGCGGTTTGTCACTTTTTATAGACGTGGTTTAAACCATGCGATTTATAATACAGAATATGTATTTTTGGCTAGTTTTAATCCGCGGTTTATGACCATGTCAAACCGGGCGGTTTGGCACTGACAAACTCGCAGTTCCATGAATATCCGCCAAAGAGTGCTGTAGGCGTTCCATCACTGTAACATATCAGTACAGGTGTTTATGGTGCTAATGTAAATTACCATTCAATCTGGACTATATGACAGGCACACAAAAAAACACCAAATATGCAAATGATACGCATAATTCACTTGTGTGGACCATATGGTACATTACGGCACTGGAAGGTGTCTTATGGAGTAATGCAATACTACTTAATAACTATGGGCCAATATCAACAATTCTGTCCTCATCCTCATTCTGAAGAAGGTTTTTTTCCCAGGGACATACAGATGTAACGAGACTTACTGTCTCCGGTGGCACGGCCTCAAAAAAGGGAACGTTTGTGGTGCTGGAGACAGTGTCTGCCATGGTCATGCTGCGGGGGGGGGGGGGGGGGTTCCGATTGGGACCCCTCGCAGCACTAATCCTCCAATGCCGCCACCACTGTGGTTGTGTGACCACTGGTGGTAGCGGCACTGAGGACAGTTAGGTTACCTACATCTGTACATTTAAATGTACTGTGAAATACAGCGTGGTTTATTTATTATCATGTAGTGTGCACTTGTCATCTATGTGTGATATTTCCTACTATTATTCAGGTCATGGGAAGCATGGCTTCAATAACACGGGAACACTAATAACGTCATCCCTCTCTTGACAGATACACTTAGAGCAGGAATCCCAGCTGCTCCGTTTTATTTTTACCCTCCATATTGTTATTTGTTACAGCATTGGAACCCGGGGGTCCCTGGATTCTGAACTACGCTACTCTCAGCTCTGGACACCCTCTGGTTCTGAGATACTTACTGGTGAAGATACCAATGTTTCAGTCCCCCGGGGAGAAACAAGATGACGATTTAAATCTCGCGCGTCACGTGGGCCAATAGGAAGCCAAAACATCATCCATTGCGGTTTCCTATTGGCGCAGGAGATTTAAAACGCACCGTGAAAGCAGGAAGTAATACCAACTCCTTTACCCTTTACCGGTAGGTATCTGGGGAACCGGATCCCCTGGTTTCCATCCTGGAAAAAAAATGGGGTTTAGTGGGGGTGGGGGGATTGCTAATTTAATGAGCCAGTTTGCTGAGATTTACATAATTCACTAATATTACTGCTAACTCTACATCATACCACCTGGCATGTAATCACATGTGGGTACAGCAATGTGGCCCTATCGCCAATCCCAAGGGCTGTGGCACACTGGTAAAAGGCCACCTAAAGTCACCCAGTTTGTGACCTGACCTTTTTTTTTTTATATAGTCACAGCTGTTAATATTAAAATAAGACAGAGGATGGTAATCCAGGATTATACTACAACACTGTCAATCATATCATCTTATCCCATCACGTGGTTAATTACCTCGAAGCACATCTGCAATTTGAGATGAATAAATATTTAGTCAAAATACATCTACATATCTTCCAACTAATAAACTCCAGATCAAGTGAGATAACAACCCAACAAATTTGTTAGCTGACAAAACCAGAACTAATCATTATTATTCTGTTGACTTAGATTTAATCCATCTCCAGCCTCTGTTTTGATACATTATTGCAATTGTAAATGTCTTTTTGACATGGAAACACTGACCCTTTTTTCCCTAGTCCCCACATCTTTTGAATCTGTTTGGCAGTGCCATGGTCAATTTGGTTTTTAGGAATGCCACAGGTTTATAGAAGACATTATTAGATACAGAGCAAATGCATGACATGTCATAGTAAATCACAGCTTTGAAAGAAGATATACATAGTTCCATGGTAGGTAAGGTTGAAAAAAGACAGATGTCCATAAAGTTCAGCCTATGCAAAATGTAAGTGACAGTTACTTATCCTATATTTGTTTATATAATGTATGTAGCGAAAGAGAGATGCTGTATATTTATGTATGTATACATGCACGTGTTATGTTATTCTGAACACCACAGAGAACCTGGGATGACACGGATGGGCCCATATAAGGATCGGTAGTGCCCCAAAATATTCATACAGTCCTATTATTATTCATTTAATGAAAGTACTGAAAGAAGGCAGATCAGTCTTTGGTCTCCTGCATTATCCCCCGGAGTCTGCTGATCCACAGGAAGACAACATACAAATCCAATGCAGAAAGTCATGCATTCCTTTCTGGCCCTCAAACAGGAACAATCACCTTTGTAATCCTCATAATGACTCTCGACCCACATCTGCACAATGTGCATTGTACCCCCCCCCCCCCCCCCCCCCCCATCTGCCTTCTCACCAGAAAAGAATCTGTGCCCCAATAAATCCTTTGCTACAGTATATACTTACCAGGGTGCCCTTCGCCCACAGACTCCGAAGTGAACATGAATGCTCCCACTTCCTCCCCAGAGTGGTCATTTAACCCATCTACTTGTCCATTCATGGTCTGCCTCTGTTGTGGAGCAGTCTGCAGTTAGAAAAAGCTCAGGTCCTGTCCTCTTGCTGCAGAGTTGACAGCTGAAGTGTGTTTTATCTGCAATCCTGCAAGATCCCGCAGCTGCTAATGGCTCAGTAACTTTTCTGTGTGTATGTGTATGTGTGTATGTGTGTGTCTGTGTGTCTGTGTGTGTGTGTGTGTGTGTGTTTTGGCTGTACCCGCCTATGCCTGTGTCACAGATTAGTCTGCGCTGTCAATCAGCAGCTCGCTCCTATATATGGGAAAGTGAAAGTTTGTCAATAACCAGAATGGGGAACTGGGACAAACTATTTTCCTGCATGGAAAACACAACAAGTCTTTGCTTGTTTGCATATTAACCCAATAATCATTGTACAAGAATGCTGCAAAAATCATAGAAGCCTCTTGAATTTCTATAAGGCAATGATTTCTTTGCCTGGACCTTTTTTTTTTTTTTTGTAAAGATTTCATGGATTGGATGTGTATATTTTCCACGCCCTTTTTTATGAATGTGCTATACAGTAGGAGTGTTGCAGAAACATTATTGTGTGTGGGAAAGTGAGAGCACACACCTACAGTATATATATATATACATATATAGTATCACAAAAGTCCAATAAAAACAGATATGCTGTTGCTGGCAGCCGCAGAATGTCCCGCACTCAATTCAATCAGGTAGTGCGCATGCGCGGCAACATCCTGACGTAATGGCACTGCGTGCAGCGTAACAGCGCTCCCTTACGCGTTTCGTCGTTCTAGGGCGACTTTCTCAAAGAGGGATTTCCCAGTGACGCTGTTTTTATTGGACTTTTGTGAAGATACCAGATGCCCTTGGGTTCCTCAACGTTCTGCTGTTTACCTATACCACGGAGTGTGATTCAGGCTGTGGATTCCGGACGCAGAACCACCAGCTGGGCGGTGATTATATTCACAATCGCTTATTTTACACTTACCCTTGTGAGTGTATTTCTTTATGGCTAGTCTTACGCAGCAGGTAATCGATAACAGCTAACCTCAGCCACTCATGGCTTGCATGATGGGTTCAGGGAGATAGGGGAAGTGATACCCATGGGACATCCGGAACCTAGCTCTTATTGCCCGGTCAGCCCTACTTAGCTTAAGCACCTTCCGGCCAGCTCCCTGGCCGGGTAGTACCCAAAACCCTGGATCTTTTGGGTTTATTCTTCTCTTAAGACTTTCAGAGCCCTTAGGGATATGTACTCCCAATTTAATCTCTCTCTCTCTCTTAAAGAGAACTTCAGCTGACTCCTCAAGGGTAAATACACCTTCCTCCCACCAATGGTCAACTAAAGGGCCACTCCGCAGAATAAACCTTGTATACTTTAATTCAGGGGCATACCCCTGGAACAGAGGGTACCACCAATTACATTGGTCAGGTGATAGGGGCTCAGATCCTGCACTATCAGATCTGGTATGCACTGATGAAATGGTGATAACAATAAGGGAAGCGCTGTAACTATAGGCACTCCAAACTTGTATGAGTAATGTGGTGCAGCTTGAAGAGTAGAACTGTTCCCAATTCTCAGGAATAATAGATTTCCAAGATGATCAGCGCACCTCGTTGAAAGGGAGTACAAGAGAAAAGAAAGAAAAAATCACAATAGTGAAGCAAGTCCACAGCATGCAGCATGCAGATAAGTGGTGAGATATGCACTTACCTTTCAGTGCCTGTAATCAGGCATATAAAGGTTTCCTGACAGTTTTCACCTCCGCAATATTGGGGAAAGATTCAGAAGCCTTCTTTTTATTTAAAAAGCTCAGCTTTATGTGCAAAATAAGGATTATATTTACACAAAACAGTGTAAAAACATAAGGACAGACCAGTTCGTAGTGTTCAGCAACCTTCTCCAATCTCCGCGACATCCACCGCCGATCCAGCTGGCGTCCTAAGTCACTTCCTGTTTCCTGGTGCTCCAACGAAACTGGTCCTCCCGGCAACCCTACGCGTTTCAAAGGTATTCCTTCTTCGTCAGGGGTAAGTGTGGTACGTCCTTGTGTTCCCTCCTTTGTTCCCTAAGAAAAGATCATTTTAGTTGAGATACTGTTTGTCACCATGTTTACCTGCCTTACCACCTAACATTCAATTTATGTAATTTTCATCCCCATTAAATATGCCTAGTTATCACCCATAGGGCAAGTGCTTCCCTACTCTGTAAATCCCTACAGCTATCATATATTTGCCCTTGTTTGGCGACTTAATATGCCAAAAAGGATATTATAACATCCTTTTGATATAAGTTGAGATTCCACCCCTCTGATTCCCTTGCTAGTAATATTCCTCTTATACCCTTCTATAAATGCTAGAGCAGAGCATGAGTATTATATCTTCTTTATATAAATGTAATATGGCTTTAGTAGAATAAGCCTTATATATAAAATTCTGACAATATGATCTATTATCCCCTTCTCTATTAGATAAAAAGATGATAGGTTGGAGGTGCATGCGCGATGGTGAGGTGGGTAGCTGCTTAAGTTGAGAGCTCCCGCCCCCGCCGCACGAAGCACACGTTAACAACGATTATTAAATACATTTTTGCCCTTGTAAGTGCCAAATAACAATCGGGGAATAACTCAGGATGGCCCCGCAATCCACAAAGAAAAAACCGACCGGCGATCTTAGGAGATATTTGAGCCGGACGGCAACGAGGGGGGCCGAGGCAGACATGGCGCCGGGCTCTGCCGCGGGCTCAGAATCGGAGCATGAGGAGGAGGTGTAGGACACAGCAGGCCAGCTACCCGTGCGAAGATGCGACTTCGACCGGCTCTATAACAGCATGAAGTCGCTCTTCCGCGCTGAAATACAAGAACTGAAGAAGGAGGTCCAGGGCCTGGGGGAACGCACAGGAGCGCTGGAGGAAAAAATGGCGGCCACCACCACCACCGCGAGGAAAGCGGAGAAGCGGGCAAACCACCTACAGGCCCAGATCTCAGAGCTGGCAGAAAGACAAGAGGACTCTGAGAACAGAGACCGCCGGAGCAATCTCCGTATCAGAGGCATCTCAGAGGACATTACGGAAATAAAAGAGTACATCACCCTCTGGATGTCTACTTTACTCCCGGAGGTTCCCGCAACGGAGCTAGCGATGGACCGCTGCCACCGGGCCCTCCGAAGCCGGCCAGCAGCCAATGACCAACCGCGCGATGTAATAGCTCGGATGCACAACTTCAGCACCCGAGAAGCAGTACTTCAAACTGCAAGGGGCCCAGGGACCTGCAGCTTCGAGGGGGCTTCCCTCCAGCTGTACCAGGACTTATCCCCCATCACCCTGGCCCGCCGAAAGAAACTTCAACCGGTCACAAAATTGTTGCGGGACAGAGCAATCAGATACAGGTGGACCTTCCCATTCGGACTGCTGGTCCTGAAGAATGGGAAGGCCATCTCTATGAGAGAGCCAGAGGACGCCCCGGAATTCCTCCGTAAACTCGGAGTAGAAGAAGGCCCAGCGCCGGCCATCCGGAGGGACCAGAGCCCAACAGCAAAGTGGCAACAGGCCCCCAGCTCCAAAAAACACAAGGACCGGGCGGCAGAGAAGAAAGAGTGAAAGGCATGGACACTCTAAAGCGACGGTTATCGCAGTTTTGCCGGCCACAGTTGAGCCACAGTTTTCCTCCAAAATGGCGCCATTACCCCTGAGGTCGATGATAGCTGATCAACAGGCTTCCCATCAATTTCTAGCGGCCCCCGAAGAGCCCCACCAATGCTAAGGAAGCTAGAGACGCCCGCGCTGTTTAACTCACCTGCAGATCCAGTGGACGCGAAAAGCGGGAACCCGGAAACCAGCCGTGACACGCAAGCTCCAGAAAATGGCGACACCAAGCCGTTTGGCGGGCTTTCCAACACCTACCGGAAGAAGAAGCCATCTACGCGGGAAGAGCTGACCAAGAGACATCCGCTCCCTTCGACATCCGGCGACTGAATGGCGACGACCGGATGGACGTCATCGGAAGTCAAGAGGCGGCCATCTTGGTTGGGGCACATCACACCCGGCACCGGAAGCGCCAAACAAAGGGACAGATGCAGGCAACCCGTCACTACCGGAGTCGGAGCGGACAATTTGCACCCTATCAGAAGGGATTATGGACGAGGGGCAGCACAATAAAAGTCTGATATAGCTGGCGGAATCCCCCCCCCCCCCAAGGTCCAATGCGATTGACCCTTGGGACGCAGACATACAGTGATTTCACAAATATATAGTAGATATTCTTTTTTTCTTTTTTCCTTTAATATTGGTTCTTCTTTGGTTCCAGAGGTGTGTAGTAGTACTATTTATTTATTTGTTTTTTCTATATTTAGAGTAGTTATTATTTTATTTAATGTTTTGTCATGTTTTCGTACTGTTATGATTAAAGTTGTGTTATTCAATATGTTTTTTTCTTTCTAGCAGCCAATCCTGGCACCCAGTGAACCTCTTCTGTTATGAGTGCGGCTCAGCTCTGAATCGCGCAATAACAATGCGACCCGGTTTTGGGACGCATGATGATGACGTAACGGGTAGCTAATTTTGGCTCGAAGCTTTTTCATATAAATAGTAGATCACTATGTCTCTCCCTACACCTTGAGAAAGTCCTGAGGGATGAAACGCATTGGTGCGTGGTCCTGTACTGTTGCCAAGCTGATTATTAAAGGCTAATATATATTTTTTCCATGTCTGGAGTTGCCCTTATTTTTCTGCGTTCGTGGACGCTGTGAGCTGTGCTCCTCTTCTCTTCTACTTCTCTGGATAAAAAGATGACAAATCTATAGATTATCATATGTTCTGTTGTTCATATATAATATGCAGAAATTAGCATATAATGACACTTCTCCCTCTCATTATCAGAAATAGGAGATCATACATATTTTAAATTATTAATGATGGTTCACAGATCATTCTAATGTTTGTGGGACTGTGCTGTTTTCATATGTGTTCACTGTGTTTATTACGATATCCAATATCTGTTCACTAGATCAGTTATAACAACTATGCTGATTGATTAAACAATTATATTTACCATTTACTAATTAATACTAAGAGGTATATATAGGAGGCATATCCTCACTAGCACACACACTTCTGACGAAGCCGGATACAGTTCCTAACTGGGCGAAATGTGTAGAGTGATGTTTTTTGGTCCTGGCGGCGATCCATACCTAACCATCCCTGCAGCCGTGACATCACACGCTCCGACGGGCGCAAGAAGAGCAGAGACAAGCTTCAGTAACAGCCCACGAGAAGTGGAAGTACTAAGGGAGGCGGTGAGCAGTGCGGTGACCCTTCAATTCACTTATTTAAGTGTTATATGCCTGATTTTAATTTGCACATTATAAGTGCACATTTTATATACTTTTTACATAAAGATTTGGTCTATCAGTCTGATCGCACTATGCAGCTTTTTCCTATCTCTCCCATATCGTGTCACACCGATTGTGCCAGTGAAGGGGGTTCCTGACAACACACATCATACACGGATAGCAGCCCTTCTTGCAAACGCCTCTTTATTCATCTGCATCTTGTTAGTAAGCTGGGCATACGAGCCAAGAATAGACAACGTGCCTTACTTCAGATTTTCAGACATCTGCACTTACATTTTGTATTTTGTTTATCTTTTCTCCCTTATATGCTCCCCCTGGGTTGCTTGAGAATACCCTTTTCATCTTGGAACCCGTGAAGACAGGTCCCACCAGAGGGTTTGAGCTGGGACATTAGATTTTCACTTATTTATTTGTCACTTTTATATATGTGATTTATATTGGTTCTACACATTCACGTTTTTTTTTATTTCACTTTTAGTTGTTTGCGCCTTATTACTGTATTCACCTTCACGATTCAGTAATTCACAAAATGACTTTATGTGCTTTACTGACACAGGGCTACAGCCAAGTTTCAAAAATACGAGTTGTGGGAATTTTCTTATGTGATTTAGAATAAATAAGTAAATTAATAAGAAATAAACGCATGCTTTGTACCATTCAGTCCAAATGCAACATTTTGGTGTCTTATGCTTATCCCTTTATGTTGCTACTCGGTAAAATAACAAGAGTGTGACATTATTGTGAATGGTCACTTTCGCTGGTGAAGTCCTTGAAGATATCCCTATCATGTGTCCTTGGCCTGGATTTTATGTTACATTTGTTTTTCCATTGAAGTGCAGATACCTGTCCAATTATGTTGTATGTTTACAGGTGCATAGCTCTCAGGACCTGTGAAGATTTCAAGTACCTTTACCCTATAGTATAGAAAAGGTAATTACAGTTTGTGTGATTTGTCATACCCTTTGTTGGATTAAAGCAGCAGTGTGCGCTAATCATCACGTTCTTTATGCATAATATTTACTTTAAAAGATCTATTCTTGCCCCTCCATGTAATGTTTATATTTTTAACCTCCGATGCACTGGGAGGTCAAAATGGAGCTCTCCCCAGAGCCTGCGTTTATCACGGTGACCTCCGACGCTAGAGATGAAGAAATCAAGTATTTTTCCCTCAATGTATAAGAAACTAAAAAAAGGATCTTGAGTCCTGGTAAAAATACGCAATCCCCTAGTTTGGAAGAAAAGCGGCGGTCAAAATGACACTCCTGCAGAGAATATTGTATCTCTATAGGACCCTGCCGATACCACTTAAGAATAGCGATATCTCTAGTCTTCCGAGTTGCATCACCAGGCTCATCGGGAATAACAGAAAGCTGCGTGTTAGTCTTAATACCCTAATGAGACCAAAGCAGGAGGGTGGCCTGGCAGTACCACATATAAAATCATACAGTCAGGCGGCCCAGATGGCTCAGCTGATGCTGTGGCATACTGCTCCTGGCTCGGTGAGATGGGTAGATATAGAGGACTCCTGTTCTGGGTTGGTGCAGTTGGGATCTCTCCTGTGGGTACCCAAGGCTCATAGAGTAGTGGGTGACACCGTCCTTCCTACAAACATACACTCTCTAAAGGTGTGGGACACAATACGTCTAAAATGTATCTTGACAACCCCCAACTCCACTATGTTACCTATATTGAATAACCAATATTTGGGCCAGGCCCTGATCCCCGGAGCCATTATTGGTAGATAAAACAGTGTCTGAGCAGAGTTGAAGATCTTATAGAGAGGTAGGTAGGCTCAAGACCCAGATGCAGGAGAAACATCAAATGCCCAACTCGGAACTATTCAGGTATATGCAGTTGAGACATTTTGTCACGCAACAAGCAAATACAAATCTGTCCACTTACAGAACTATATTTGAGGAGATCTGTCTCTCAAACCCATTTGAAAAAGGCCAGATAACCGCATTCTACCAAACAATTATCCCACCCCTACTAGAACAGGATAAGGTTTATATTAGATGATGGGCTGAGGATTTGGGGGAACCCCAGGAACCTTCCACTTGGGAGGACATATGGGAAGCGACATCCTCTATATCTATGAATACTAATGTAGTCCTGATAGGTTTTGGGCTATTATTCTGTCCTCCTCCTGGCAGCAATCCCTGGTAAGGGAAGGTTGCCAGGAGTAATCATGGGTTTTCCCCACACCCTTGCAGCTCAGTGAGTCAGAGAAGGTAGTGCAATCAGGCCTGCTGTCCAATCAGGGACAGCGGGCTGGTTCTTACTGGATCTGTACTTAATGAACTGTACTTCCTGATTTAGATCAGTTGTCTCTACCATTGAGAGAGACAGATTTACCCTAACCAAGCTGTCAGGGCTCTGGCAGTTTGAGGCCCTCCCTTACGGGAGTGGAGGGAAACCATTTCTTCTTATTCCAATCAGGGGATAAAGGGAAGAGCTGGGACTGCTCCTGGTGGCCAGTTGCTGGGAGTGAGGTCCAGGGACATCCTGTGGTGAAGACCTGATGGGTTGCTAAGTGTCTGTGGTATATGATGGGCAGTGTGCCAGGCTGCAGAGAAATAAAGTATCCGAGGGATTCACTATACTTCTTGCCTGAGACTGGAATCTGTCCGGGAGAAGTTGAGAGAAGTTCTCCTCCAGAGGTTCCTCCCCACAACTCTGGGGATCTATAGGAGATGGAGGCGCTGTACCTGTGAGTATCACTCTGTTCTACCTCAGAAGCCTGTCCTGTATCCACTATAACACATGCGGGAGACTCATGGCCCCCTGTTACCAGCAGGTATGCACCACACTAAAGATAAGTAACCAGCACAGTTTCCCCATGATAGACCCTATGTAAGATTTTTTTTTGGGGAGGTGGAGAACAGGGTTACACTAATATAAAAGAAAACACGTATAAAGTGTTATACCGCTGGTATTTGACCCCGAACAGATTACACAGAATTTATGGGAATGTCTCCCCAGATTGTTTTGGGGGCTGTGGTCAGAGCGGAACGATGGTGCACATCTGGTGGGACTGCCCATTGATAGCTGGCCTTTCGACAGAGATTGCTGGTCTAATAACTAGAGTTTTAAATATAACATTAAAATGAAGTCCATGGACAGCCCTGCTAAATAAGCACCCATTAAATATACCATATTATGAGTGTAAACTCCTTCTGCATATTCTGTCAGCAACCAGGTACGCGATAGCTGCCTCCTCGAAGGGTCCTACGCCAAATGTAGTCGAAATAATCAACAGAGTCTTGCTAACACTTTGCTACGAAAAATTTACAGCATATTTAACAGACTCTATGCACAGATTCAAAAATATTTGGTGACCTTGGCTAGACAGAATGGCAGAACCAGGGTTTGTAGGACACGATCTGGAACTGTAGACTATTTTGGTTTGAGGCCGGCAGCCCCGCAATGGTTATCGGTTTCCGAGTGTTGTAATGAGTGTAGCAGCCCCGATGATGCTTTGTGATGTCGATATAGAAGAACCGATTAAAATAATGTTGTATTTAAGTAATAATCCCCAAAGAACAGGGCATTACTGGCCAATAATGGCTGGAAGAGTTGAAGGCCTGAGGCGAAGTCGAGGAACTTTAACCCAGTCAGGGCATCATTGGCCAGTAATGCCCTGTTCTGAGGGGATTATTACTGTTATAGGCTAAATATAGGCATTTTTTTTTTTATAAAAAAGATAGACACTTTTGTAGTCATATTGATTTTTATCAGCATGATTGTCTACATTCTTTTGCTTTTACTGCACGTGTTTATTTAGATGAAATTGTACATACACACAGCCCCTCTCTATATACACACTCTGCAGCCCCCTACAAACACAAACACACAAACACATTCTGCAGCCCTCCTCCACCCTCTACACTCACAAACCCACACTGCAGCCACCCTCTACACCCACAAACACACTGCAGCACCCCTGAAAACCCACACACACCAACAAAACACACTCTTCAGCCTTCCTCCAACCTCTTCCCCAGAGGTGGGCAACCTATATTTCAATGTAGCCAGAGGTATGGCGAATGAGAATTGAAAATCGCCACACCATTACCTTATCTCCTGGCAGACAGCACCAGAACCTTTTCCTGCAGGAGTCTCTGGCGCTGGCAGGGTGTGGGCTCCGCCCTCACCGTTCTCTGATTGGTCACCCTCTCCTCCATTCAGCACTCACCTCCTCATTGCTCCAGGCCACCGTCGGCGGGCCGCCCCTCAGCACTAAGACTTCCAACAGCCACCACTGCCACATTCGCGCTTACCGCCACCGCCGCGCTTCCCGCCTAGACAGTGATAATACCGGAAACATGCGTGTCCGGTGTTACCTCAAAAATTTTACCAGACAAACTCAAATTCGCCACATTTTCATGGCCAAGTCGCTACTTGTGGCGATTGGCAACAGGGTTGCTCCCCTCGAGTCTACACCCACAAAACACACACTGCAGCGCCCCTCTACACCCACAAAACACACACTGCAGATACACACCCCAACAAAACAGACCGCTGCCACCCTCTACACCCACAAAACACACACTGCAGCCCCCCTCTACACCCACAAAACACACACTGCAGCCCCCCTCTACACCCACAAAACACACACTGCAGATACACACCCCAACAAAACAGACCGCTGCCACCCTCTACACCCACAAAACACACACTAGCAGCCCCCTATCTACACCCACACACTGCAGACACACACACACCAACACACTCTACAGCCCTCCGCCACCCTAGACACCCACAAAACAGACACACTGCAGCCCCCCTCTACACCCACAAAACACACTAGCAGCCCCCCATCTACACCCACACACTGCAGACACACACACACACCAACAACACACTCTACAGCCCTCCGCCACCCTACACACCCACAAAACACACACACTGCAGCCCCCCTCTACACCTACAAAACACACACTGCAGACACAGCAACAAAACAGACTCTGCTATTCCCCTCAACACCCACAAAACACACACCAACAAAACACTCTACTGCCCACCCTCTAGACCCACAAAACACACACAGCAGACAGACACACATACACCTTTCCCCTCACTCTCCTGTGCGGCGCTCTCTGCAGGCAGGAGGGGGAGGAGTCAGTGCCTGGCTGCAGGCAGGGAGGGGAAGGAGTCAGTGCCTGGCTGCAGGCAGGGAGGGGAAGGAGTCAGTGCCTGGCTGCAGGCAGGAAGGGGGAGGAGTCAGTCATGGGTCCCGACGAAGCCATAGTGAAACGCGTTGAATCAGCTGTTTGGAGAACCACAGAGGGCCGTTACGGGAAAGTGCTGGCAGACTGCTGAAGCCGAACAACCAGGGAAGCTGCTTCCGCCCTCAGTAGAATTGTCACAGGACGTGACGTAGGTGTGACGCACGCGGAAGCAGACGAAGCAGCAAACTGACCAGCGTTTACCTCCAGAGATATGTGGTTCTCTCCCACGAATATTCCTTTATTTCAAAATGTGAGTGCATTATTCATATTTGTATAAGTGTGCAATGTACCCAAATTTTATTACACTATTGTGTGCTCTCTCTTTTATTGTATTCCCTGGGAGGAATACATAAGGATTTACCTTACTGACAACCCAGCATAGAAAACTATCCGTAGACCACCATTGAAAGACTTCCACCTTTGAGGGTTCACACAAGGGCTCCCATCAGAGAGAGATGAATCTCTGATACGCCTATTTTTACCAGAAGGAATCTGTGAGTGAGACCGACACAGTTTTTTTGGATTAGAATATATTTTTCATTACAATCTGCACTATATTTGTATTTCTATTTTTCATCTTCACATATACCATCCTGAGATCAACAGCGCTCCCCTTGCCGGGAAGACGACGTACTACGTTTGGGACCATTGGACAGCCCATCATAAGGGCGTAGAGCTTCTGTGTCAATCTCTTTATATTTCACTTGATATCACTGCACTGTTTCAATATTCACTTGGGGTGAAAGTTATATGTTCACATCTATCACGTTCATTATATTTAAGATAATTTTATTAGCAGGATTTCACTATTGTTTGAGTGTAATCACTATTAGGTCATTGACATAGTTATATCACATTAAAGTTATACGCGCCCAGTTCCATTTTTTTGTTCTAATACTATACACCTGATACATAAAGCTTGGCTCCTTGCAGACGCACTTACCAGAACGCCCTCCTACTGTCTCTGTACGTTCTCCCTATCTACCAATTAGATTGTAAGCTCTTTGGGGCAGGCACTCTTTTTCCTAAATGTTACTTTTATGTCTGAAGCACTTATTCCCACTATATGTTATTTATATTATTTGTTATTTATATGAGTGTCATGTGTATTACTACTGTGAAGCGCTATGTACATTA
Organism: Ascaphus truei; assembly: GCA_036426205.1. Lineage (NCBI taxonomy): Eukaryota > Metazoa > Chordata > Amphibia > Anura > Ascaphidae > Ascaphus > Ascaphus truei. The sequence goes on along the minus strand of CM071573.1, from coordinate 77,945,369 downwards.
ATGGCGCTATATAAATAAAGACATACATACAGTATATACTACAGAACTGATTTAAAAAAACATATAAGATGTCACATGTTTTTCTGCTTCAAACATGTGCTTTGAGTTATTTTCATAACATTAGTCTTCTTGACACATAGCGCCTGATTGTAATTTTAATACTTCCTTGTGTTTATATTAGTTCTAAAACCTTATGAACCATCTTATAATTATCCATGGACAAAAAGCTTGTCTTTCTGTTTCCTTTAGGCAAATACGTTCAAAGCATGTGTCAGGTTTAGGGAATATTTAATTTGGCATGATATCCCCGTCTCTATTATTTGTTAAACATTTTCAACAAACACGCATATTCCAAACAAGCATAATGATCCAAAGTACACTTGATTTATCAAACTCACTTTCTTACACAATTCTGACAATGATGTGAATTGGGCAATAGATGATGCCCAAGTCACTAGGATGCATGTAGGGAGCGGCAACTCCAGTCCTCCTGGGCCACCAACAGGTCAGGTTTTCAACTGAGTCACTGATTGAGCCACCCGCGCTGAAGCCGAGATATACTGAAAACCTCACCTGTTGGTAACCCTTGAGGACTGCAGCTGGCCGCCCCTGATGTAGGTGCATGTACAGTGGGTGCATTAGGTGCCTGTAGGTGGGTATACTGTAGGTGCAGGTTGGGCATTATTGAAATCTTGGCTGCTGAAGCCACATCATTGCAGGCAATTTAAATATAAGGTTAAATATCGTTAGTGTGCTGTGCAATAATAGGATTTTTCATACCATCTAATACATAGGATTCTGTGGGGGACTGAGCATTTCCGACACACATCTGACTCCCCGCCTTAGTTATCACATGACTAAGGGGCTGGTTCTGTATCGGACGCAGTGGCCAAAGGGGACATTTTCAGCCACAATTCCTCATTGACTTTAACGGGGACTTTTGGATAAAAACAGCCCGATTAGCCGCTTTGACAGATACTGTGTAGAATAAGCCCCCAACTCTTTTAGTTAGTATTATTTGAAATGAAAATGAAACTCGAGCTTCCCGACGATATGTGGGTGCAAAAACATTTCAGGAAACTGATGCATTGGATGGTGGAATTGTTTTAAATTACAATCACTGTTATCCATGGCTGAAAGTTCCAATATGTGCAACAGCCATGAGAGAAGAGTCACACATTGGGAGAGTCTTCTAGTTGAGTATGATTGGAGCACAATGGGGTGTTATCTTTGTAAATCCCCAAAATAAAAAATACACAAGAAGAAACCTACGAGGTTTTGATAGCTCTGTACATTGTAGTTACATCTATGAAAAATATTGGTCCCCTGCAAGGTATCACAACCTACTACATATAGATCAAGCAAGGAGGAGAGGATAGAGTTGTAAGAGTTGGCAGTTTCAGAAGAAGGAGAGAGAGGAGAGAGGTTAGAGTTTAGGTTAGATACCAGAGCAGAGAGGCAATGGCGCAAAGGTCTCGAGAGTAGCAAATAGAACAGGTGGGGCGGGGGGGGGGGGGGGGGGGGGGGGGGGTTAGGGAAATGATTGGTGGTGAAGGATAGGAGATGATGGCCAGAGAGGGAGAGAGGAGATAGAGAAATCAGAAAGGGAGTGTGATCACGCTAGTTAATTAGTGTGTTAACAAAGCTGGCCAAGACAGTGCTGAGTCACCTGAACCTGATGTTTCTGGAGGAATTAATAAGAACGCATTAACCAGACTATCCTCTAGTAAACTTGGAGGGGGAGTTATTTTATGGGTATAGCACTGAGAACCTGAATTAATTCAGAGTTAGTGCTGCCTTGCCCTTACCTTGTTTAAATCACTCCTTCAACATGTGACAAAAATTATATTTGAGTAAGACATAAATCTAAACTTAACTTTTTAATTATTTGAAACGGGCCAGTTCATATAATATACCACTATATACAGTATAATATACGGGGACTGAAAGAACTTGCCCTGCCAATTGAAAAAAAGGGCTGGAGGCCTTGTGACTGGATACACACACTGCACCCTGCAGTCTTCCCAGGGGAAGCTTTGCCACGTCCTGGCACTGCTATCTCCAATCTGATGAACGTACAGGCTCGGGAAAACGAAGGAAATGAAACAGAACACAAGTCATGTTTCAAATTCCTTTGTCTCAGTTTATTAAGCATAGGGTAAAGATTTTTATACAGAAAAAAGAAAGGTTTGGTTAGAGGCGTAACGTAGGTGTAACCTGGGTGAGCCTTAGGCGTGGCTTAGATTAGAGGCGTGATTTAGGGGCAGGACATATTAGTGGCGTAATTCTCCCAATACAGGCACTAGGTCTAAATACATAGCCTATTCATTGTCTATGTTATCAAAAAAACTTGAATTTCTCTAGCAACTATGTTAGATGATTTTGCCTCTCTCAGAGAACCAGTCTATTGTTTACTGACTAAAACAGCAGGAAGCTGACAACACAAAAAGTATCTTTTCAAGGAAAGAGGAAATGTATTTTGGCAGAAGCTGAATACATTAGAAATTATATTTCAGCAAAAGCTGACTACATAATCTTAACAGGTTATTACAGACAAAATGGATGGTTTAACACAAATACAGTTTCTGGCCTTACCTACTGTCCCTAACAGGGACCAATTGATGTATTATACCACCGTATACAGTATGATTATACAAATAAATTGCTACTATTTCTCACAGAATACACTGTACACACACACACACACACACACACACATACTGTATATATATATATATATGTATGTATGTGACCCCCAATGTGGTGAGCTCCACTCAGTCACACTAACCCCTGGCATGTTCCTCTCCAATGTGCTCTGGACATGTGACTGTAATGGACAAGAGAGCAGCCAATAATAATGGCTGTGGAAGGGGCAGGACTATGACAGAGAAGAGCCTTTAAAAATGGGGGGTGGCCATGTTGAGTCAGATCTGCGTGGATCTGAGTGCTATCAGGTTCGGTAGAGGATTGCAGAGTGTGCACGTGGCAGCAGGAGCAGGTAGTGAAAGTCGGGACGTGATCGAGAGCTCGAGCACTCTCGGTGGGAAACTTCAACTGCTATAAAGCACAGCAACCTTTTCTAATTACAGGCCTGCAACATTTAGTATACTACGAGCTCCCACTGTGTGCCGGCATCATCACAAGCCAACATACCCAGGATTGGGTGGCTAATGCCCCACTGACACTGACTCGCACCTGCGCAGCGTTATTGGGGTCTGTATTATTGCTGTTTATTGTATGTGGTGATCCTCTGTTGAGGATCACAGGCTGCCTAGTGATTAATGATACAGTAAACCCGCTGTACCGTCCGTATACTGTGTCTGCATTCTTGCCACTGTAGGCCACGTGTGGCCCATTAAGTTATTGCTAGGGACTTAGGCCCCCACCTCAACAATAGTCATAAGTCTGAGGGCTAAGAAGGAGGGGTTACATATATACACACACTTACATACACACATACATACACACATACACACACACACATACATACATACAACAATAGCAAGAATGTTCAGGGCACTCAAAGGGAAAAAGTAAAAGGAAAAAACGTATCTGATCAGTCGTGGTGCTCACAGTGCGGCCAGGATCACCATCCAGCAACAAAAAATAGATAAATACCCAATATCAAAGAATCTGGAGCACTCACTGTGACGGGAGCTTTGTGACAGGCTATTAATAATCGCACTATGTAGCTTTCTCTCTCATTTTATATACTAACCTTGCTGACGGAGAATTCGATAGGGGGTCCGGTTTACAGTTACCTGCATGGGTGGCAACCCAATTTGCCAGCTGCCTTTATAAACTCTAGAGTCCTGTGAGTAGAGCAACTATATGAGCCAAGACACAGTCTATTGATTTCACTTGCTTTAAGAAACGTCTGCACTTATATTTGTGTATTTTGTTCTCTTATTTCCCTATATGCTCCCCCTGGATGTTTTGAGAAACAGGCTATTAATAATACACACCAATATATATATATATATATATATAACTGGGTTGAACTGGGACGAGACTTAGATATGATAAAATATAGTTTATTCCTTGATAAAGGTGAACACACAAGATATACAAATAACAGACAAAATATGGACACTCACTTAAGATGGAAATGATGAAACAGTCAAATCTAGACTTGCAGTTCATACAGCAATCTTCATAATCCCAAGACACGAAAGACATGAAAGACCTTGCATGAAGACTTTGCATGAAGACATGAGGACATGAAGGACTATACATGAAGACAATAGCCATAGGATGAGCCTGATTCTTACAGTATACAATTATTTCCCTTTGAACACAACCTAAACCCAGCCCCTCTCATAAATCAGCGGTGAAGTTGACAGTTTTCCTCAGAGTAAAACTCCTCCCACCCAAGGACGTTTAAAAACTGCTTTTCCCTATCTAAATAACTTCATAACTTCAGTTCAGTAATACTTACTGGCACGCGAGACATATTAATACATTCCGTCACGCATGACGCTCCCAATGAGACTAAATATTACCGTGTAATACTAAAATTAAGAGAGATTTTAATATCTGTCTGTTAGGACCGGCTAAACACCAGGTGTCTGTAACCGTTAGTTGGGGCTCGGTCCCACGAATACACCTATGTAACTCTTAGCATGTTCAGCCGAGGACATCTCATAATATTCTTATATTTAATAAGGTCACTCATTCTGATCTCTCCATGGGTAACCGCACCCCTAACCCCAATCAATAAATCTCTTTGAAGCAGGGACCCCTGGGTAGTGAACATTTGTCACCTGGTGCTATATTTCACACCCAATGCCCCCAGCCTGGGTCTAGCTGTCTCTACCAGCAATATACCCTTGGCCTGCAAATTAGGTATTAACATACTGTGCACCAAAAACCCCTTCTGCTTTTCACACCCAACTTCAATCAAGCCTTTTGAAGCCCAGATTTTCTGAAAAGACACACCACAGTTGTATTTTCTTAAACTGTAGCTTATTAATCCCTTAAGCACCAGTGTGTGTGGTGCAGACACTGGCCCAGAAACAATACATTTTTTACAGGGGAATAAGCATTTGGATATTGAAGCGAGGTAAAAACACATTACTGGACCTTAGTCCTGTTAACCCCTTGCTTCCCAGGTGAGGGTAGAGGGTGGCCAATTGGGGTGTAACCCCTTTAATCCCGGGCCAAATCCTCCCCATCATCACACTCACAAATTAAAAAAAATACAATTTAATGAAGTAACACAGGCATCAGGGGGTAATCACAGAAAAAAGAAGCAACTTTTCAGACCTTACGGTCCTTTCTCAGCTCCCATATGAAATGGACCATTTCATATATCCATATGTATACACCAGTGGTTCTCCACTTTTTTGAGCAGGGGCACCCCTGCAGGATTTTTTTTAAATGTCTGGGCACCCCTGCTTTTCAGAACTCAGTCATCCCCCACTCCCTGTCATGCTATGCTCACCACAAACTAGGCGAGACCCGTGCTGAGATGGGAATAGGCAGACACCAGCCACAGACACGGGGACGCCGTCCGGAATGTAGGATGGTCTTGTTAGCCGGGTCTGGGGTAGTAGAGATCAGAGTAAACATATACTTGCCGGGTCCGAAGCAGGAGAGGTCCGGAGCATAGAAAGGTACTATTGCCAAGGTCAGGGTTGGAGAGAGGAGGATAGTCGAAGTTCAAAGCCAGGATCAGGGTTGGAGAGGAGCGGAGAGCCAGGAAGAGCTGAGATCAGTATTCCAGATAGCGAGAGATCCAAAGACAAGCCGGGTCGGTACACAGGAGATCAGAACTAGGAACAAGGCAACAGGACAGGAACAAGGCAGGATAAGCAGAGGCAAACACAGTGTAACGTGAGTCTATGCTCAGCCAAAGTGCCAGTGGCACAGCTGAGCATATATGAGGCATCGGCCAATCACCCAGGGGGCGAAGCGGAGGTGCGGCCTCCGTAGGGTCCGGTGATAGGCTGGATGGGGAGAGACAGCTGTAAGAAATGGAGCTAATGAGCTCTCTTGACACATTGCTCGGGTGTGTCGCACGCGCGACGCAACACGTATTCAATCCCGCGATGCAGGGTCTGCGCATGCGCACTGCGCTAGTGGAGGGTGCTGCTCCAGAGGGGGAAGCCTTGCACGTGAGTGAGGAGGCACGTGAGGGGGAACGATGCCACGGGGGCTCCACAGTGGGTGTCGGGATGTGCCGCAGGTGAGTGCGGGCGCGGGGACCTGCGTGGGGATGCGCGTGGGTCCGCGCGGCTCGTGATTCATCACACTCCCTTACTTGGATAAACACTCACCTTTCTTTTCACATACACACTCACTCTCCCTCTTCTTACACACTCCACATTTACACCCCTTCTCATACCGTACTCACCCTCTTAATCATAAACACCTCATTCACCCCCCCCCCCATTACTTGCACCACACACCTTCCCCCATCCCACAAAAAACCCTAACTCCCTCCCCCTACCCACACAACGCACTAAATTCTCCCCTCCTTCCTCCCACCTTCCCACACGCCTCAAACATGTCAGCTGCTCAGCGATCACGTCCTGCGCTGTCTGGAGATGAAGAGGCGTCTCTCACTCCTGTGTACCGTTGGCAAAGGATCGCGGTACACCGCTTGAGAAACACTGGTATACACAATAAATATACCCCTGCAGCTGACGGTTTGTTTGCTGCCTTTTTGATTTATGACATCATAGAATTCTTAGTGGCACTCTTTGCTCATCAGCTACTGTAAAGGTGCCCTCCCAGTGTGTGTAAACTGTTGTGTTCACTTGTATTGTAGATGCCTCAGTTCTAGGGTGACCAGATTTTTAAAACTAGAAACCGTTACACATAAAAAACAAATATGTATAAAACAAATTACACCACTTAAAAATAAATATTATAATAGTATTTGTCTAATAGCGAATCTATTTATGTTGTACTAGCTGATATACCCGGCGTTGCCCGTGATGTAATGTTCTGCCTCCCCCATCCACCCTCTCAACTCCCTTCCCCCCCTCTTCACAGCTGTTCAGGCTTCCCCCCCTCCTCCCCCGCCTCCCCCCCCCCCCCCCTCTCTCCTGACACCCCCAGACTCTCTCCTGACTCCCCCCCCCTCTCTCCTGACTAATTCCCCCCCCTCTCTCCTGACTGAATACCACCCCCGCCTGTCCGCTGTGCGCCACCATCTTACCGGGGGCAGCTGCAGGAGGAAGGGGGTCCTTCCGGAGGCTGCCTGCCCACTGCCTGTCCCCCCGCCGGGGAGGGAGGGAAGTGAGCATTGGCGGCTGGGGCAGGAGGGCCGCGCCGCGCTTCCCCTCCGTCCGGGAGCCGGTGGGGGGGAGGGAGAGGGAGAGAGAGAGTTGGGTGACGTCATAGAGCCGGGTGACGTCATAGAGCCATCAATCTGATTGGCCAGAGGCTGAGGACCAATCAGATTCACCGCAGCTAGTACCAACCTTTCGATTTTATATATTAAGATTATTGACTTATTTCAGTTTCCTAACACAACACAAACTCTCTCTCCCCCCATTCTCTCTCTATTTCTTCCAACCCCTTTCTCTCTCACACACAGTCCCCCATTCTTTCTCTGCCCCCTCTGTAGAGGGAGAGGGGAACTGGCCCGGTATTAAAGGGGTTGCACCCCATATGGCCACCCCCTGACCTCACCAGGGAGGCAAGGGGTTAACTGGACTGCAGTCCAGACCTGTGGTTTATCTTGCTATAACATGAAAATGTATGTTCCCCTGTTATAATGTACCATCATCATACCAGTGTCTGCACCACACACACACTGGGATCCATCCGGGAGGGCAAGAGTTAATAGTTCATTGTGATTATAGCCCTTTGTTTAATATTCCCGCCTTTTCAGGCACCATTTGGCAGAGTCCCATAGGCCGCCATTGAAGCTCCATTTATTTCAATGGCGAGAGAGCGGTTTTGGACCTGTGTCCTTCAAAGACCAGCAGGTGGCGTCCGAGAGGAGGAGCGGCAGTTTCCCATTGTAAGTCAATGGGCCCATTGACTTCAATGGAGATTCCTCGACGACGCTCTCCAGGAACGAGTTGGCAGCCGTCCAAACCGCAAAACCGCAAAGAGGAAACAATGTCCTGAAAAGAGCTTTGATCACTGTAAGTTCAAGTTCATAGACAAGTGGCGTGGGAATCTTAGGTTCTAGGGCGCCCAGGAATAAAATTCTTTTTGCCCCTAGCTCCTAGGCCTCCCCTCACTTGACCACCACCGGGTCCAAGAATCCAGGACCCCCAGAAAGGGTCGTGCTGGCTGAGCAGGTCGTGCCATAGGTTTCAATGGCGGCGGAAGAAGCAGCATGAGAAAACGGCTAAGTCCGAAACCTGAAAACCATAAGCCCATATCTCCGGTTCTGGAGGGTTCAGAGGGCCGGGATTTGGGGTGCCTGCAGTCACTGTTCCGGCATGACCGCAGATCCATTCCCGACCCTCTCCGACCAACCCGACGGAGTATGGACCACCATAGAGGTTTGTCAGTTTTTCCCATCGACTTCAATGGCGGCCGTTTCCCCATTGACCGGCTATGGCGGAGAAGTCCCATGGGCTTCAACGGCGGCGGTGCCCCGTTGGAAGTCTATGGCGGCAGACTCCCATAGCCGCCAATGGCGGAGTTTCACTATTGAAAGCCTATGGCGGCGGAGCCCGTTGTTTTCAATGGAGAATGAGTGAAAAGCCGAGATTTATTTTACAGCGGAGAATTTTGTGATAAACTAAGAAACGGTTCATGTGGTATTTTTATATATATCCGGTTCTGAGGGTCGCAGCGGGCTGAAACTTGGACACTGTAGTGTTCCACTTCCGGCATTAATGCCTGGGTAGGTTGGACCCGCTGGACCTAACAGAACCGGTTATTTTAATATGTTTGTGTATTAACCATCATACTGTATTTCAAAGCGGGGACAGATGCCCGCGAAGATTCCTACATACTAAGGAATGCAGGTGGTCAGGAGAGCGACCTAGTGTCTGGGAAGCAGGCCCCTGATCAAAGACTTAGCCACTCTAACTGTTTACATGAGGGCGGAGAAGTGTGAAGCTGGAGTGGTTTGTGGGTGTTATAACTCACACTTACAAACAAAGAGTATCAGTCTGCCAGATGCCCCATCTGGTAGACTGCCCGGCGCCCCTGATTTGGGTGTGGGGCTACAGAAATGAGACCCTCAGAGTCCCAGTACGCATGGGCCAACTAGCTGTGGGGTATGGGTTAAACTGTGTTCCCACGTTAGAGATTGGGTACAGTTAATTGTTCTCCAATAGCCTGTACTCAATGTTAAGAATAGGGTTACAAAGATATATAAACTGTTGTCAACCCTACAGTCTTTGTCTTCTTGATACATCTTGATTGTTACCTGATTGCTGGAGAATTGCTATTTGATACTTCTTCATTCCAACCCCTAAGTAAGTGTTACCTTCTTGTCTGTTAATTGTACTATCTTGCTGTGTTCACCTATCTAAGGAATAAATATACTTTATTATATCTAAGCCTCGTTCAGTTCAACCCAGTTATTTGGTGTAAATTATATCTTGTCATAAGTTACCGTGACACCCTCCCTCCATTCTCTCTCCAACCCAACTCTTTCTCTCTCCCCCTTTCTCTCTCACACACCCCTTTCTTGCCCCCATTCTCTCTCCCCCACACGCTCCCCCTATTCTCTCTCACACACTCCCCCTATTCTCTCTCCCCCTATTCTCTCTCACACACACTCCCCCTCCCTCTCCCTATTCTCTCTCACACACACTCCGCCTATTCTCTCTCACATACACTTCCCCTTTCTCTCTCGCACACTCCCCCTCCTTCTGTCTCAACCACTTTCTCTCTCCCCCCCCCCCCCTCCTTCAGTTCCGCCAGCAGACACGGAAAGTTGTGACTGACTTGCAGGTTTCATTGCAGGGTACACCCTGCCCCCTGCCATCACCCTCCTCTGCCAACCCCCGGCCCTCCTCTACTGCCGCAATTCCTACTTCGCTTCCGCCGCCATCCAGACAGGAAAAAGCAAGAAACCGGGACATTTCAACAGTTTTCGAAAATTGTCGGGACTCCGGGACGTTTAAGGAAGATCTGGGACTATCCCGGCTGATCCGGAACGTATGGTCACCCAACTAATCTGAGTAGCACCCTTTGCTAAATGTTCAGCCATTCTATTCCTTTTAGATTGTACGCTTCTTGAAGCAGGAACCTCATTACCTAGTTTTTCATTGTGTTTAAAGTATCTATTTTATGTTTTATTTCTTGCCCTTACCCACACGTTGTACTTCGCTGCAGAATACGTGGGTTCCATATAAATAAAAGATAACAACAATAAGACACAATAAAGTGTTAGAAGGGCGAGTGCTTGGCATTTATAGCCGCCCCTGCTGACCTATGCGAAGCTGCTTCTTTAATATCTAATGGCGTAGAAAGATTTCTAGTATCCGTAAGATCAGAAGTTACTGGATAAATATTTATTCATGCTGCTGGCTGTGTGCACTCTCAGGGACCCGCTGTTCTGACGTCTGTGTGTATATAGGTAGTAAACACACACAGTCCTGGGAGGTGTGTTGTGGAGAGCCAGTAGGATTTAGTGAAGAAGCAGGGAGGGGGGTGGAGAACCGATTAAAGCCCCTCATTGGTCAGATTGTACACGCACCCTGATAATGCACCTTAACCCCTTCCCGCAGAACTTGCAACACGTTGGAGAAGGATCTGGTGGAAGATTGATAAAGGCAGGACAAGCCACAGCCTGTCTGCGTAGCTGCAATCTGCTAGAATCTGTTCCCACGTTTGTTTCCTTGTTTCTTAATGTGTTCGTTCTTAGATAGTGCTCCACACAGCTTAACAGAAGTAGTGATCCTGCCTGAACAGATCTACATTTATTTAACACTAGCATATATATATCCGGCGTTGCCCGGGATTTCATGTTTTATATGTTTATCAATATCCGCTCCCCCCTCTCTCTCCGCTCCCCCTCTCTCTCTCCGCTCCCCCCCCCCCCCCCCCCTCTCCCTCCTCCCCCCCTCTCTCTCTGCTCCCCCTCTCTCCGCTCCCCTTCTCTCTCTCTGCTCCCCCCTCTCTCTCTCTCTCTCTGTCCCCATTCCCCTCTCACTCTCCCCTTTTCCCTCTTTCCCCCCTTCTCTCCTCCGTTCACATCAATCCGGTCCCCCCCTTCACATGGATCCGGTCCTGCACCCCCGTTCAGAGCTCCGATTCCCCCCCCCCCCTGTTCATAGCTAGGGTCCCCCCGTTAACAGCTCCTCCGGTTCCCCACAGTTCACAGCTCCGGTCCCCCCTGAGTCCCCTTCACTCTCTCCCCCGGCGGGCGGAAGGGTTGCTCGGTGGCTCACTGTTGGGGTAGGCGGGAGGGTTGGTCGGCGGCAGCTCACTGGGGGGGGGGGCGGTCTGGAGGGTTGCTCGGCGGCAGCTCACTGGGGGGGCGGCTCACTGGGGTGGCGGGCGGGAGGGTTGCTCGGCAGCGGGTCACTGCCGGGGCGGACGGGAGGGTTGCTTTGCAGCAGCGGCTCACTGCGGGGGCGGGCGAGGAGTTGCTCAGTGGTGGCTCAATGGGGGGGTGGGCTGCTTGGCGGTGTTTCGGGGGGCGGGTTGCTTGTCGGCAGGTCACTCACTGGGGGGCGGGCGGGTTGCTCTGCGGCAGCCCACTGCGGGGGCGGGTGGGAGGGTTGCGTGGCGGCTCGCTCTTGTCCCCACCCCCCCGTTCACAGCTCCGGTCCCTTCTCGTTCATTGCTCCGGTCCCCCCTGAGTCCCCTGGTATACCCCTCGGGGCAGGCGGGAGGGTTGCTCGGTGGCAGCTCACTGCGGGGGCGGGCGGGAGGGTTGCTCGGCGGTAGGTCACTGTGGGGGTGGACAGGAGGAACGTCACATCACCCCGCCTCCGTGAGAGCCAATGAGAGCCAAGGCCCGCCATGTAGTCAGCCAATGAGAGCCAAGCCCCACAGTCAGCCAATGGGAGCGCCCACAAACCCACAGACAAAACAGATTTTGAGGTTTTATATATATATATATTGGAGTCAAAGATTTTTGTATTTCAGAAAAAGTTAAGAACTATTCATGTTGTTACAATAGCAAGATTCTAAAATAAACCCCTTCTTTTTTCAAAAGAAAGTGAAATTGTAAGTTTGTAAATAAATAAAAAGTAATGGTATTTTTAGTCTGCGCTTATAGTGCCAAACGATCTATATCTCTCAAAATGAATAGACGATACCGGTGTCCCCTTGCAGGACGCCGCCATCTTGGTCACGATCACGCATGCGCAAGATGCCGCGCCTATGCAGTGTAGGCGGCCATTAGAGAGAATAGATTTGCAGGGGACTATAGCCCCCAGGATGCACTGGGGTGACAGAATGATACTTTTCGCGTGCAGAGGAGCACGCCAGTCGGAGCTGGGACGAGGAAGGGGTAGGGTGTGCATGTTCAGGGTGTCCATGACCCCTGCTCTGGGCCAGAGACCCCTTAGGCCCCAACTCCCACATAGATTGTGAAGACAATAGGAGAATGAAGATGGGACGGAGCACATTTAGAAGAAACTAGATAGTCTTTCAAGGGAACCTTCCACTGCACCTCAAGAAGAAAGTTTTCGACCAGTGTATTCTGCCCGTGCTCGCATACAGATGTGAAACTTGGACTATAAATGCAAAGATAATTCAGAAGCTTCAGACAGCGCAAAGAAGTATGGAGAGATGTATGCTGGGTATTACCAGAACAGACAAGATAAAAGAATGAATGGGTTAGAAACCAAATAAACGTCTGTGAAATTAAAATGTCAGTGGGCCGGACATATCGCAAGAAGAAATGACCATCGCTGGACACAGATGGCACTCTACTGGATTCCAAGAGAGATTAAAAGACCAAGATGACAACCACAAGTAAGGTAGGAGGATGAAATCAGAAAATGTGTTAGAGTAACGTGGAGAAGAGAGGCTGTAAATGCAGTACCTGGGAGATCATTGGGGAGGCTTCATCCAGCCGTGGATTGATATGGGATGATGATGATGATGATGATGATGATGATGATGATGATGATGATGATGATGATGATGATGATGATGATGATGATGATGATGATGATGATGATGATATGGAGTCAGGTCGGCATTCTGTATTTGTATTAAAAACTGAAAATGATCAGTTAATCCCTTTTCATCCTTGAGGCTCCCGATGGCAGTGAAGAGGTTAAAATATAATGGATTGAAAATTACTGAAGATTACGTGGTAGCCTCTTGCTCACCCGTAACCATCCGACTCTCACTCATGATATACTAACTAGTATGGTTACTTTGCTGGCATCCACTATTTTAAAACAATATTGTCAATGTTCCAAATTGACAAACTGGGTTCATTTGATAATAAGTAGTTTATTGCACAGTATGATCATACTCATTCAAAAGTCTACGAGACTCTCTCTGCCAGGGAGTGTCCAGGCAGCCTCTTTATACATTTCATTTCCTTTGTTCAAATGTGTTACTAGGCAGATTATACTAAACACTCCTTAATTCTTAAACCAATCATCTTACAGCTCATTAAACCTGGTTAAAACTGGCCTCAAACAGCCATGAATAGGTAACTGGTACACACTATCACAGGAATGTATGTGTAACTTTAGTCACAGTCGTAAATCTACTTAGAAGCGAAAACCTCCCATCCACCAGACACACATTCTTACTCACAAAATGGATACTGAAAACTTTTTACAAAATGGAAACTGAACATTGCATCAATCCTTCTCCAGCAACCCCCCCCCCCCCCCCACCCCAGTCCATTTCAGTAATATATCAACAGTATCTTCATTTCAACAATATTATTTCGTCAATATCTACGTCGCACACTGGACAAACGATGTCATAGTCAGAGGGACGTTTCAATGTAAATGTTATTATAGCAGAATCAAATTGCACAAAGTTTCGGTGGGAAATCCCCTTCGTCAGGTGCAGTCAGACCGACTATGATACCGTTTTTCCGGTGTGCGATGGAGATATCATGTTGAAATGGTTTATACCTGCGGTAGGTGAAGGGGTGCTGTACATACAAAATCTGTAACACACATACATTAACTTACTATAAGAATGTGTTACCCAGGGGGACAGCACCCCCCATTTTTTATGTAAACATTTTTGTGCAGCATCCCCCACACCCCTACTAAAAGCCCCCTTGGGTGAATGGATTCTCCCACAGCTCTAATAGTACTAGTACTGTACAGGACACAAAGCTAAGTGAGTACCCCTGCCCAAGACATATATAGACTGTGAGTACTTTGCTGGTGTTGTTAATCAACAATGTAGAGTTTTCCATATAGTATTCTCGAATGTTATAGAAACAGGTAGGTATGTGTAAAAAAAAAAAAAACACACCTAATAATGCAATTATTTAAAAATCAAGGGACATCTAAAGTTAAAAGTAAGTCTAATATTACCCGCCCCTTATCTGCATGTTACAGCAACACGGAAAGCACAATATACAGTACATGTGCAATATTCCCCAAAATAATCACATTGCACTGTGGTTTTGGGTGTTTTTAATAACACCTAGGGTTGCCAGGTGGCTTCTCCAAAAATATTGGACTCAATGGTGAAAGGTGCGTCAGGTCATTATGTCCAGGGAGGAAAATACTGGACACATACATGTCCAGTATTACAGTACCTATCATTTTTTACTGGACAGGTTCAATACCGGACACCTGGCAACCCTAATAACACCCCTCACCAGTCCCGCAGAGGAATTACATACCTCTCTCCCAGGCTCTGAAATAAAATAATTTCACGTAAAGATAATTCAGCCAATCCGTAATAAGACTAACTACTGTATCATGCTATTTATACATATGAAATGCATTGTAAATTGCAACCTGCAAGTGTTTAAAGGTCAGAATGCAGAAATTGTATCTAATCCCTTTAACCAAAAGGAGTTTCCTCAGGTCATTTTGACACATACATGAAACATCAATGAGATGTTTCTGTCAGCACACTCTTCTTGGGGGGAGAGGACGTTACTTGTAATATATAATTCATGGACTCGTCATCGCTGATCTGCGCACAGGGAAAGAAAAGGCCACAGTACAGTATGTAAGTGCTGCCTGAAATTAATTTTAAGAGCCCTGGGGGGAACAGTACAAAGCCACGTTTGGTGTTATTTGAGACTGCAGGACAAAATAAACACACATCTAATAATATGGACAGGTTAGATTGATAAGTGTACTTTTTATTTAAAGCAACAAAACGTGAAATTGTATATATATTTTTTTAAGAAATCAGTTCTGTAGTATTAGATAATACTTACTGCATGTTTTTAAATGATTGTTATTCAACTCTTACTGCCATTGTTAATTAGTTTTAAAGCATTCTTTGATTTCTATAGCAGTACATAGAAGGTTTTAACCCATCTCCCAGATTTTGCAACACGTTCCTGTTTGTAATAATTTGCTGCCAATGTTCCCAGCAGTTTGAGCTGTAAAGCGTAACAATAGAGAATGTTACCTTACTAATATAAGGATACATGGTAGTTGCTGAGTTACACTGACTGAAGCAACCATTATGTTAGTCACCCCGAAAGGATTTTTCCAGATTTAGAACAGGAGCACCAAATGATTGCCAACTTAGGTAAGGATGTAGAATGATACATTGTCACACGCTTTACATGTACAAATAAGAAAAGGAAAAAAAGGGGGTGAATGTAGTATTGCAGCTTACTGTAAACTCCAGTTACCAGATTGGTCTGCAACACGTGTTGCTGACAAGTTTTGCGTTGGCGTCAGAACCGGCTTTATAATCACTAATTTATGATCACTCATTATTTCTCACCTTTCACATAAATTCAAAGCAATTGGCTCAAATCATCTAAACCTCCTTCAACTCTGAAATGACTGTTGAACTGTTATCCCGAGACAGCCCTTTGCTCAGCCAGTCAGCCTACTGATCCTAGCAGTATATGTGAAAACTTATTCTTTCTGCTTCTGCACGTCTCTAAAAAGGATTTCCTATGAAAAATCAGAAGTGTGTTTATTGCGAACTAGCAGAAATAAACCCTCGGGAGATTTCTTTAAAACAGGAGTGCAGGAAAAATGTTTTGGGTGCGGTTGTTGTACATACCAAATCAGGGACATATACACATTAACATAATGTAAAAATCTATAAATCCGTTCAAACAAGGTGAACCACCCGCCTCCCGCAACCCCTGTCTCTCCCCCCACTCAGAAAAGGCTCCGGCACTTCGCCGGAATCGCGGCTCTTCCGCCGCCGCCGCCGCTGCTACGGGCGAGCTCCGGGTGACTGCCGCAACAGCACCCGGCTTCGGCACAGACATAGATGGTGGGGCTCCGGTTGCTTCTGAGGAGCGTCGACTCCTCCAAACAGTACCAAACACCCACCTCCCGCACACCCCGACCCTCCCCCCAAATCGAATCGGCTCCGCCTGCATCCCGCGTCCTGGGAGCACTTCCACTGGCCGACCATATCAGGTCGGGCCAGGGGTACCACAGCACCTTGCTATAGCAAGCCGACCGCTTGCCGAGCACCGCTGCTGATGGCCGGAAAAGATGTGGTCCGGCCGCCGCTCCGCTGTTCTCCGCCGCTGTTGCCGATGCAGCCCGGCCAGGTTCTCCAGGGGACGTCCCGCGAAGGGTTGTTGCCCCAGCTGGGCGGGTGCCATCGGAGGATGCCGCTAAATGGGTCACATTTTCCGCAGCTCGTGAGCGCTGGTCCTGAGGGGCTTCTTCGCCCGACCACGCACGGTCCGGGCATCGGGCTTTGATGTGGCCCGTATATTGGCAGTGATCGCACTGCTGCTCCTGCCGGAACTTCACCACCGCCGGTGGACTACCTCCCGCAAGAGGCATCTGAGTCCAGAGCGGAGTTGCTTGAGCGCCGTGCTCAGGGAGGGGGTAAGCGGATCGGGACATCGCCAGCTTCTGGAGCTCGTGCCGCTCCGCAGACATCAGTGATAGCTCTTCCATGGAAAATGGCCTGGCCGCCACAATGGCCGATACCTCTCCAGCTGCAAGACTCCCGTGGTCTCCGAGATCACCCGCTCCCTCTGCAAGTCTCTGCCGTCCCGGAGCTGGGTCCATTCCCTGCTCTCCGGGCGGTTTGATGGTTACAGCGGCTGCAGCTGTTTGTCGTAGCAGTCTGCCGGGTTTCGTGTTCACCGATCGCCGCCTCTCTCTCAGCTCTACCGGCTGCAGGTTCCTGCTCGGACTTGAGACATTCCTCTGGTCTCTGTGCCCAGCTCCGGTCACATGGATGGCCGGCACTTGTGCTCTGGAGGCAATGCTTCTCACAAGTAGGGGAACAGTGATGTGGTGCCATATCTTGTGTTATATGTTGTACACCCGTGTGTTCCATATCTTTAGCTTTAGGAACTCGCAATTCACCCGAGTTCCAACTGTATTACAGAGTCCCGCAGTAAACTGTAATACAGGTTCAATTCAATCCCGCCGCTGCCACCAGTTTATTATAAGCCTGTCACGGTAGCTTCTGATAGGTTATAATACACACCAACATAACTGGGTTGAATTGAACATGACTTAGATATAATAAAGATAGTTTATTCCTTAGATAGGTGAACACACAAGATAATACAAATAACAGACAAGAAATAACACTTACTTAGGGGTTGGGGTGATGAAGTAATCAGGTACGGGATTGGCAATTCATACAGCAATCAGGCATCAAGTTGTTGGTAAAATCGAAGACATCACGAAAAGACACGAAGACACTGGGTATAGAGCTTACACTCGTTTATATGGAGTTTCACTCTTATACCCTGGCATTGAGTGCAAGTCGTTGGAGGACAATTATCTGCACCCAATCCCTCCTTGCCACCTCACTTGAGAGGCACAATAATACCTGCCCACTGGGTGGACATTATTCTAATCAGGGGCTTATTTCCCTAGCCCCCCTCCCACAAGACTGGCATCTGAAAGTCTGCTTGGGCCAGGAAACCCTTTGTCCCAAGGTGTGAAACACAACACTTATTATAAAGTACCCACGTCCTGCTTTCCTTTGTGCTAGCCTGCACAAGCAGGGTGGGGGAGCCTTTGATCAGGGGGTTTATTGTAGAACACTTGTCTCCCCCCCTGAGCATTAACATACCATATGGCCTCTGGTTTTACCGGCTTAGGAATAGCAGACCCACAGGATAATACATATCTTAATATCTACACATATTAAAATAATCCATTCGGCTGGACCGAGTGGGCTGAAACTTGCGAGACCCTCATGCCGGAGGGGACTCTCCATGGTGGCCAAGTTTCAGCTCGCTGCGACCCACCGGACCGGAGTTACACAAATGCTTTTTTCTGCCATGCAAGTCAATGGCAGAAACCCAAACTTTGCAATTACCCTGACTCCGTTCTGTTGCCCCGAGAGGGTCGGTATTGGCCATGCAATCCTGCCGGAAATAGGACTACATGGAGGCCGAATCTCAGCCCTCTATGTTGAACAGAACCAGAGTTATACTAGACCCAAAATACAATACATTCTTTAATATTTACACATATTAAAATAATCAGTTCTGTGGGTCTGAGCGGGCTGAAATTTGCCAGGTCCTCATGCCGGAGGACCCTTGCCATAGTGGCCAAATATCAGCCTTCCACGAGCCGCAGAACCGGAGATACAAAAAACAAGTTAAAATCCCCTATTAACTTTAATGCAGGATTCTCCGCTATAGCTAAAAAAAATCTCTGCTTTTCACTCTCCCATTGAAATCAACGGGCTCCGCCGCTATAGGCTTTCAATGGAGCAACTCCGCCATTGAAGTCAATGGGAAAACCACAATTTTCACATTTGCCCATACTCCGTCTGGTTGATCGGAGAGGGCTGGAAATGGCCCTGCAGTCATGCCGGAACAGTGACTACCGGTGACCAAAGTCCCAGCCCTCTGGTACTCACAGAACCGGAGATATGGGCTTACACTTTTTACCCTTTCGGACTTAGCCGTTTTAAAGCCACGCGGCTTTTCTCCATTAGAATCAATATGGCCGGCGCCTCCATAGGAAATTCATGGGCCGGCGCCGCCATAGGATTCAATGGGACCTCCGCTCCCTTTAGAGTCAATGGCTCGACCCTCGGGGCGAGCATGGCCCTTTACGGGGGTCCTTAATTCTCGCACCCGGTGGTGGTCGTGTGGGGGTTCCTAGGGTCTAGGGGCAATTTTTTTTTTATTCCTGGGTGCCCTAGAACCTAAGTTTCCCACACCAATTGTATTTGAACTTGAACTAGTGTGATCAAAAGCTCTTTTTCAGATATTGTATCCGCTTCTGCGGTCTGCGGTTTGGATGGCTGCCAACCCGTTCCTGGAGGTCGGCGTCGAGGAATCTCCATTGAAATGAATGGCTCTATTGACTTACAATGGGGAACCGCCGCTCCTCCTCTCGGGCACCACTGCAGGTCTTCCGATGAAAATGGGTCCAAATCGCCAGTTTCCCCATAGGATCGTATGGAGCTGCAACGGCGACCTATGGGGAGCTGCAAAATGGAGCCTGCAAAGGCGGGAAAATGGAACAAAGGGCTATAATCAATGAATTAACATTAACCCTTTCCCTCCCGCATAGATCCCAGTGTATGTGTTGGTGCAGACACTGGAATGGGAACAATACACATTTACGGGGGAATATACATTTGGGTGCTTAAGCAGGGTAAAAACACATTACTGGACCGCAGTCCAGTTAACCCCTTGCTTCCCAAATGAGAGCAGGGGGTGGCCAAATGGGGTGTAACCCCTTTAATACCGGGCCAAACCCCCTCTCCCATGACAAGATCAATGTGTTGTTAGTATAAAATTCTCATGGTTAATAAATGGTTAAATCCCAAAGGCACCGTGTAACGTTTAGACACCCAATTATCTACACAGCTGTCAAAATCCAACACCCAATTCACATTATTTTTTTGGGGGGAACAGAACGTCAAATCACCCAAAAATATACAATTCTATGTTTAGTTTTGTCTTTAATCATAAAATAAGAATTTAATCCTGCAATGCTCTATCATCTTCATTACTTTAGGGCCCAGTGTTTCCCAACTCCAGTCCTCAGGGAACCCCAACAGGTCAGGTCTTAAGGATATCCCTGCTCCAGCACTGGTGGGTCAATCAGCGGCTCAGTCATTTTGAGCAGGGAAAGCCGTAAGACCTGATCTGTTGGGGTTCCCTGAGGACTGGAGTTGGGAAACACTGCAAGTTAGGGAGAGAATATGGCAGCCATTTTAAAAGTGGTCAGCATCCTAAAATGTGCAAGTAGCGTGGCATTAAAAGGAAACAGGAATTGTACCGAGCTGGGAAATGCTGGTTAAAAAAATCAACAAAACGTGGGATTTAAAAGGGAGTTATTTTAATAGAAACTTTATTATGAAAATATTTTTCACTAAACTCTTAAGAGCTTTATTAATATCAAATCAAGTGAATGTTAAGCAGTGCAGATAGGTAACTGTATCTGGCTGAATAAGAGTCAAATGGAACGACCCCCCATTTATGAGGCCTAAAGTGAATGAGATTGACATCTAGCAAATTGCATTTTATAGGTTCAAGTACCGTCTTCAGCTGCTATAACCTTGGACAAGTTACTTTTTCATGCCCTCTCACTGTACCTATTTAGCAGGTACAGATAGTAATATGATTTAATATCTTCCGTCCTGCAATTAATGCTGGGGATGTCCCATTCAGAAGCATGGATCCCCCGCAGCGAGATCGCATCAGACACGGTCCCCAGAGCCGCAGACTTTTGCTTTTTCGTCAGCGACCCTGGGAACAGTAAGTCTTACTACATCTGGACACTACGTGTTTTTGTGTCCTGTAAGACCAGAGGTACCTATTAAACATTACAGTTTTTGCAAGTAGTATGCTGCAGCAGCATAGGTTAGGGCAGGGGTGCACTATCTTTTTTCCCTGCGCCCCCTGCCTGCTCTCCCGCCCTACTTAAGTTGTCTACACAATGTCATTTGATGCCACGTCGCCCGAAGATAAGTTAAGGGAACTTACAGGGGTCTTGTGTGGTCCCCCAACATTTGATTTAAATGCTTTGGGGAAGAGCGTGGGTCCTCTGTAAGCACCGCGCACCCCCAGTTTGTGCTCCCCAGGGTTAGCGGATTTCCAATGAAATTGCTGTGAAGCACCAAGAAGCACAAGAAGAGAAGCTACCGTGGTGCCTATTTTAATGTGGAAAATGTTTGAGGCTCTGTATGTATCTAATTATATATATGGCACGACAGGTTATACTGTAAGCTCTACGGCTGGGACTTGCGCCTTGAAAAGGTCATACAGGCGGGCCCCGGTAATGCGGTGGGTTCTGTTCTATGGCCCCGCCGCAAAGCGAAAATCGCTGGAAAGCGGAACCGGCGATTTTTGGCATCTGCGCATGCGCAGCCTGGCAATGTCCTCTTCTGCGCATGCGCAACCTCCATTCTGTGCAAGCACAACAACCGTTCTGCGTATGCGCGACCTCTGCACCCCCTGTTTTGCGCATGTGCGACCTGGGCAGCCCCCGTTCTGCACATGTGCAGACATGGCGGCTCCCTTCCGGGTACCGATGTATGAGCAGAACGCAGTAAAGCGGGCCACCGAAAAACAGGGCCCTACTGTACAATGGAGCGCTATAAAACAATAAAATGTCTATAAAACTATTTACAGTGTAAGGACACATGTTTTAGGCCTGTGGGAGATTTCCTGTTGTATAAGTATTGCGCACAGCCCGAGTCTGTAGGATTGCTGCACACTGAGTAATGATACAATGTATCTCTAGGGGGCAGCCTGAGCTAGTACAACACGCGGAGGCTCGCGAGCCCTCCGTCAGCATTGGCGCGGCCTCATAGAATAGGACTACCCGTCGTGACGTCACACAGGCGCGCCCTGAAGGCAAGGGGCCATGTTTGTTTTGGGCAGCAGGGCCAATAACGTCCCTGATCTGATAAACATAACGTAAAAGTGAGAGGAATTACATAAACTGCAAAAAAATGAAACTGTATCACAGAATATACACTTTTTCCCTAACAGTATTGAGCAAAATAACCTTGTATTTGTATTTATAATGAAACCGCGTGTTATATGATGAATGTTGATGATAGTATACACAAGGCTGCCGCTTTGTATTCGTTTCAACGTCATTGCTTATTGTTGTTGGTTGTTTTCAGGCGTCTTGCACCAGCGTGAAAAAGATGGTGTGCCCAAAACCACAATGGCGGCCGAGCGCTCCGGACTCCCTCCTCACACAAGGCCAGTTTAACGGCTGACACGGCATTGCGTCACTTCCGTGTTGTTGCTAGGCGACCAGAAACGCGGTCTGGGCAGCAGAGAGAAGGAAGGTCCGAGAAGAGATAAAGGAAGAGAGAGTATAACAACGTATGTATATGTGCGCTCTCACACATTAGTATGTATATGTACTCTCTCACACTAACTCACATTAGTATGTATATGTGCGCTCTCACACATTAGTATGTATATGTACTCTTCACACTAACTCACATTAGTATGTATATGTGCGCTCTCACACATTAGTATGTATATGTACTCTCTCACACTAACTCACATTAGTATGTATATGTGCTCTCTCACACATTAGTATGTATATGTACTCTCTCACACTCACATTAGTATGTATATGTACTCTCACAGTATGTATGTATATGTACTCTCTCTCACACACACACACACACACACACACACACACACACACACACACACACAACACACAACACACACACACACACACACACACACACACACACATTAGTTTGTGTGTGAATATCTATATTATATATTAATGTATGTATATACAGTGTATGTATGTATAAAATCATACCAAACAACTATATTTAGCTTCCAATTGACATGTCATAAGTAATAAGTACTCTGCACTATAAATAATCAGTAAACAAAAAATATTTCAACAAAAAAATCACAAAGTCCAGGGAAAGAAATACGTGCACGAGGAAGATGCAAAAAAAAAAAAAAAAAGATAGATAGTAGATATAAGTATATATATATACAAATATATATATATATATTATATACATATATATATATTTATATATATATATATATATGATATATATATATATACAGGGTAAACAGGGAAATCCAGGGTAATAAAGAGACAGCACACCGCAATATAATGAAGTAAATAAGTGTATTAACAACACAGGGCAGCCAACGTTTCGGTCCTCAGAGTGGGACCTCCTCAGGGCCTTTCCTGGTTACCCCGACAGTGTTTCTATAGGGACGAGCATTCGCCTTCATTGAGGAAAACCGTGAGTGCAAACAATTTTTCATTGACATATGTATATATATGTGTGTGGGTATATACAGTCATGTGAGAAAAAGAAGTACACCTCTTTGGATTCTATGGTTTTGCATATCAGGAATAGTGTTGGACCGGGTCCTCAATTATAAAAAAAAATGGTGGGTAACGGGTTACCCGCCCAAAATTAAAGGTTCTACCAGGGTTACCCGGTTTGGCACTTACCTGCAGGGTAGCGGCGAAATCTAGGACCAGCAGCAGTAGTCCTGTGGCGGGTGGCAGCATTGGAGGCGTCTTCAAGCCAGCGGGGGAGCTGCGCAGCAATCTCTTCCACCAACACCGGAGCAGGTAAACAGTGTCTATGTGAGCCACAGGTTAACCACGTGACCGGAGCAGGGACGGAGCGTTTCCTATTGGACAGACGCATTACCCGGACGCCGAGCCCCACTTCTCAGTTGCCGGGTCGGGTAATGTCCGGGTAAAACGGAAATGTGGGGTACCGGGATTTTCCGGGGTACTCGGTACACCACTAATCAGGGACATAAAACAATCATCAGTTCCTAGCAGGTTTAAATTAGGTAAATCAACCTAAGATGAACAACAAAAACACATGACATATTACACTGTCATGATTTATTTTACAAAAATAAAGCCAAAATGTAGAAGCCATGTGTGAAAAAACTAAGTATATCTTATGATTCAATAGCTTGTAGAACCACCTTTAGCAGCAATAACTTGAAAAGTAGTATTTTAGTTTCGGTGACTTATCAGTCTCTCACATCGTGTGGGGTGGAGGAATTTTGGCCCACTCTTATTTTGCAACGTTGCTTCAGTTCATTGAGGTTGTGGGCATTTTTATGTACAGCTCTTAAGGTCCAGCCACAGCATTTCAATCGGGTTGAGGTCTGCGGACTTTGACTGGGCCATTTGCAAAACCTTGATTCTTTCTTTTTCAGTCATGTTGTTTTAGATTTGATGGTGTGCTTGGGATCATTGTCCGTTGCATGACCCAATTTGGCCAAGCTTTAGCTGTCGGACAGATGGCCTCAATTTGACTCTAGAATAATTTGGTATTCCAAAGGAGTCATGGTCGACTCAATGACTGCAAGGGTCCAGGTCCTGTGGCTGCAAAAAAAGCCCAAATCACACCCTCCCACCGTGCTGTGACAGTTGGTATGAGGTGTTAATGCTGATATGCTGTATTTGGTTTTCGCGAAACATGGCGCTGTGCATTATGGCCCAACATCTCCACTTTGGTCCGTCTGTCCAAAGGACATTGTTCCAGAGTCTTGTGGTTTGTTCACGATGCAACTTTGCAAACCTAAGCCGTTGCTGCTATGTTTTTTAGAGAGAAGAGGCATTTCTCCTGGCCAACACTTCCAAACAAAACATACTTGTTCAGTCTTTTTTTCTAATTGTACTGTCATTGAACTTAACATTTAACATGCTAACTGGGCCTGTAAGAGTCGAGTATGTTAACTTGTTTTTTTTCTCTGCATTTTCTTCTGAGCGTTGACACGGTAGGACCTGGGGGTGATTATGCTGGGACGTCAATCGGGAAGATTGAACTGTCTTTAATGTTTTCCACTTATGAATAATATTTCTCACTGTGCAATGATGGACTTAAATTGTTTGGAAATTGCTTATACCCTCCCAGATTGACGGCTAGCAACAATTGATTCTCTAAGATAATTGCTGATTGTTTTCCTCCTTGGTCATTGTGTTAACACCACACTGAATGGCTCAGACCAGCAAACTGCTAAAAATTGGGCTTTTATAGAGGTGGTCACACTTGCTTATGATCAATAAAATCAAAGGCATTTGATTAGCAGCACCTGTACTGCTAACTTAGCATCTTAATTCGTATGGGGAGCAGTAAGGTGTACTGTACTTAGTTTTTCACACACAGCTTCTATCCATTTTGGCTTTATTTTTGTTTAATAATAAATCATGACACAGTGTAATATGTCATGTGTTGGTGTTCATATGAGGTTTGTATTAACTAATTTTAAGACACTCTCA
>CM071573.1:77765113-77919979 GCA_036426205.1 Ascaphus truei | reverse complement strand
TGTGTATATATATATATATATATATATATATGCAAATACAACTGTATGCTCATCTGCATGCATATATATATATATATATTTTTCTCAATTTACACTGCTCCTTACAGGGACGTATATTCACTGTATGCTATTGATTCCACCAGTCTGGAACATGGGGATGGATTCTGAATACCTGAAGAGATGTCTAGGGAAATGTCTGTCTGAAGGACTGGCTGAGGTTGCAGAGAGAAGACCAATGGATCCCATAGAGTATCTAGCACTCTGGATTTATAAGTACCGGAGCAATTTAGATGAATATGAAAAGGTATGTTAAAAATCAGCGGCTACTTTGCATTAAAGGTATGAGAGCTGGTACTCTATTTTGAAAAACATGTTTTTTGTTGATATTTCCTAAAAAAAAATAGTCTGTACAATCACACTTTCCTTTCCATGATGTAAGAAGAAGTTACAACAATAAATAAAACCGGATACTGAATAAAACAGGCGGCTCAGAGGCTGTTCGACAGCATCAGCTGTGCTGAAACGGGGATATCCTGAAAACCTGACCTGTTGGGGGGTGTGGGGGGGGGGGGGTGACGATTAGCGTTGAGCACCCCTGGTAACTCGCTCCTTATGCTGGAGTCTTGAGGACTGGAGTGGAACACCCCTGGTCTAGATTAAAAAGGCCTATGAACTCTGACACGGTCGCAGCTTTTTTTTTCCGACATAAAAGGGGCAAACTTGTAACAGTTTCACACCTATTTGAGTGTCTAACTATGCTGAAATTGTTGTTTAATAAGTAATTCGGGGTTCATTTTGGATCAGTTGCATTACACCGTGCCTTTTTTTTTATAATGTGTCTGTGTTTCTTGGTTTTTGCAGAGGAGGCTGGAGAGGGAAGAGCTGGAGAGAGAGCGGGAGGAGGCCCGCCGTGAATTAGAGATTATCG
Organism: Ascaphus truei; assembly: GCA_036426205.1. Taxonomy (NCBI): domain Eukaryota; kingdom Metazoa; phylum Chordata; class Amphibia; order Anura; family Ascaphidae; genus Ascaphus; species Ascaphus truei. The sequence continues at coordinate 77,919,051 of CM071573.1, read as the reverse complement.
CAAAACTAAAACAAGAAGAGCTTCTCATTCAGCAGAAAATGGAAGAGCAGCAGAGGGTAAGGGCCAATGCTCTCAATGTTCTAGTGTTACCAAAGGGTGGCTTGGAGTTCTGCAATGGGATATGCAGCCTTTTGCTTTGAAACTGATCTCCTAAAACAAATGTATTGTTGTTATCATTGCAATATGTTCCAAAAGTAACGGAACTACTTGTTTGTATATAATACCAACTATTCATTTGTTAATCAGATTTATACACCAGTCCGTGTTTTAATGAGAATTTCACCACTTTGTTCCATAAATATGGTTTTTGACCACAGGGCCTTGGTGTTATGTAGATCTCATAATGTACAAGTTTGTAGCAGCTAACTTTCTACAGAGCGAGTGAACTAAGGGCTAGATTACCTAAATGTCGCTATAGCTGCATTAAAATTTGAGGATGACAGCAATAGTCTTTGGAATTACCGCCATATTAACTAAGAGTTATTTATTCATTAATGAGTTATGCAATTTGCATACATGAATAATGGTGTGTGTGTTATAATACATTTTTCTGTATGGTTACGTAGTAGAATTATTTACAAATCCTCCACATTAGTAGTACAGTATCTTTAATCCTTATGATGGCTAAGGCTACCTGTGCATTGCAAAGCATTGCATTCAAGCACCAAAGGGGTTAACCTACAATAATACTGCAAAAGACAAACAGCCTCAGTGCTACATCCAATATGAAGAATTATATAGTTAAATACTCTTAAATCTCTCTTTATTTTCATAAGTGAGGGTCATTTAGTTTAATTATTTGGCCAACGCATTTTAAGCTTGCAAACCAAACCAAGGTATCCCCTCTCTTCCAAGCCCTAACACTGCTGCACCCACAAAAAGCTCTCATAACCTCTCTAAGGCTAAGGCCCCGCTCCCTCAGTCAGCGCGCCCGCACTGCAGACAGGCGGGGCGCTGACAGACACAGACCGCGATATGCGGTCTGTAGGGAGCCCGGGCTGGAGTGGGAGGGAGGGGCGTGGTATAAGTGGAGGGGGCGTGGTTTAAGCGGAGGGACCTGCTATCCCCCCTCCCCCCCCCTCCACGGGCTCCCGGGCTGCAGGAGGGAGCTGCTGCGAGCTGCCCTACTCACACGCTGACACTCAGGCACACACACACACACACACACACACTCAGGCACACACAGACACACACTCATGCACACACACACAGGCAGGCACTCAGGCACACACATACACACACAGGCACTCAGACACACACATACACACACACACAGACAGACACTCACGCTGCTTTCCCTCCACACTCTCCTCCCCGCTCCCCGAAGCCTCCACTCCTCCCGAAGCCTCCCCTCCTCATTGGCTAACAGCCACACCAAGTGACGCGTCGACGCTTGGGATTACAATTCTCTTGAATCCCCTAGCGGCTGACGCGTCACAGCGTGTAGTGAGCTGTGCCGTGAGGGGGGACTGGGACCGGCTCGCGAGGATTCCCCTGCTGGTGGGGAATACTCGTCCCGGGCCTAAGGAGAACTGTCTTGGTAGACTGGTAATTCACAGCCTTTTGTGGGAGCAGTCAGAGCCGCCAACAGAAATCATTGGGCCCAGGACAAACATATGTTACAGTGCAGGGGTGTATTAGAATGAAGTCATGGAACTTGTGGGGGGGGGGGGAATATAGGAGATAATGGACCTGGGAGGATATAACGGAGGTAATGGATTTGGGGGGGCATTATAAAGAGGTAATGCACTGACGAGGGAGGATTATAAAAAATTAAATGGACCTGGGGGGGGGGGGGGGGTTATAAATATATGGACCAGGTAGTGGGGGATTATAAGTAATGGACCTGGGGTGGGGGGATATATGGACTAATGGACTTGGGGAGCATAAGGAGGTAATGGGTCTGGGGGGATATCAGGAGGTCCTTGGTGGTAGGGTATAAGGGGATTCTTTCGGGGAGGGTATAAGGAGGTCCTGGGGGGGGGAAAGGGGGTACTAGGCCTGGGGCGGGAGTCATAAGGGAGTACTGGGCATGTAGGGGGTACTGGCCTGGGGAGGAGGTATAAAGGGGTACTAGGACTGTGAGGGCAGATGTAGGGGGTGCTGGGCCTAGGGATGAGGGTATAAGGGGCTACTGGGCCTTGGGTAAAAGGGGGTACTGAGCCTGGGGAGGAGGTAAAAGGAGGTACTGGGCCTGGAGCATAGTGGGTTTACCTGGGGCCCTCGGCTGAGCCTGCAAGCCCGGTTGAGGCCCGCAGAATGAGAGCCCGGGCAATCCCTCCTTCCAGATGGGTCTCGACCAGCAAAGGGGAGTGCCCTGCACAGGGGGCCTGGGGAAGAGGAGAGCCCTCCTGAGGGGGCCCTTGATTGACCGGCCCGGGACAGAAGTCCCGGCTGCCCCCCCCCCCCCCCCCCCCCCCCCTGTCGTCAGCCCTGGGTGATATAGTGTTAGAACTTGCAAGACACGGGATATCTCGGTGTGGCTTGCAGGCTTAAAGTGCTTTGGCCAAAGAATTGAACTAAATGACCCACACTTCTGAAAAGATAAGCAGATAAGTATTTAACTATATATGTTTTCATATTGGATGTAGTACTGAGGCTTTTTGTATTACGTGAGATCACAATCTGTCACACTCCTCTTTGACACAAATATATAATGTGGTGGGTTTGGGTTCTGAGCTTACAGGGGCTGTGTGTGTGTGTTTGAGGTACAATAACCCTACAAAAAACATAACATCCATATGTGCAAATGTGAACCACTTTGTAGCCAAAGAAGCCAGCTTGCCACTTGGTCTACCAAGGGATTAATATATTAGCCTTTACTGTGCCGGAGGTCTGGCAGCACCAGAGTACAACCGGATCACATGACTGCCACCGCCGTCGGCTAATGGTTACATAAGTGGATGGGGCTACACTTACGTTTCAATCAGGCCGACCACTCCAGCCCAATCAGCTCCTGGAAAAGTAATATTTCACTGACTTACCTGGTTACTTCATTTAGGCGTCTGGTGTGCCAAGCCCCATTCCAGGTACATCATAGGGGAACTGTAAAGAGTAATATGTTCTACATTTGTTGTTGTGTATTGTTATCACCTGTTCTAGATTGGCCAGTCTTACCTTGCCTATGTATATAGTGACCATTATTTAGATAGACAACACAAACCTGGGTTAGTCTCTATCGGCGTTTAGTGAATAAGAAGTGTTATATTAACTAGTCATTTAAATGTCCATTTGTATACACTGTGTTAAAAATAACTTTACCGGCTTTAGTGAATAGATTGATTAAATAAATAAAAATGGCTTTAAAACAGACAATGACAATTTATTGACCTTATAGTGACTCCGTGCCCAAGTCTCATGGGAATTGGGGATAATCGGGAATTCTTGTGATTGGATTCCAGAGACAGGTTATAGAGGAGCCTCCGCAGAAGACAATAGCGGAACTTACTGAGAAGTATGGGGCACCACATCTGGCGACTGTGGAGGAAACCGACGAGAGCCTGGCAGGGGCTGTGAGTATTCATCAGATAAGAAACCCTCAATCATCTAGACTGCGGAGAAAATGGTCAAAATACATTCGAAATCAAATGAGTGCGAATTTAATTCCATTATAAATAAATAAAGATTGACGTGTGGGATTTTAAAGAGGGCAATTTGCTTAGTCGTAAACAGTTCTCATATTTATTTTCTGATTTTAAGTTAATGTTTAACCGAGGGGTGCTCAACTCCAGTCCTCTAGCCTCCCCAACAGGTCACGTTTTCAGGCTATCCCAGTGTCGGCACAGGTGGCTGTCTTTGACTGATCCTCTGATTGAGCAACCTGTGCGGAAGAAGGGACTAAGTCAGCCACCTGTGCTGACACAGGGTTATCCTGAACATCTGACTTCTTTGGGAAGCTTGAGGACTGGCATTGAGCACCCCTGGTTTACCCATTTATTAACAGACTGGTGTACAATGTGCTGCAGATGAGTAAAGCATGTTAATTGCAGGAGGTTTTTTTTATCAACAACATTAACTGTACCTTGGTTATTTGGTTAATGCTATTCACTAGTGTTGTGCTTTAAAATAATATTTTGTTTGTGTTACCCAAAAAACTAAAACCCTTTACTTCCACATGTACTAAGGCTGGTAACCGGAAGTCTCTGGAGGTACCTTCGGGGGGTGAGGATACGGGACAGGTGGTTTCTGCCGAGGCAGCTGTGAAGGAAACAGAGGAAGATGTATGAAGATTTGCTCATTAGATGGGTGCAAATAAATGTCCCACCTTTCAAATAGTCCATGATCCGCTTCTTTTCTCAATTTATTAATAGACAATAGAAAACATCTTTTACAGCATAATTTCAGTCAGTTACATCATTCAGGCATATAGAATTTAGTTAGAGTGGATAATATTTAGCTTGGTTGTTCTTAGCTTGGGTGTTAAATGATTCTGATTCTATAAATCCAAATGCAATCTTTATACATTTTTCCTCAAGCAGTCTAAACATAGCAATCACCTTTTTTTCCTCAGTGTCAGCTCAAAATGTTCTTAGTCAATCATCAACGTTTAAAGCAATGTTCCTTCATTTAGACATATGTACTGATTTAGAAGACCCTTCTTTGTTCTGTCACTAAGTAACTATAGTTAATCCTATGTTCCTTATCTTTTAATAACCATCTATATTGTATTGTCTTTCTAAGTATTTAACCTTGATTCCAAACTCTTAATCATATACTATTTAACTCAGCAGACATTAAACATACCAAGTTTCTTAAATCGCATAATGCATGTCTACATCTGCCTGTCTTTAGACTGACTTAACTTCTTATCTTTGCAGGGGTATCTTATCATTTTCCAATATAATTTCTAACTTAATTCTAAATTACTTATTTTAACTAGTTATATGCTGAATATTTCTGTATATAGAGAATATAGCATAATTCATATTTAGGCTTGAATTGTCCTGTCTTCAATCTACAGAAGAACGGAGAGAACATAGCGGGATCCAGCTCTGATGCAGCCGTTGGAGGGGAGGAAAGGTCAGAAGAGATTGCAGCTTCTGAAAAGGACCGGACAGTTGTAGAGGATACTGAGGTATCCCCTGATACAGCGGATGGTGGAAATACAGTCGTAGCAGACGAGGAAGCACAGGCAGAAAATGAAGCTGATATAGTAGAAGCCCTTTAACTTCGGACAGACTTGCAAGATAAAGAAACAAGGTTCTAAGATGTGTGGAAACTGCGACAAACTAAATACGTCTCCTTCCTTTCTCTACAGCAGTGGTTTCCAACTTTCTTTTTTTTTTTTTTTTTTAAGGGACCTTATAGTTATAATGTGAAATTCTGGGCAACCCCAACCATCTCTAATAGCGCATCTGAGATCAGACGCATTGTAAATTGTTCCGTATTTGGTGCAATTTCCAAATGACCTGAACATTTCAGGGAACTGGTTAGGGGTGTATGGAGAACCCCCTGTTGAAAAACACTGCTCTACGTGATTGTGGGAGCATCTAATCTGCTAGTAGAGAATATCTGCTTTTGTTACATATTGGGTTTAGGCTCTTATTAAGAAGTGATGGTATTTATGTACATCCACTTGGCATTTTTATTATGAAATAATAAATTATGCATTGTTTGATAGTGACAAGATACAAGTTTGACATCTTGCTGTTGAGTCTTCAATGGGAGGGGACTGGGAGTGAAAGGATAAGCACGGACATATAATCCCAACGTTACCACCACAATGCTGCCATCTCTGGCAACAAAGAAGTTGAATATTACGGCACATGCAGTTCATTGTGTGATGTAATTAAACCTCAGGGGCCATGCAGCTGCATTAATGCTAGAATAATTTCTTGTAGCCTGTAATCCTCCAACACCTTTAGCTAAATCCTCTAGAGGGAACCCAGGCATTATGAACTGTGAAGTACAATAATCCATACCGAAAGCTGTGCAAAGCCAGTTCAGTTAATATTTGAACGCCACAATACTAGAAATGCCATAAACCATGTTATGGTATTGTGACAGCAAGAAGGTTAACATCAAACTTTACTGCTTTATTAAACACCTTTTAACAGAATACATTGCTCAGCCAAAGAAAAGGATGTTTGATTTTAACCTTTGAAGTTAAATTAAGTTTCATTTATATAATTTTTGCTGTACAAAGTATGGTACATAGCATTGTAGAGTTGAAACATTAACTGAACATGCATTGCTACAATACGTGGATTTGGGTGCTATCTATGGCTGCGGACATAGTAAGTTCTCCCGTGCGGAGGCTGAGGGCCTGGCCATGGTACGAGCACCATCCGTGGGTGTGTCTGATGGCATGCCAGTGACATCACAGAGCTGGTTTGCCCTCATTGGGCGAACCGCTTACGTTACCGGCCTGTCGCGCCAAGACATCAGTTTAAACTGATTTCTTGTGCAATGCGCGCCCGCTTCCACGCACACGTGCCCGCTAGTCGCATAGACGCGAATACTGCCTTTAGGCAGTCTGTTTGCCGCGCGGTCTGCCATACCATGGACGCAGCCAAAGGATGCAAAGCAATGTTACAGGCTCCTCTGGCAGTATAGGGGTTAATTAGGCAATAAAAGATCCACTTTAGTATCAAACAACTGCTAATCATTGTAAACATTACCTGTAATTACTTCATCTAAAAATCACAGTTGAAATGAATATTACAGAACACAGCCGACTAGCTTAGAATTAGATCATGTGTAAGATCATTAATTTCACAATGTTGCTATATAATCATATTTCCTCCTGCATTCGGTTTAATTCACATTTTATGCATTTGTACAAGTACTTGAACAAATTGTATTTTGCGATTATTCTCAGAATATGTAAGTATTTATAAAACGTGTATTGTTCGGTGTCTTCTGACTTACTTTGCCGTTAATGTTGCAGAACCACTAATACCTCCAGGAACGCGTGATAGAGATATAGATATATATATATATATATCTATATATCTATACACAAAAGAAAAAATATGGCGCCAACCTGAACCCACTATATGTATAAAAAGCAAACAATGATGAAAACTATATTGTACAGGACTATTACACACAAAAATTTAAAGAATGAAAGGTAAAAAAATAAAATAAGTAGACCGTGTAATAAAATATTAATTGAAAATAAAAAATAAAGTCCAGATCAAATACAAATCCGAATGCAACTCCAAATGCTATCCAATAGAGTCTCTGCAGCCCGAATATAGGGAACACCACTTCCTTGAAGATATCTAAAAAGACAAAAAAGGCACTCATAGCGTAAAAAAGTATAACAAAATATTTATGGAGTAGATGGTTAAAAAACACACTCACAACAAAACGGAATTTAAAGCAGTTATGAGTTATACTCAATCGCCAGCCAGAAGCAGGAACCAGGTGACTCCGGTGAAATCGTCCGGTGTAAAGTGATTGCAGCAACCTCAGCAGTATACTCCGTGTACCGGAGAAGGTAAGGAACGCCGCCCTAATCCAAATCCAACGTCACTGCAGTGAGTCTTGGATCCAAATCCAATATTGTGCAAATTAATATCTACATAAGTGGTAGGTGTATGTGCAAAAATAAGTGCAAAATGAGCCATGCAATAGAAAAGCTTTTCTTCTTAGCGTCCCCAGTACTCTGTTCCAGAAATCCTCAGAGTGATTGAGAGAATAAACTTCAGCTTGTAGTTGAAATAAGCAGATTTCTACAACTTTTCATGCAAATTTTACTCTCACATTTTGCACATACACCTACCACCTGCGTAGATATTAATTTGCACAATATTACACATGCAATTTGCACATAAAACATGTCTCTTTTTTTTCATAGAAATTTTGAATCATAGCAATGGATGACTCTTACGTGGCATCAGACTCTCCTAAAATCAGACACCATACCGCTCCCTTTTAAATAGTATGTCAGCCAATGCTGTTACTTCAGAGGTTACAAATCACTATGAGTGATATATATGTAGCCCCCTGTAAACAGCTCAGGCTATACCTATCTTCCTTCTACTGTGATAAGTCCTGTTAAGATCAGGCGCCAGTAATCATCATGGGTTTTCCCCCTTCATAGCCCTAACCTGAGTGGTAGACGCAGGCCTGGACTCTGCTGCAGGCGTGAGCAAGAGGGGAGGCTCTGCTGACACCATGAGGGGAGGGGCTAGCTCTATATTTAGCAGCCAACTCCGGTGATTGTGGGTCTTGTTCTTCTTCTGTGCTTTTGTGCTGTGTTCCTCTCCTTTGATGGTCCTTCGGAAGAGAGTAGCTTAGGAAGAGTTCGAGTGAGGAGTGATATCAAGAGTCTAGAGCTGCGGAGTAGTATGCCGTAAGCCACGAATCCTGCGGAACGGTCCGAGGAGTATCAGGAGGCTGCGGGCTCCCCGGCGGAGCGTGCCAGATGAGAGCGAGAGGAACTGAAACGATCAGCGTCTATAAGTAGAGCTGATAGAATTATAGACTGGTGGACCAATGCCCTCACCCCACTGCCAGGGGTGATGGGGGGAGAATTCAAAACCCACCTCGAGGCTAACCTCGGAGGTGGGCCACGGGGTATTGAAGCCCTAGCTCAGACCATCCTGTCGGAAGAGTGACTTGGAGGGAAGGAGAGGAGGAAGCCTTTGGGCGGAGGTGAGCGGTGTGTACCTCGTCCTGGCGATTGTATTGCGGCTGCTGGAAGCCTTATCGTTGGGATATCGTTGCTCTGTCAAATAAAGAGACTGTTCTGCACCCGTAAAGACTGTGTGTGATTTGGAGAGTATAACCCTGGGACCTGAGGGGTTCTTCTATACCGTTCCTGTCCCATTACCCTGGGAGTATAGAAGATGGAGGTGCTGCACCACTAAGAGATCATGGAGGCTATCACCCCAGAAGCCCGGTCCTGGCTCCCCCACAACACTGCGGGAAGCTCAGGCCCTCCTGTTCCTAACAGGTACGCACCACACCGCATGTAACCAGCCCCCATGGACCCTAGACACCACCGTAGAGTCTGGGGGGGGAGGGGAAGCAGGGTTACATTTGGAGGCGCTGCTGAGAGGATATCAGAACAGGACCGGCTTATAGCGAGGCGGAACAGGCAGACTAAGATGCACTCTCCCGGCAGGTGTTTTAAGCAGGTAGCGTGAGGCAACTGGGGGGGTCATAGCGGTAACCAATCCGGGGACCATGGCCCGCGTTACGCAGGGGTGGATAGTTAGAGCTGATCAAGTCCCTTGAGGCGGGTAGCGTGAGGCAACTGGGGGGGTCAGCCTGTTAACCAGCCCAGGGACCATGGCCCAGGGCCCGCTATAGTGACTAAAAGCAGGAGACGTCCGTACCTAGACAAGAGGTATCTTAGCTATCACCCGCACCACAGAGCACTTGCACGTAGATATCGGGAGTACAGTGCATAGGAGGAGAGGAGTTCCGTTGAGCCTGGGGTACCAGCCACCTCAATTTAGTGGGTCACATACAGTATGAAGATGCAGAGTCCACCTTTGGAGGGAAAACATGGTCTAGGTACGAGATACCCGTTAGACATGGAGAGTAGGGCACAGGCACATTTGGAGGGAGTATCCAAGATGGCGGCCATCCCTACATGTGCTCCGCGGAGAGGCGAGCTAAAATGGCGGTTCCCGCCGAGCCTGGAGCAAGCACGTGAGATTTGCAAAAGGACTGTGAGACAGTTGTGGCGCGAATGCTGAAAGGCCACGTCATGCTGACAAGGAAAAGACCCCGCCTCTGGATTCCACCAGAGGGAGGGGGCCCACAAAGAGCCAATCAGGAAGGTCCTCCCCCGCGAAGGGAGGGACCGGAGACCTGAGAGAGGAGCGTCACTTTTGTCTGGCATTCAAGGAGCAAGGAGCTGGAAAACTGAGTTGTCTTCTCCCTGAATGAACCATGTCAGAGATAAGTACCTCCATTCACCAAGTAGCTGGAGGCCTACTGGTCGTGGCAGTAGCGGAGCACGAATATGTTCGGTGCTTGTGTGTGCACTGCGGACTACCCGGCGCGGAACCGAGTACCAAGGCCCAGTGTGCTAAATGTGGCACGTTTTACTTGTGGCCAACGGAGCCGCGGGATTTGTTCGGCACGCCACGGGGTGCCTCTCCAGGAACTTTGACGGAGGTGGTGGACAACACAGAAAAGACTGGCGTGGGTCCCCGTTATACCATATCGGGAGGAACCAAGGCCCAGCTAGTTATTGAACTAAGCAAGCTGGCTACCCCGACAAGTGCGACCGCAAGGGAGGTACACAAACGAGGACATTTTGTACCTATATCCACGGGTTGTATCGTTGAAGAACCAGGTGACTCCCCAGCGGAGGAACCGATCGTGATTTCTTCAGAGGAGGAGGAAATGGGTGTAACATCGGTGGCGATGCGCCTACCGGCGAACCACCCCAAAGGCATCAAAGAGAACAGACAAGTCCGGGGACACCCGACGACGAACGCTGGTGCGGCCGGAGGCCCGTACGAGTCCCATCGCCGTGGTGACTCCCAGTGCAACGGAGACGGAGACCGAGACGATCCTAGCAGAGCCCGATGTCATCAAAAAGCAGCGGAGTGGTAAGGAGACCCCACCACCCCCTTACTCCCGCCAGGCACAGACCGCACTCACGGTGAACGAGAAAGAGAGGCTTGAGGCCTACTTGCTCGATTGTGTACTGGATGTTCCACCGCCGCCCCCGGGGTCCTCGACGCACGGCCGGTGCGTGACCCCGGGGCGGATGGGGACTCTGCCGGCGATTCGGATAACATCAGTTCCGGTTCCACTGGGAGAAAGACCAGTCTTGGGGGGATATTCTCCCCCGCAACACATAGCCTCTGTCATGGCCAGGGCTAAGCTACAGAGTCGAGGTTCTCCCAGAGAAGCCCAAAGCATGAGGGGGAGTGCCGCTAAGAAGACGTTCATTGGGCGGGGTGTTACCCGTTTGCTGGACAATGTTCTGGACGTTTCTCCTACCCCGGCCCTTAGCCCCCCTGCCCCGGCCACTGCCCCTGCCCTGTCACGAGTGGTGCCACCGGGACCTACCAGGGATAAATTATGTAAAAAACCCAAATACTCCAAGGACTTGAGGGATTGGGAGTTGAGTGAGGAAGGGTCTGAGGGGGAGATACCGTATTCAAGTGTTATACCTGTACCTAACCCTGTGCCGTTTTCTCCTGCAGCTAGAGGGAGAGACCGAGAGTCTCACACTCCAGTAGAGACTGGGTCTACTAGTACAGTGGTGTCCAAAATGAATCCCACTAGGTATTATAATGCCAAGGGAAGGAGAGATTGCTCGCGATCTACTGATGCGGGTACGTCCGGTGTATCATCACAGGTAGAGTCTGATGTAGAACGCACTAGTCAGGCCGCTGAGTACGAGCACCGAGATAAATGGTGGGCGCCTTTGTTCACCGGGTACCACGAAGGGATGGACCGTGCGCGATTCTTGTTGATTAAGAACGATGTAGTAGACCATTGGTGGGCGGCTGGTTCTTTCACTCCGCAGGAGATGGGGGATGAGTTAGATCACCGGTTGAGGGAGATAGAGCAGCAACGTATTGTACCTCAAGGCCCCAGTATATTGTAGCCTCCGAGGAGCCATTGTTTTGGGTACTGCCAAGCAGGGCAGGGCACCGCACGCTTACCAAGCTAAGTCAAGCTGACCGGGCCATAGTCGCTAGATACCGGCAGTCGCACGGTTATGAATATCCCTACGTGCCAGAGCCCATCATGAGAGAGGTTGAAGATAACCGAGACAGTTGGCTTAGGGAGGCAGTTCAAGAGTACCTGCGGACCAAGTACGGTCGGGCAGGGTATCACAATGAGGATAAGATTAGTGAGCTAGTGCGTATATGGAGCATCAGCAGGTGTATTTACATGCACGGTGTTACATACAGGCCTGAGCATGGGCCAGTTCAGTCGTTCGCTGTGACTGTCACTGACCATAACGGACGACGTGTAAGGAAGCCTGATCCAAGGCATAATCTGTAGGGTTCTCCATGTTGGGAGTACCCGGATGTACTCTAAATTACTACCTCATTATGCATTATTATGATTGTTATGTGTGCTGTTTCCCAGGTGGTTTGCCGCAGGATGGTACTGCTAAAGATGGTCCAAGTGGGGACACATGGATTCCACCATAGGGAGAGTGTAGCCCCCTGTAAAAGCTCAGGCTATACCTATCTTCTTTACTGTGATAGTATGTGTAAGATCAGGCGCCCGTAATCATCCTGGGTTTCCCCTTCAGCCCTAACCTGAGTGGTAGACGCAGCCTGGCCTGGACTCTGTGCAGGCGTGAGCAAGAGGGGAGCTCTGCTGACACCATGAGGGGAGGGGCTAGCTCTATATTTAGCAGCCATCTCCGGTGAGTGTGGGTCTTGTTCTTCTTCTGTGCTTTTGTGCTGTGTTCCTCTCTTTTGATGGTCCTTCGGAAGAGAGTAGCTTAGGAAGAGTTCGAGTGAGGAGTGATATCGAGAGTCTAGAGTTGCTGAGAAGTATGCCGTAAGCCACGAATCCTGCGGAACGGTCCGAGGAGTATCAGGAGGCTACGGGCTCCCTGGCGCAGCATGCCGGATGAGAGCGAGAGGAACTGAAACGATCAGCGTCTATAAGTAGAGCTGATAGAATTATAGACTGGTGGACCAATGCCCTCACCCCACTGCCAGGGGTGATGGGGGGAGAATTCAAAACCCACCTCGAAGCTAACCGCGGAGGTGGGCCACGGGGTATTGAAGCCCTAGCTCAGACCATCCTGTCGGAAGAGTGACTTGGAGGGAAGGAGAGGAGGAAGCCTTTGGGCGGAGGTGAGCGTTGGGTACCTCGTCCTGGCGATTGTATTGTGGCTGCTGGAAGCCTTATCGTTGGGATATCGTTGCTCTGTCAAATAAAGAGACTGTTCTGCACCCGTAAAGACTCTGTGTGATTTGGAGAGTATAACCCTGAGGGGTTCTTCTATACCGGTCCTGTCCCATTACCCTGGGAGTATAGAAGATGGAGGCGCTGCACCACTAAGAGATCATGGAGGCTATCACCCCAGAAGCCCGGTCCTGGCTCCCCCACAACACCGCGGGAAGCTCAGGCCCTCCTGTTCCTAACAGGTACGCACCACACCGCATGTAATCAGCCCCATGTACCCTAGACACCACCGTAGAGTCGGGGAGGGGGCGGGGGAGAAGCAGGGTTACATATATATATATATAGAGGTTAAAAAGTAAGCTCTCCCCCCCCCACCCCCAAATTGCAGGTTCCTGTACTTCTGTGTGTGATAATATGTAAATCACTTACCAATTTCAGTGTCCCTCAGGTGATAGCATTTTAGCCACATTAATTCAGTAATCCAGAAGAGGGCAGCTGTGCTCCAAGTGATTATTTGAAGAAATTGCACTTTTCAGTAGATGCAGCCTAGCGCTGCATAATGCATATTCTGGTGAAATCCATTCCCTACCAGAGGAGTCTGACACATTTAGGAACAAAGCATTCCATTGCATACCAACACTGAAGGTCCAGATATTCTTAATGGTGGTAAACTTTCTACATTCACGTGAGTAGACCTGTAGGTGTGCAAAGGTGTGTCAGTGCTGCTTAGTAAATCTGGACCTTAATATATTAATCAATGTTCAATGATGTCAACAATTAAAAATACATATTGACAAAACCTGTATTTAGGAAGCTCTTCGGAGCAGGGACTTTATAGAGCAGGGGTGCTCAACTCCAGTCCCCAAGCCACAGGTCAGGTTTTCAGGATATCCCTGCTTCAACACGTGGCTCAGAGGTTCAGTTAAAGACTGATGCACTTACCAGAATGCCCTCCTACTGTCTCTGTACGTTCTTCCTACCTACCAATTAGATTGTGAGCTCTTCGGAGCAGGGACTCCGCTTCCTAAATGTTAATTTTTATGTCTGAAGTACTTATTCCCATGTTCTGTTATTTGTATTATTTGTTATTTATATGATTGCCACGTGTATTAACTGTGAAGCGCTATGTATATTAATGGCGCTATATAAATAAAGACATACATACATACATAAAGATATGTTAGGATTACACTGGATGACATGTATTTCAATTTAAGAGATAATGCATAGACCGCTGTTTTGGCACTTTGGCCGCTGGGAGTTAATAGGGCTGTCACCCTGCAGTTTATAACTTGCATTGTAGGCGCATATGCTGCTCCATTTTAGCTATAAACTGTAAAATAAAGTAGCTATTCAATAGCAGCATTGCTGCTTTAAACAGTCTATGCTGGTATGTTTATTATTGCATTTTTACAATAATAAGTCTCTGAAAAATCTGCTCCCTACGGTGGGGTTTAGGTGAATATGAGTTCTAATAATGAAGGAAAACAAGTCCCTATTAATTTTTAATCAGCACATACCTTCAGTGTTTTCACATCTATATTTCTCATGGAAGTAAAGCTCGAGCATGAATTATTTTTTATTACTCTTTCTACAGGAGGAAGGTTTAGAAGCACAGAAGACAGAGATGGCAGTTATTTGAGAAAGGAAAGGCGTTAGTCGTAAATAATTTCATTACATATTTATAATATTGACTATAGTTTATAAAATGCATCATATTTAAATGGCATAACTATATAAATAAAAATAAGATATATCCCTTGCGTAGTAAAAGCACTCAGTTTTAATGTAATTTTTTTGCAGTTTACTAGCTGTGTATTACACTAGCTATATTTTTAATAGCATTTTTGTATTGGTTTTTATGAACATGGAACAATTTCCTTCACGAGTATGTAAACTGTGGTTAAGTTATCGGCTCATTTCCTGTGCACATGTATTAGTGATATCACCATGAAGTGGAGGGAGTTAATAGCTGCAGCGCAAACAAGAGCCCAATTAAAACATATTTATTATTCCATTTATCTTTAGATGTTATGCTTTTAAACTATTCTTAGCAGGATGCGTATGCTTCCTTATTGAAAAGCCTTCACAATTGATATGCCCTGAATTTGGCCAGATTTAATGTCATCCTCCATCACTCCGTGGTTGGGTTACCAATAAAGTCATCCACACATCCCACAATTTCTCTACACCTTCTCAATGCAGCTTTTTAATTTTAACCTCTCTCTCAGGCGCATATCACTTCCCCACTTTCTAGTCAGTCTTTCACAATTGGGAAATGTATTTAAACTACACAAGTCATGCACAATACAAATATATCACACTTGCAGATACATCACAAATTGTGTCCAGTGGTTTCTCCACACAGGTTGCCACCTGCTCACTATACCCAGATATGTCCATTCAGGTCAAGTGAAGAGGCAGGGAGTGGTTCATGTAAGCCAGGCCTGCACAACTCGTAAAGTGAAAAGGGCCGAACTGCTCCAAGGAAAAAAAAAAATTGGGCCGCACGGGTAAAATCATCATCATCACCATCATCATCATCATCTCTCCTCCAGCACCTCATCATCATCATCATCCTCATATCTCCCCCAGCACCCCTCATCATCATCCTCACATCTCCCCCAGAACCTCTCACTATCAACCTTTGCGATACTCCCCATCTATCTCTCATACCCCCATCTCTCCCCCTCACCCACACACATAATACTCCCCCTCTACATCAAACACACAATACCCCCCTGCACAGCACACACATCACACCCTCCCCTGCACCTCACATCCCTCTCCCCTCTTGCACCTCACATCGCTCTCCCCCCTTGCACCTCACATCACTCTACCCCTTGCACCTCACATCACTCTCCCCCCTTGCACCTCACATCACTCTCCCTCCTTGCACCTCACATCACTCTCCCTCCTTGCACCTCACATCACTCTTCCTTCCCCCCCCCCCCCTCTCCCCCCTGACGCAGCCCTCACAATCCTCGGGTGGACAGTTCGGGGGGGTGGCGGTACATGCTGCCGTGATTGTGTCGGGACGGCGCCCGTGGGGGGGGGGGGCGGGGGGGTTTATCACTCTCCCCCCCCGCCTTGCACTCACATCACCTCTCCCTCTTTTGTGCACCCTCAACATCACTCTCCCCTTGCACCTCCCTTAACACTCTCACCCTGCACCCCATCACTCTCATGCCCTCTCTCCCCATTAACTCAACACCCCGCACTCACCCCCCCCATTTTCCCCCATCACACCCCCCCCCTTGCACCTCAATATCACCCCCCTTGCATCTCCAATGACCCCCCCCCCTGCACCTCCACCTGACCCCCCCCTGCACCTCAAATCACCACCCCCCTTGCACCTCAAATCACCCACCCATGCAACCTCAAATCACCCCCAGCACCTCAAATCACCCCCCCCTTGCACCTTCAATGACCCCCCCCCCCCTCCCCTCAAATCACCCCCCCTGTACCTCAAATCACCCCCCTTGCACCTCCATGACCCCCCACCCGCACCTCACTCACCCCCCTTGCACCTCAATCACCCCCCTTGCACCTCAATCACCCCCCTGCACCTCAATGACCCCCCCCCCCTGCACTCAAATCAACCCCTCCCTTGCACCTCAAATCACCTCCCTTGCACCTCAAATCACATCACCCCCCCCCCCCTTGCAACCTTCCATCACCACACCCCTCTCCCCCTCTGCACCTCAACATCACCCACAGGGCCGCCAACAAAATCATGGGCCCGGGACAAATGAAAGGAGCAGGGCCCCCTCCCCCCAAAACCCATTGCGCACCTACCAGAAAAAATATCTTGTAGCGCGCAACTTTACTTAACTGTTTTCTTAATATCGAACGAATAAAACATTCAATGCAACCTGTTTATTTTTATTATTTCCCAAAAGAGATGTGACTGCTGCCTGGGTGGGTGAGTGAGTGGGTGGGTGGGTGAGTGAGGGGGTGGGTGGGTGGTGAAATGGCGGTGGTGGGTGATGGGGTGACTTGCGGGGAGACGGCGACTGCGTGGGAGACGGCGACTGGGTGGGAGACGGCGACTGGGTGACAGTGTGACTGGGTGACCAAGTGCTGGTGGGGTGACAGTACTCTGGTGACAGGGTAACAGTGACTGGGTGACCTGCTTGGGTGACAGTGACAGGGTGGGTGACAGTGACTTACCTTTACCGGGTGTGTGCATCTTGCCGCCGAACGTCTTTCCCCTCCTGCCCGCCCCGATATCCCTCGGCATCTCCCGGAGGTGCTTGGGGGGCGGCTCGGGGGGGCCGACGGGAGGTGCAGCTCGGGGGTACCGGGAAGCAGGCCACAGAAGGAGCTGGCTGCTACTTCCCCCTCTTCCCACGTTGGTAGAGGGGGGGAGAGGGCCCTGCGCATGCGCGCCGTGACCGCGGGTGAATCGCCGCCATTTTTTTAACTTTTTTTTAAAATTTAATTAATTAACTGGCGCCCGGCCGGAGTCATCGCGGGCCGCATAGAGAGGCTAGGCGGGCCGCGGCCCGTATGTTATGCAGGCCTGATGTAAGCCCATACTGGCTGGTGCATCCCTTATAACACTGTATATAGAGTGGCTCCATCGTTTGTGCTTCTGCACGTTTGTGCTTCTGCAACTGTATTCATTTTAAACTCTGTGTTTGATGGACATTTTTGGGTGATCAGGAGTCGGGTAGCTGCCATACACTCCACCTGAAGTGGCACAGGATTTCTTTCAGATTTTAAAACAATTCATAGCAAGTGAACCAGTGAGGTCCCCTACTCCATATAAACCTCCTCTGATCTCAGTGCTGGTCTCACTAAGAGATCGGGGAACATGTTAATGGTGTTGAATTAATTAGGGTAGAACACATGGACAAAATGTCTTAGATATTTATTTATTTATAAAATGTTTTACCAGCAAGTAATACATTTTGAGTTACCTCTCATTTTCAAGTATGTCCTGGGCGCAGAGTTATAATGACAAATACATAGTTACAATGAGTGAAAAGGGTTATAATGTACAGTACATCATATACAAGACGTATGCTCAGTTAAAGATCATATGTATTATGTGTATATAACAGTTACAGACCAGATTAGAATGTTCAGCACAGGTGGCTCAGTCGAAGAGTGCGCCTCTGATTGAGCCACCTATGCTGAGGCAGGGACTGACTCAGAGAGGAGACAAGTCAGGTGTGGGCAAAGAAAGGTCAACAGAGTCAAAGTCAAGGAGGCAGAAAAAGAAGGCAGAGAAGAACTCAGCAGGAGAAAGGCAATGAGAGAGGCGCAGGGTCAGACCCCTCAGGCAGCAGGGAAGAGGCCAGGAGGTCAAGAAAGATCAAGTCAGCAGTAGGAATGGCAGAGGGGAAATGGGACATTCAGCAGTCATTTCAGATCAAGGACATACTCAGAGGTCAGAGGGAAGAGAGTCAGATGAGTTTTATCAGGAAGGAGCTCAAGATCGTGCATGGGCGACAGGCATCAAGAGATGGGGGAGGTTCAAAGCAGGGGAGAGAAGAAGAGCTCAGGATAGCACAGGCAAAAGGGAGGGGAGAAATCATCAGGCAGGCAGGAGAGAGGGGGGTCAAGGGGGGGTGGCAGTGGACAAGGTACGCATAGGAAAACAAAAGTCAGGGCCAGGATCAGAGCGGGGCAGGAGGTCACAGGGGAGAGAAGGAAGAGGCTCATCAAGGGAGGAGGTCCAGGAGGGGCAGAAAGATGAGGGTAGGGGGGTCGGCAAGTGCGAAAGTCAGGGGTGGAGGGGGAGGGAAAGATAAGGGGCAGGGCAAAGGAGGGGGGGCAGTGTGTGTAAGATCAAAAGGGAGCACCAACCAAAAAAAAGGGAGGGCAGTAGAAGGCAGAGTTTCAACAGATATAAAAGACAGAGTCAAGCATCAAGATCTAGACGAGGCGGGAGTCAAGCAGTGTCCAACAAGGGAGAGCAAAGAATGTCCAGTAGAAAAGGTGGTGAGGGAGCAGAGTAGCGGGACTCCGGATATTCAGAATGTAGGGAATCACATATTGTCATGGGGGAAGAGGAAAATGAGTGGATGTCAGCAAAGGGGCACTGATCGAGGCAAGGTGAGGAGGGGGTCAGCACAGCGTCAGGGAGCAAGAGTCAAGAGTCAGTCACAGGATCAGCAGGCCAGGAAGAGACAGAGTAAATCAGGGCAGGAGTCAGGCAGCAGGTGAGGTGCATGAGGAGAGGAGAGAAGAAGAAAGGTGGGTTCAGCTATCAAGGGCGTCAAGGTTCATCAAGGGGGGGCAGGAAGGGAAGTAGGATAGACAGGCAGAAGCAGAGGGGAAGGAAAAAAAGTAAGAAGGCAAAGCAGCAGAGAGAGGGGAGAGAAGAGAAAAGTAGAGGAGGCAGTAGCAGAGAAATCGAGAGTCAATCACGGAGCGTCAGGTCGCGAGACCTCGATGGGGCTCAGGGTAAGTATCAAGAGATGGCAGAGGGGAGATAAGTGATGCATAGCAGTTCCAGGGGGAAAGGAGAGGAGGAAGGTTCAGGGAAGAGGTCAGGTGAGAAATGGAGCATAGTAGTGGTGTCAGGAGAGAGAAGTTGAAGAAGGTAACGGAAGGATTAGATGAACAGGGGTCATACTGGAAAGTAAGTCAGGAAGAAGGATCAGATGCAGGGTCAGTGAGCATCAATCAAAATAGAAGATCAAGGCGGAGGAGCATCAGGTCACAATGGAGTCAGGGGGGATCAGGCCAGAGGAGAGCAGGCAGGGTAGGTGCGAGGGCAGGCAAGTCAAGGGGGGGGGGATGAGTGAGGGGGAGGTCAAGGGTCAAAAGGGGGAGGGGGGGTCATATCAAGGTTCAGAGAGTAGTCAAGGAGGCAGTCAGAGGAGGTGAGGGAAAAGAATGGAGTTTCAGAGAAGCACAGACAGCAGCAGAGGCAGAAGTTGGGGTCAGGAGGCAATGAGTCAGAGAAAAGGAGAAGTCCAGTCAGGAGTCGAGTCATCAAAGAAGAGGGGGCAGAAGATGGAAAAATCAGGAGGGTCAGAGGGGGGGAAGGGCAGAGTCAGTGATCAGGCAACAGCCCAAAGGGGGAAGGGGGAGAGCATCGCAGACAACAGAGGGAAGGGAGCGTCAAGAAGGGAAAAAGATGGGAAGTATCCAGTGGTTGAGTGAGTGGCAGGTAGATGTCATCAGGTCGGGAATAGAGTCAGCCAAAGGTGCGACACGATAACGTAGGTGAACAGGAGGCACTAGCAAGGTCAAGGGGGGTGGCTCAAGTCATTTGGAGGCTAAAAAAGTCAGAGGGGTCAGAGGGAGAGAATCGAGTCAAGAAGAAAAAGGGGGGCAGGGAGAAAGGAGAATGCAGTCACGGAGGCAAAGGGTCAACAGCAAGGGGGGAGCGCAACATCAGAGAAGAAGAGAAAAAAAAAAGGTCAGAAGAAGCAAGTAGGGCGGCAGGAAGAGGAAAGCAGAGCATCAGGCATTCAGCCAGAGAGAAGACTCAAGGTCAGGATGGGCAGCATCAAACAAGGCACAACAAAGACAAAGCAAGGCAGAGTCAAGCAGAAGGCCTGTGGTCCAGAGAGGTAGCAGGAAAGGGTCAGGGATGGAGGTCATTAGAGGGGCTCAAGAGCAGTCAAAAGGGGTACGAAGCAGTGGTGGGAAGGGCGATGAGCAGAGAGGGGACGGGAGAATCCAAGCACAGGGACAAAATCAAAACAAACAAAAAAAAAAAAAAAGGACAGGAAGGGATGGGTCACAGCCGGAATCCAAATGGAGAAAGGGCGGGCAGGAAGTCAGCCGGAGGGCAGCCCAGGAGGCCACTCATCATCATGAGGAAACAGGCAAGAGGTCGCAACATGAGTTCTGTGATGTGCGAGTCACAGGTAAAAGGTCATCGCCAAGGGTGAGAATCAAGCAAAGGGAGAGGGGACAAGAAAGGGGATCAGCAGGCAGGAAGGGAAGAGGGGATCAGGCAGAATTTCAAGGGGAGGTGGTTCAAAGTAGGTCAAAGCGGGGTGTAGCTCACAGAGGAAGATTCAGGAGGGGAAGGAGATCAAAGGGGAGAGGGGCAAGAGGTGTAAGTGGCAGGCAGAGCAGAGTGCATCAGACAGAGGGGGCAGGAGGGTAGCAGCACTCACAAGAGGGAAGGGCAAGAGGCACAGACAGAGAAGCAAGCAGAAGGTAGGCAGAGGCAAAGACAGTCAGGCCAGGGGGGAGGTGGAGATCAGAGGCAGGAGGTAAATCTCATCAGAAACAAGCAAAAAGAAGGGGGAGAGGGCAGAGCAACATGAGAGGAAAAGAGAGGCAAGGTCAGCAGAAGGCATGTCATAGGTCAAGGAGTCAAAAAGTCATGTGTCAGAAAGGGGACTCAGGGAGGAGGAGATGCCTATATTTCATTCTCTCCCTTCCTCTTCTCCCTTCCGCCATGATCTCCCTAGGTCATCATTCAGCACCATCACTAGTATGTCATCATATATTGAGGAAAAAAACCAAGGTAAATATAGTTTTGACATCTATATTATTTATGCAAGAAAATTGCTCAAGGCATAAGCTCAGAATGGCAGGAAGTCTCAGTCAAGGTCAGGGAGGAGGATAGGAGAGTCAGGAATATCAAGAAAGGTCATCAGAGGTACAGTCAGGGCAGGACGGCAGATCAAGGGGTCAGTCAGATGAGAAGTCATCATCATGGCAGAAGGGTCAGATCAGCAGAAGACAGGATGTGGTCAATTAAGGGGCAGACAAAGGGCAGCAGAGAAAAAACAGTGCAAGAAAGGAGAGAGCAGATTCAGCAGAGAGCAGGCAACAAAAAACAGGAGCAGAGGAAGGGGAGGGATGGGAAGGCAGGACAGGAAAGGGTGGTGGGAATAAAGTCAGCAGCAGCAGGATGTCAGGAGGAATCAGAAGGGCAGAGATAAAGAGGCAGAGGCAGGTAGCAGTCAGTGCAAGGCAAAACAAGGAACAGGCAGAAGATGGAAGACAGAAAAAACAACAGAGAGAAGATCAGCTCAGAGGGGGCAGAAAGGATGCAGGGCAGAGGGCAAGGGTAAGAAGCAAACAGCAGGGGAGCGAGTAGAGGGCATTCAGCAATTCACAATCACATGCAGGGCAATTCAGCGTACAATGCTGGGTCAGAAGAAAGCAATGGAGTCATCAAGCACACGCGCAGGCAGGCAGAGAGAGAAGTCAGGAGGAGTAACAGGCAGAAGGTCAGAGAAGACAAGGGGGCAGAGTCAAATGGTATGTGTCAAATGAGGAGCAAAGGAAGCGAAACAGAATCAGCAGTAAAGAAATCACGGTCAGGAGAGAGGGGCAGCAAAGGAGGCGCAAGTAGGGCAGGGAGGGGCAAAGCAGGTTTCCAAGTCAGCATCACTCAAAGTCAGACAGAAGGCATCAGAGTCAGCATCAGTCAGCAAGGACGCATCAGGGAGGTCAGTGGGCCAGAAGAAGGTCAACAGCAGAAGCAGCAGGTGGAGCAGGAGGACATCAAAAAGTTCAGAGGGAAGGGCAAAGCAGAGGTGACGCAGTCATTGTCATGAAGAGAGGAGCATGTCAGGGGACACAATCAGGGCAGGAGGGGGGCAGAACAGCAGGGGGATCCGTGGGGGAAATGGGAGGCACAAGTCAATCAAGCAGAGGAGAAGGAGAACAGACACGGAAGCAGGTGGGCAAAAGGGCGTCAAATTGAGGAGGAGGTCTCAAATACAGAGCAGAGGTCAAAGAGAGCAGGTCAAGGGTAAGAGGGGAGGAGAGGAGGTCAGGACAGGGGGGTGCGGGGGGGGGGGTGCAGGTGATCAACATCAGCAGGTCCCGGAAAAAGACCAGATGAGGGGGGGGTCAAAGGGCAAAGAGGTCAGTCAAAGGACATCAGGGAAATAAGGGAAAAAGAGCAATCACAAGGGAACGAACAGAAGGGAGGAACTCCAGAGCAGGTGGGCACGGCTCACAAGACAGGGGCAGACAGAAGGAAGATTAGTCACAGGAAATGGTATTGGCATCAGAGGTCACAGCGAGAATGGGCATAATCAAATCAGTCAGAGCTGATTGAGCCACCTATGCTGATGCAGGGACGACTCCATGTCAAGGGCGCAGAGATGAGCCCAAGGAAGGAAGGAGGGAGGGGAGTCAAGGGAAGGGGGGGTCATTATGGCAGAGATAGGGGTCAGATGCACAAATCAGCACAGAGGAAGATCAGGCAGGGGTTCAGAGGGAGAATCAGCAAAAAAGTAGAAGGAAAGGCGAATCAAGAGGAAGAAGTGGGTCAAGCAGGAAAATCAGGGGGTCAAGGAGGATGAAGAGGGGGAGAATTCACGGTGGAATGTCAGAAAATGCAGTCAGGAGTCAGGTGCATAGCAGGCAGGGAGCAGGAGAGATATTAGCACAGGGAAATAGTCAAGCAAGAAGTCAGACAGAAGCACAGAGGGATCATGAGCAGGGGTCGGCTCAATCAATGGTCAGGACATCGGACAATGGAGGAGATGCACAAAATCAGAGCAAGACAGCAGGCACAAGGCGGGGCAGGGAGGAGGCAGGCCTCATAGGCAGATCAGGTCATCAGTGACTCAAGTGGCATCAAGGGGGGAAGTCCAATGAGAGGGAAAACAATGAAAGAAGAAGGAGAAGGGGGGGCTCAGGGCAGAGCGAGCAACAGTCAGCGAGGGAGCAGTCAGGGGTCAGTCATCTCAAAGGCAAAGGGGCGCTCAAGAAGCAGGAGAGCCGAAGGGGACTCAGAGATCATATAGGAAGTAACAAGGGGAACGAAGGAATCAGACATGGATACAGATCAGTGTTCACAAAGAGGGCCAGGAGCAGTCTCAGCCGAGGGAGGGGATCAGGAGTCAGAGGCAAGGAGAAGGAGGGTTCAATCTGGACAGGAAGGAAAAGAAATAAAAGAAGCGAGTCAAATTCAAAGCAAAGAATCAGCGAGAGGAAAGGTCACCGAGAGGAGGAATCCAAGGTAATTCCGGAAAGTCAGGGGAGTTATATTTCGGAAGTCCACAGCAGGGTCTCCAGTCCATCCTCAGACCCGTGTATTGTCGTTCGTGTCAGAATCAGAAAGGTCAAAATTAAGAATTTCAGATCCACACTTCAGGTTGAGGGATGCAGCATCTCCAAATATAATCCATCACTACATAGGTCAGGTAATGAAGGGGAGTTGTAGAAATCCCTACTCTTCATGTCTACCCAGTGGGGCAGGGGAGGAGAAAGCATGAGAGCAGATATTTCATAGAGGTAACAGGTCATCAGAAACCAGATCACATAGCAGATGAGAGAAGGGTCAGTATGGGATGGTCCTTTTTCTCCCCCTCCCCTTTCTCGTTTATGCTCTTCCGTTCATCCTCCCCTTCGATCCTTTTCCTCCTTCTTGCTTTTCTCAGGTTGACACCTCAGAGTAGAGCATCAATCAGTGCAGCATGGAAGGAGGGGGGACAATCCGCAGGGGAAGCTCAGCGGGAATCAAGCAAGTGTGGCAGCAAAGTGGAGAGGACAGAGCAGGAGGCCAGAGGTCAGTCAAGAGATCAAGAAAGGAACAGGTCAGAAATAAGAGGGGGATCAGCAAAAGGGGGCAGGAGTGTCAGAGTAGCAGGCAGAGGCCATAGGCAGGCAAGAGCACAGAGAATAGGAGAAGGGAGGTCAGCAGCATCAACTCAAGGAGTCATGGGCAGGAGTCAGTCATCAGCATGAAACACTAGGGCGAATAGTCAGCAGACAAGGAGACAGTCAGGGGCAAGTCAGCAGGCTCAAGAAAACAGGGACCAACGAAAGGGGACAAGGAGGAATCAGAAGCGGGGGGGATAAAGATGAGTCAGGTTCTATTGTCATCAGTTGGAAGTATTCGGCATAATTGTAGATTCCAGATACATAGGAACCTATTTTACAAGGGTCAAGGGATCGGTCAAGGAGAGGTTCAGCCAAGAAGAGAGGTCAGATGCGGAGGGCAGAGAGAGGAAGAGTGGGGAGAAGAGAGGCAATGCAAGGAAGGAGGTCAAGGGCAATAAGAGGGAAGGTAGGGGGGTTCAAGAGGAAAGAGAAAAAGAGTAGCAAAAGGAGTCAAACGGTCAAGGTCAAGTCAGAAACAGGGTCAGCAGTAGGTAAGGAGGGAGAAAAAAAGTCAAAAACAGAAGATGTCAGTAAGCAATGCATCAGAGTAGAGAGGTTTCAAGGAGAGAGCACAGGACTCATCAGTATCAGGGCACAATAGAGTGCAAGCAGAAACAAGGAAGTGCAGAGGGGGGAGCAAAAAATTCATAGGCAGTGGGGGAGCAGAAAGCTCAGGAAGGGGGATGGCAGGAAAGAGTCAGCTTCAGAGAGAGATTCAGGGGAGAGGTACAGTCAAGTCAGGCATAGAAGCAAAGATGCAAGATGTAATCAGGGGCCAACACAGGTCAGGAGGGGGGGAGTCAATCAAGCAGGATCAGTTGAAAAGGTTATCAGTATAGCAGTCAAAGACAGATCATTCATGGAAGTTTTTTAGAGAGGGAGACAACATTTAGACTTCCTAGTGTTTCCATTATGTTCTGCCTGGCCGTTGCTCTCCTCTCTCATCAGTCTAGCATGAGTCAGGAGGGGAGGGTCATTCTCATGAGGGGCAGAGAGGGAAAGATCAGATTATGTCAATTGAGGGCAGGGCAGTTCAAAGAGGTGGAAGCAGGAGACAAGGAGCAGAACAAGAAGGAAATCAGACGGACAAGCAGCAGGTGATGGACATGTCAGGAGGGGGGGTCAACCAAGTCAGCGGTCAAGAAGCAGGAGAGCAGCAGGCAGGTCAAGAGGGGGGGGGAAGGGGGCAGAGCAGAGAGAGCGAGGACAATAAAGGAGGCAACAATGAGGGGGGAAAGTGCTCACATCACAAAGGTGGGTAGTCAAAGGTCAGGAAAGGGAGTCATGTCATCAGCAGGGCAAGCAGAGATAAGTCAACATCAAGCAAGAACACAACAATCAGAGGAGGGGTAGAGTCATATGGAGACAGTAAAGAGGTTGGGGGTCAGTGCAACTCAAAAGAGAGGGAGAAGTCTCAACAGGGGTACAGAACGATGATCGCAGGGAGATTAGTCAGGGCCGGGGGAAGTAGGGCAAGGACTCAGCTCAAGGAGGGGAGAATAAGTCCGGGGAGGGCAGAAGGGGTCAGAACAGGAGGTCAGGTCAGATCGAGGGGGGGGAGGGCTCATTCACTCAGAGAATGGGGAAGAAGCAGGAAGAGCAAAGGGGCAGTCAAGACAATGGGGAGAAGCAAAAAGGCAGGGGAGGCGGCAGAGCAAGGGCGCAAAGAGGTAAGAGGAACAGAGCAGGAAGGGGGGCAGAAGCTCAAAGGGGAGAGTCACTCTCTCAGAGGAGCAAAACAAACAGGGAAAGAAGGGGCCAGTCAGGCTCAGCAAGCAAGTCAAATGTCCAGGAAGTCACAGGGTCAGAAAGCAAGAATGCAAGTCATGCATCAAGGAGTAGCCGTGTCAGCATCAAGGGTAGCAGGGCAATTATATTCAGAGGGAAGAGGAAGAGTCATGTGGAGATGGCAGAGCAGGGTCATATCAGGAGTCGAGAGGGGGAGTCAGGTAGGGACGAATGAGAAGGGAGGATCAGTGGCAGGACAGAGCAGTGGGTCAGGGACAAGCAAGGGTAAAGCAGTCAGGGAGCAGCAGAGGCAGAAGAACTCCGAGGACCAGGAGAGAGGAGGATCACATCAATTCAAGGGTCACAGATGCCAAAGAAGACTCCGGGAGAGGGAGTTTTCAGCAGTGAGTTCAGGAGCGGGAAGGCACAGAGTCAGAAAGAGGAGCAAAGAATGGCAAGCAGATCAAACCAGTCAAAAGCAAGGGGCAGGCAGAAACAGGAGGGAGCTGAGCAGGTGTCCGAGGTACATCAAAAAAAGTCAAAAACAAGGTGATGCAAGCAGGTTCAGAGGAGATCAGAGAGATGCCCTCAGTCAGAGGGGGGGGATTATATCATCCTGGAGAAGTCAGGCAATGGACCGGAAGTGAGGCAGAGGTCAGGGGGAAGAAGAGAGGTAGAGGGGAGGACAGAGAGTCAGGGGGTCAGTGAGTGAGCCTCAGAAAGGGCCAGGTCAAGGTACACAGATCAGTGGAAGATAAAGCAAGGGCAGTCAGGGGGCATCGGAGGAGAGGGAGGGCGGGCGAAAGAGTCAAGGAGTCACAGGAGAGCAAGTCAGGGGGAGGAGGACAGCAGAGGAGGGAGCGTCGCAGGGAGGGGCGAGAGAGTCAAGGCAGGTGAATAAGTGGAGGAGAAGGAACTCAGGTCAGTCACAGAGAAGAGAGGGGGCAGCAGAAAGGTTCAGGAAGCAGAAGAGGGTGGGGGAAGCGAGAAGGGACAGCTCAGGAGCAAGATGCAAAATCAGGTAGAAGTGAGGCTCCGGCAAAGAGCAAGGGGAGGTCCATCAAGGGGAGAGATCATAGCACAGAGGAAGCAGTCAATCAGAAGAAAAAAAAAAAAAAAACAAGAGAGAGCTCAAAAGAGAAGGTGGATAGGGCAGATGCAGGTCAGAGTGTCAGAAGGAGGTCAATCAAGAAATCATCACAGGGGGGAGGGGTCAGGGCAGGCTCAGGAAAAAAGCAGAAGAAGTAGCAGAGGGAGGGATGTCAAAAGGAGATGAAGGAGTCATGAGCAGTCAGCAGAGACAGTGAGGGAGAGCCAAAGCACTCAGCATCAGTCAGGGGCAGCCAGTCAAGGCAGGGAGTCAGAGCACACAGGCAGAAGGAGGACCAGAGGAGGGAGTAAAGAGCATAGTCATTCAAGGGATTATCAGACCAACGAAAGCAGGCAGAGGCAAGGGAGATAAAGGAGAGTGTCATCAATGGGCAGAGAGTAGGGTGCAGGATCGGAGTGAGAGAGAGACGCCCCCCCTCAGGGAGAGATCCGTCGGGAGAGGGCCCAATGCATCAACCATAAGGAGAGATCACAGATTCAAGGAGTCAGGAAAAAAGAGGATGGCAAGGAAAAAGGGGATGAGGAGCAGGGAAAAGAGTGAGGGTCAGGTGAGAGGTCAAGGGAAACAGCAAGTTCAAGCTCACAAGAGCAGTAAGGTGGGGGGGGCAGCCAAAATAGTCAAAAGTGCAGATCAAGACAGATCATCAGGGATGGAGGGGAGGAAAGGTAAAAATTTTCCGTCCTGCCATCTCCGTCCTCTTCTCCTAGATGCCGCTGTCCCTGTATGACACCAGGGTCAAGAAAGGCAAGGCATTCAGCAGTGGATTAGGAATGAAGGAATCATGTCAGTGGATCAAGAGAGAAAGGGCAGTCAGAGATGCAGAGGGGAGGGGGAGGAAGAAGAGGGGAGCAGGACAGGAAGAAGAGCAGATGGGGAGAATGGAGATGAGAGTCAGAAAGGGTGCAAGGGGAAGAGTCAAGAGAAGCAGAGGAGGTCAGCATGAGGAAGAGGGAGGTATTCACAAGCAAATCAGGTCATGCAGAGAAGTCAAGGGGAGGTGAAGGACAACAGACAGTTCAGGAGGTGGAGGCATCATTCAGCAAGGGGGTCAGAAAGCAGGGAGACAGAGAGGATAAAGGGGACAGCCAGATCAGGGTCATCAGTGGGGGTCAGGCAGTCAGCTCAATGCATGATAGAGCAAGGAAAGGCTCAGAAGACATGGTAAGCGGAAGGAAAAAAAAAATAAAAAAAGAGACAAAGGCAGCAGCAGGAGGGGAGCAAGGGAGGATGAGTATCAAGACAGGCAGGGAAAGAGACAGGGAGCCAAAAGTCAAGCAGGTCGAGTCAGGGGGAGCAGAAGAGAGGAGGAAGGCAGGTCAAAGGAAGGGGGGTCAGGGGCAGGAATCAGTCAGCAGTGGCGAGGGGGGAAAGAGGGGGAAGGCAAATAGGGGCGAGTGGTGTGTTCAAAAAGGAGGGGCAGGGATCATAAAACAGGTCAGAGATCAGGTCAGAGGAGAGGCAGAGGGGAGGAGAGAGGGGAGGGAGTGGGGAAAAAGGAATAACTCCTCCCTAACTTTTGTCCCCCGCTCCTCAGGGGGGCAGTCCACCTGTGCTGAAGCTGGGATATCTTGAAACCCTGACTTGAAGAATGGAGTTGAGCACTCACAGTCTCTGTAACATCTATTCACAGAGGATCTTTACTATAGCACTGAGTGTGCTCTCCCTTTTTTTCTCTCTTGAGTTTGAATTAATCATACACAGATAATAAAGTTAATTGAATTTCATTCATCATACTATTCTCCATACTCCAGCCCAAGTTCTCCAGGAAAATATGGGGCTGCTGAGAACCAGAACACAACAGGGTCAGATGCAAAATAGGGCTTAGGTCTTATACTTATGTAGCCATGCATAATAATGACTGCATACATCTTCCCTGTTGGCAGTAAGTCCTGGTATGTACAGCCTGTCAGCATAGTTATGGAGGTTTTCCCTCACAAACACCGTGTGGTGCCCTGTGTACGGATGGGATGGCTGTTATGCTCTGAGTCCCTGGATAGTACCTCAGAGATGCGCCTGCCCCCTGAGGTATAAGGCATAACACTGACAGTTAGTTGTTGTTTGGTTGAGAGAGAGTAACAAAGGTACAGAGATTGAAGGAATACTTTTGTGACCCTAGTGCAGTAACTAGCGGTAGCATAGTGATAAATCGAGTCTGTCTACGCCACACTGTGTCCAGGGACCTGGCACAGCGGTGATCTCCCTAGGAGAAAAGGGAATCCCACTTCAATACGGGAGGGCGTACCTGGCAAAGGGAAGCACGGAGAGATGTGCGGCTAGAGCCGGCAGCTGCATGGGGCAGTCTGCTACAACAGTCCTTATTCAATAAAGATGTCCTTGAAAATGAGAACCCCACTGTGTGAGTGTGAAGTTACTCGACAGTGGATGGCACCAAGAAGCAGTTCCTCACCAGGACCATCCCCCTGCGGAAGCACGGATCCTGATGAGGTGGAGGCGCTGCACATGATGTAAGTTGGACTCGCACCCACTACCTCAGCTACCTGTCCTGATGACATCCCCTAATAACACCAAGCGGGAGACTCGGGAGTCCTGTTACTTGCAGGTGCACCACCACACACGACCTTGTAATGGGGACCGGTTAGACCACACGGGCCAATGTGAGATTGGGTGGGTCAGACAAGGGGGGTACACCCGTTACACTAATATAGTCAAGTTGGCAATATTACATGCATAATGCACATTAAGAAATCATATTCACATGAGGTGGGGGGGGGGGCTCTCTGCCTTCCCCTCCACCCTTTGTACACGAATATCTTCTAAATGAAAAAGGGTGCTCCTTTAAAGAGGTAGCATTTTTTTTAAATAGAAAATAAGCATACGCAGGCATAATTCCGTAGCAACTCAAGAAAATGCACACATACCGGGGCTTTAACCCTTGGGTAGATATTAGATTGCTCACTTTAGCGTATAGTTTAGTGCTGTACCATAGTCTTTCATAATCTCTATAGCACATGTTCTGACAATCTGTTGCTTCCTTCCTAGTGTGCTTCCTCCATCAAGGAGGTGGATAACTTTGCCATTATCAATGCAAACATTCCTTTATATGTCGCACAATAACCCTTGGGATCCAATAACATACGAATCACTGCAGGAGATGACGTTATTTGGTCATAATCTATAGGGATTAAATTAATTCATTTAATACCCGTCCCTGGGGTACGTGCCACTATTGGGCAAGCACTATTAAGGACACCCCCCGTCCCCAGGTAGGAAGTATGGGGGCACCAGAGCTGAACCCCGTTCATTTCGGCTCAGGGAACCCCCTGCTTCCTGAGATACTTACCTCCTTAGGGGGTGCCAGTGTCTCCAGCTCGGGTTTAGAGCTCCCATCACATGGGCCAATAGGAAGCCATGACGTCATTATGCGGCTTCCTATTGGCCCATGTGACCCGGGGCTTTAAATCTGAGCAGGAGAATACCAGCACCCCATATGGAGGTAAGTATCTCTGGAAGCAGGGGGTTCCCGGAGCCCCCCTGCTTCAACCCTACATGTATTTAATGGAAAGCAGCAGTGCCGTCACTCTCTCCCTCTTGCTGCTCCCTCAGACCTGCTGCCCCGTGCCTGCTTACCACGTTGGGACAGGCCTGCGGACCTTTAAACCTCATTTATCCCACTACATTTACATTTCTGCGCCCGTCTCTATTCTATTCTCGCCACGGCAACCTCACTGGTGCAGATATTCCCTTTTTAAAAGGTATATACTAATTCTGAATGTTATCTTTGTTATCTGTACTGTGTCGGTATTCCTCTGTATATTGAAAGTTATGTTTTTCTTTTAAAGTGATGTGCACACAGTCTCTGTTAGGTAACAATAAGTTAACCATCAACTCTTGCCAGTAAGAGCCATGGGTACTATTTCAAAACACTTCGGGGCTGCGGGTACATATCCTCTGATCTGAATACATATGTCTGGGGCAAAAAGTCTGCTTGCCGTCATCTGCTTCCCATTTGTGCACAGGAGCAGAGATGGGTGAATCATCTCAGATCAGTTTCCCGGATTTTATCGCATTTGTAATCCAAAATCCGTTTCGCGTTGTAAAACCCGTGAACGAATTTGGTCGGTTTTAATCCACGCGGATTCATCAAAAACCGCCATTGGATAACAAACCGTGGACGGATTTGTTGAATTGCCAACGGGTTGCCGACTCCACGAGTTGCGAAATCTGTGGAGCGTATTGGTAATAATAATTTTTTTTAAATTCCGCAAAACGCGAATAGCCCTTTTTGCGGTTGATCCGCCGAATTCTGCGGACAGACGGAACCGGCCGACCCGCTGCGGATCCAAAATAGACAAAAAATGTGCCCATCTCTACACAGGAGTAATGGGAGAGATCCCATCGTTCAGTTTGGAAATATTTATCC
Organism: Ascaphus truei; assembly: GCA_036426205.1. Taxonomy (NCBI): domain Eukaryota; kingdom Metazoa; phylum Chordata; class Amphibia; order Anura; family Ascaphidae; genus Ascaphus; species Ascaphus truei. Next base: position 77,887,483 of record CM071573.1, on the reverse strand, counting down.
TTCTATTAATCAGCATTCAGACTCCATGGAGGGAAGCCAGCATGCATGCTTCTTATTGCGTATGATATTGACTACATCGACTATTACAGTTGGGTGTGCAGGATGGATGTAAAGAAAGTAAAACGCCCCCAAATTGCAGGTTAATTTGTATAGAAAGTTTTACTGAAAAACTATTTTATTAAAAAAGCTTAGAGATGAAAAAGGCAGCTATTGCAGCAATTGTATTTGTTTAAAGGTGTCACTTTCACTGGTTCACTTTTGTACAAGGAGAAACTATTTTACATTCCAGGTGCCTGGCCAGGTTAGTTGAAACCAAAACACACTGCTAAACAAATACAAAGCACATTTTTCTTGTGTAATCATCAAATATTCAGCTTTAAAAAAAAAAAAACATGTGTGTTTCTGTGGAAGCATTATGTGTAAGCATGTGCTATAGCTTTTGTTTTCCAGACAAAAGGCAGCAAGGGATAAAGTGAACAGAATACGTCCTGTTGTGTCCACTGAACCAACACAAGTTCAAACCTTGTGTCTGCTCCATGGATGAAGGGTTCAAAAGAGCGGACTTTGTCAGAAAGCCTTCTGCTATCAGAGTGTTTTAGATCCATTGCTGAAGCAAATAGTGTAATACCGCAATAGCCAACTCCAGTCCCCAAGGGCCACCAATAGGTCAGGTTTTCAGGATATCCCTGCTTCAGCACAGGTGGTTCAATCAGTGGCTCAGTCTTTTCTGCACCATCTGTGCTGAAGCAGGGATATCTTGGACACCTGACCTGTTGGCTGGCTACCCCTGATGTAATATATAAGAGGTGGGGAGTGGGGAAGGGCATGGAAATGTCTCACTTGCAGTGTCCTGTACGTGGACACAAAAAATCCAAGTGGGGTAGAGACCCTCAATTGGACAAGAAACCCTAAACTAAATTAAACTAAACATAACATAAGGGTTCTTAGTCTAATCCATTGACCAAGGAATTATAAGCCTGCTACCACGTCAAGGTGAACCCTACTAAGCAGGTACCTACACTACCCGACGGTAAACAAACCTCAGTAGTATAAGAATGACTGTCCCAGTCTTCCGGAAACCAAAGGCGATATGTAAAGTCCCAAGGAGGTCCAGGCAGGAACAGCGTGTGATGGAAACTAGCAGGCACCAGGGCAGGCAGCAAAAGACTAAATGCAAAGAGAAAGTCAAAGAGAGGCTTACTTCCAGTCAGGAGGAAGAGGGCAGGATTTGCCAGAAAGCAAGATGGTGTTGCTTGCTTCAGAATCCTTAAAGACACAGGATCTTGACTCGCAGCTAGAGGGCGGCAAGCAGAAGTAAACAGGTAAAGAAGGAACATGCCGCAGGGGGCGTGTTCCGCGCATCGTTACAGTACCCCCCTCTTAAGGATTGAACTCCGAGCGATCCAACAGACTAAGGGGCAGCGATGCATAGGAAGGTAGACTCACAGCTTGAGGGCAGCGCCCGCCACACAGAGAATCAACAGGGGATCTTGACTCGCAGCTAGAGGACGGCGCATGCTATACAGAGAGACATCAGAGAAACTAGGCATGGGTAGAGAATACGCCACAAGGGGGCGTGAAGTTAACTCGCAGCTGGAGGGCGGCGCACGCCATCACGTGTACGCGCCACGCGTGAGAGAATGTGTGACGCGACCGGGGGTGGCCGGGCTCCGTGGACGAGTAGGGAACCGCGGGTGCGTGCATGCTCTATTAGGAGAGCGGGAATTGAGGTGCGGCAGGTAAGGAGGGAGCACGCCGCAGGGGGCGTGTTCCCAGATTCCTTACAGTATTATTACCGCAATTCTTTAACTAGACTTTCCTGTTGAATATGAATGCAAATGACCTGTAACCTCTTCAGCATTAAGAGCCAATGCAAGGAAATGAGAACGCGATGACAATCTGGCCCACATCCACTAAGTGCTGCTATGCTACAACACATCTTCCGGAAAGGGAGGCCCCCTACAAACCCATTCAAGTTAATGGTCCACAGGATGTCTTTTGGCAGTAAATATGTGCCTATTGCCGAGCTTCTCTAACCTCCTGTACGGGCTTTCTCACCTCAATTCCACTCGGTAGCTGCCATTGACTTGAATGGCGGATTAGACACGGTACGATGACTCGTATCGGAGGTGGGTGAGCATGCAATATTATAACATGCATTCGCCTTAGAAAACATCTGCATGGAGTAGAAACCAGGGCGACTCACCTGGAGGAGAGGATTTAAAGCTGTGATATAAACCGGTTGACAATATACAGTTAAATCGTTATACAGTTAATTTGTTATTGTATTAATGAACAAAATGGGAATTTACCATATGTGTAATGTACAGAAGCAAAGCAGAATTATTTAACTAAGAAACAAGCTGTATTACGTATGAAGGAATTTATTTTATGTATATAATTGTATCATTTCCACTAAAAAAGATTGGGGACAAAAAAGGAAACTTCTGCAGATTTTGATAGCTTTTATTCGGACACACTTTAAAAACCTTTCCACTTTGTGCTGACTAGACAATAATGTATTAAACGGAACGGCCTACCTACTGTGTGCAGAGGGATAGGAAGCCACAGACTATCAAAATAAAATCTCTTTATTACGCAGGTGACCGGATACCAGTTCACACGGAATTGTGAATTGTATGCAGAGAAGATAAAACCCAGGTATATTACATTAAAACCCGTAAATTGCAGTGAAAACTGCATAATCTATGCAGACGACAGCCTGACCCGCGTCACGTCGGCCAATAGGAAGCCGTGACGCCATCCCTTGTGGCTTCTTATTTGGTCACGTGACTAGGACCTTTAAACCTCCGGAGTTGCTATGGGTAAAGTATCTGAGGGAGCAGGGGATCCCCAGAGCTGAAATGAATGCGGTTCAGCTCCGGAGACACCCTGCCTCCCAACTATTAAAAAACAAACATGTTCTGCTGCTTTAAATATGCAAAGTATGTTCAAATGGTTTATGTTGGCATATTCCCCAGGTATCTCAGGTGTGTCCACAGGTCTCCAAAGGGTAAGTTAATAGGTACTCCACTAAATAGGACTCTCTCTCCCTCTTTTGATCTGTACTTGGCAAACTCATTGCGAGATTTTACAAAAGTTAGATTGTTCAAAGTACAAATAAATTGGCAACTTTCAGAAAGTTTGTCAATTAATCCTTTTTGTGCCAAAAAGTGTACAGCAGCAATCAGCCCAAGGAATGTTAGAAAATGTCAAAAGGACGATGTGTATAATGACTTCTGTGCCATTACTGGGATGGCTTAAGGGGACCGAAAGGGATGACATGTTCGTTGCTGAGAGGCTTTCAGCCAGAAGCTCATCTGGCAGCAAAGGGTTTATCTTCTGATCTTCTTCTCATGAGTGTAGTCAGTGCAAGCCTGGTGCGCAAATTGGAGACACTTGAAGAGTTTTCACAGCCCTATAGACTGCAATTTCATAGATCAAGAACTCTCATGGCCATCCATTAAAAGGGATCATAACTTGCAACAACAACAAAATCTACATTGGAGATGGAAACCGTGACTCCAGGGACGGTCTGAGAGGAAGTGCTCCAAGTCACACCCACATGAGTAAGAGGAGAAAAGTGCATTTGTCATTCCTTTAATTAGAGGAGCTTGTCTGAGCAATAAGAGTTAGTTATTCATTATGCCCCCCTAAATACTTTCTTGTGCAATATGTAAAGTTATGAGCCCCACCACTGCCAAAGGGGCCACCAATACATGTAGAACAACCACCCCCTGCTCGAGTCTGTGGTATCCTCTATCACAGGGGTGCTCAACTCCAGTCCGCAAGCCCCACCGACAGGTCAGGTTTTCAGGATATCCCTGCTTTAGCACAGATGGTACAATCACTCCCTGCTTCAGCAGAGGTGGCTCAATGTGTGTATGTATGCATGTTTAACGGTGTTTGCCCCACCTGGTGGGAGATTTGGCCATTACTGTTCGTGTGGTGCATGATACCTGCTGGTAACAGGAGGGCTGAATCATCTGCCGATGGGTAGTGGGGACACAGCTTTTGGAGTTCATACCCCACATATTCATTAGCAGTGCAGCGCCTCCATCTGCCGTAGGCTCCAGGGAACTGAAGATGATCTTCCACGATAGAACTATTACCTCTCCACCCAGTAAGATCCAACACCAGGCCGAAGGTATATGCAAACAGGAACGGTTTATTGTCTCTCTCTGTGCAGCACAGTACACGGCAGGGTTCTGCCCAAAACAGTCACTCTCAGCTACCCACTGAAGAATGGTCCCTGGACCTTCACTACAGGCCAAGGGCACCCGCAGCAGTCCCAGCTCTTCCCTGCCCCTCTAGCAGAGGTATGGTACACACTCACTCTCCCCAGAAGGGAAGAGGACCAAAGAAGGCCCAATATGCAGGTTCTTGGTTGTGTGACCTGCCGCTCTCAAGGGCGTAGAGGCACTACTGGAATTTGGGGCGACACTGCCCTGAAGTATAGCCAGGAGGAGGGCACCAGGTCTGCCCATGATTGGACATGCTCAGACCTGATGTCACCCCCTCCCGCTGTCACTCAAGGGCAGCACCAAGGAGGGGGAAAACAACATATTGACTACTGGCAGCCTGATTGTACCAGGGCTTACTGCCAGGAGGGAAGCAGACTAGTAGCCACAGATAGCATGGCTACATATGTATGTCTTTATTTATATAGCGCTGCCATTAATGTACATAGTGCGTCACAGCAGTAATACACGTGACAATCATATAAAAACAAATAATACAAATAACAGATCATGGGAATAATCTGACCTAATGGGAAGCTACATGCCTGTGTCGGCCGCCTCCTTTCTGCCGCCTCCTGCTCCTTTTGAATCCCTGCGTCAAATGACGCTGTGGATGCCCCCACCATAACGTCACACGGCGTATCGTTGCCATGGCAACATGGCATTGTGATGTCAAATGACGGCATGATGTCGCGTTTCCATGGCAATGCGCCACCATACGACATCACGTTGGTGACGTCGCGGCCCGGGATTCCAAAGGAGCAGGAGGGTGGTACAAAAGAGGCGGTAGACACAGGCAAGTGCCTAGGGGCGGCAAATCTGGAAATCCACCGCAGAATGCAAAGAGTCTAAAGCCTGGACTTGCATTCCCCAAAATGTTATTATTAAAGCAAAAACTATGGCAACAACAGCAGCAAATGTTTTGCAAAGTACATGTCACACCACCAGAGCCGTCTAAAGAATTTTCGGGGCCCTGGGCTAAGTGTGAATTGGGGGCCCCACCTACGAAGGTCACATTTAAATACAAATGTTTTTATTGAGCAACATTCAACTTTTATTGAAAAGCAGCAAATATTACTAAAAGCACAAACATTTTTATTTATCTACGTGTCTCTTTCTGGATTTTTTAATTTGCAAAGTCACAAATAACATCATCAAATTCGATTGTATGTATGAAGTATATCGGATTCACTTGTCACCGAGGAAACGGCGTTCAGAAGCTGCGGAATCGTTCTTAATAAGTTTTAACTTTGAAAAAGATCTTTCGCCTTCGCAGTTTGTGTCAGTAATAGGAAAATTCCTGAAGCAATTTCAGTGTTAGGAACTGCTGACTCCAGTTTGTCCTGCGGTAATTGTTTTTTTGTTGTGCATTATATTGTAAATACATTTCCAACAAATCAATTAAACTGCCTATTCCATAAAAAACTGTAAAAACATTATCTTTTAATATATATATATATATATATATATATATATATATATATATATTTTTTTTTTAAATAAAAAGTTAGTATGTGTCACATGAGACCAGAACTTAACCCAGGGATCAAGGACTGAAGACAGGACACCAGACAGGACAAAGCAGTTCAATAAAGAGTTTTTATTCCAGCCGGAGCCAGCAGGCACAGCACAAAAACACAAATCAGAGCTATACTCACTTAAACTGGGGCATACAGGGGGATCCTAGCTGGCTGTGCACTGAAGCCCACATTAAAGGTTTACCCAGGACTTGCTTTCACCCTCTGATGAGGTAAGGACTGACCACATGTCTCTGGTACAATTTGCGTCAGGGCACTTTCAAATCTCGCTGAAAAGCCCTGCTCTGCGCTTGTCCGGCACAGCTTCAGTCCTGTAGCACAGAGCACTTTCACATTTAAGTCTTGGTAAGGCTCTCAGCCTCGTTTTTCCCGTGTCTCCGGCACAGCTCTTCGTTCACCTCCACGTCAGGATAAGAAAGAGCGCTGGAGTGCTGATCGGGTTCCCCTTTTCTAGCTACCTCGCTACCATAGGAAAGCATGGTGGAGGGGCTGGCGACCAATCACAGCACGGATGCTGCTCACGGATCAATCATGAGGTGAGGGCTCGCCTGCACTGGCAAATCAGGGCTGGGGGCAGGCTTAGTTAAAAGGGCTTGTGGAGGGAAATACAATGGGAGCAGCGCCTACCAGAGGGACTCAGTAACGGTTTCCACCGGCCGACAGGATGTCTCCCGCTGGGCTGGCCCTGCTCTGGCTGGGGAGGCAGCCGAGTGCTTTGCTTTTCGGGTAGATGACCCTCCGTCCCGATCTCCCCTAGACACTCTTTCCCTTGTCCCCTGCACCTCTCCTCCAGTCCTATCAGCAGCCATTTTCTGTGGTCATGCCGGCTGCACAAAGGGCTTCTCAGCCCTGCAGGCCCAGAGACCCTGGCTCTGCTTTTTGTGGGCACCAACACACTTTTTTTTAAACACTTATTTAATTTAAGTAGAAGGTGGTCCTGGGGTCCACGGCGGCACTGCTTGTGAAGAAATTCGGGGCTGCACACCAGTTCCAGTTAAAAATTGATTATTAGGTGGTCATCTGAAGTTTTAAGCAAGCACTCTGACGCGTTTCAGGACAGTTGTCCCTTTATCAAGACTCTTTGATAAAGGGACAACTGTCCTGAAACGCGTCAGAGTGCTTGCTGTAAACTTCAGATGACCACCTAATAATCATTTTTAACTGGAACTGGTGTGCAGCCCCGAATTTCTTCACACAGCAGTGCTCCGCCGTCGGACCCCACGGGACCACTTCTACTTACCTGAGACGCAGGCGTGACGCACGCACACTTCTGAGTCTGAGCACTGTTCTACTGAGGCTCCATCAAACACCATGGGTATGTACTTTGGTTTTCTGGGATTTAGCAGTACCTTTATGGTATATATAGAGTTCTGTGTATTGTCTCCAGTTATACCTGTACACCTATTTGCTTATTAATATAGAGCCTCACACAGCTTTATAAAATATATGCTCATATGACCAGACACCTGTTTTAACTGAAACTTCAATCAAGTTACTCCAACAACACAGCTGAGCCCTGAGGATTGGGATCATTTCCCATACACACAACTTAGTAGATTTTAATGGCAGAATCTCCCGTCAGGTAGGGGAAACACCGTTACATACAGTTGTAAGGTTACCTGCAACTAGGATATCAGATGATAGAAAGTAGAATAAAACATTAGTCATTTGAGACTAAAGGAGTGTCATGAACAAGTCACGGTTACAAGTTACGACTGGTATTTCAGAGGTTTGGTGTATGGCAGGAATCATTGGGGGCTTCCCGTGAAGGTGTTTCACCAACACTGATTGCACACCCATAGCACAAATTCACGCTGCTCAACTCTTTACACTTTTTGTTTCCAGAAACGTCCTCTCTCTGCTGAACACTGTTTTTTTTGTTTCTTAATCCCAACCAGGACAGGCCGGGCTCCGGGGGAATTATCGCTGCAAGGGGTCTAATTGGTAAGCATGGACCTCTCGCAGCACGACCGCGGCAGCGCCATCTCCGGAGCCGCAGCTTTACGTGTTTTCAGCCGCCGCTCGGTAAGTTTTGCTAGATCTGTAGCTACATTTTCTTTTTCTGTTGTTATTCCAGTTAATATGTTACTGTACAAGAGTAACAGGGATTTACATTTCTGGTGGTGCAAGAATATTTTACACATTTTCAAGTGCCCTATAATTACACACCCGAATGTGCTTTATTTTATATGTAACCCTGTTCCCCTCCCACCCCCCCAATCTCATGTCGGGTACCCCAGGGGAAATGGTGTACTGGTTACTTGAGTGTATGTGGTGCAAACCTGCTGGTAACAGGGAGCCCTGAGTCTCCCGCGGTGGTATGGGGGATGAGATCAGGACTGGCTTTCGAGGTATGGCTGAGTCATACTCACTCGTGGTACAGAGCCTCCATCTCCAACAGATCCCCAGCGTGGTAGGGAGGAATCTCTGAAGGAGAACCTCTTTGTGCAACTTCTCCCTGAATGATTCCAGGCTCAGGCGAGAAGGGTTCTTTAGCAAAGATATACTTTATTTCCTCCACAGGCAGACTGCCCATCATGCAGCCCGGTCTCTCAGCCGCTCAGCATTGGGTTGTCACCCGAAGGAAGTCCCTGAGTACCTGAACACCATTCCTAGTCAGGGCCCTAGAAGCTGTCCTTGCTTTTCTCTTACTCCCTGGTGGAGTAAAAGGAATAGTCTTCCCCACCGCTCCCAGAGGGAGGGCCACAAAGTCTGCCAGAGCCCTGGCAGCTTGCTGGGATAGACTATCCTCTCTCAAGGGTGGAGAGGAAATGCTAAATTCAGGAAATGCTATGCAATAAGTAGTTCCAATAGGCACCACCCCTGTGTCACTGTAATTGGACACAGAGCCTGATGACACTATCTTCACTGCCTCACTGCACAGCATAGGTGTGTGGGGAAAAACCTATGATTACTTCTGGCAAACCTGCCCTTACCAGGGATTATTGCACAGGAGGAGAAAGAACTATAGCCCCCAAACTACCCAGGGCTACATATACAAAGAAGGGTGGGTCACTGTGTTGGTCCTTTCTTCCATGTAGTAACACAGGAGGGAGAGAGAAGGGGGTCACAGGAGGGAGATGGAGTTGGGGGTGTGATACCTTTTATCGGCCCATGTAACAGGGACTTATCCCTGTTTAAATAAAGCAGCCCCAGAGCTCTGAGAATCCAGCAGAGAGATAGTTAATTGCAGCCACTCAATTAACTGGTCTCCACCTGGACTAATGAGAGCTCTGTAAAAAGCCTCATGTGAGACACAGGAGAGAGATTTTCCTTAGTTCAGTTACAACTGGGCTGACAGAAGGAGAGAAGCGGTCTTGAGTGCACCGAAGGACTGGGCATTGAAAACAGGACAGAAGGGGACCAGACCTCTTTACCTGGATGCAGAGGATACAGGAACCTGCCAGAGGCTGGACCCTCAAACACACCAAAACACCTGGACACCACTGACCTGAAGGGCCACCTGCTTTAAGGTACCCCTGAGACTTTGGGGTGGTATACTGGTAAGGGGCTTCCCCCCGCCCCCCAGTCTTACAGATAGGGACTGGGGAGTGAGTTAGCCCTTACACAGGGGTAGGTGTTTGTTGTTTTATGTATATATTTTTTTGCTGTGTTAAAGGATGAAGCAATAAAGCCTTATATTAATTTCACCTTAAAAAACGGTCTCCATTGCATACCTCTGCACACATCTCTTACAGACCAACACGTAGTTGATATGTTACAAGCTTTCCAACCTCTCAGGCAGAGACATACCCGATGGAGGACCCGGAGAGGTTGGAAAGCCTGTAACATATCAATTACTTGTTGGTCCAATAAAAGGTATCGTATCCTCTACTCCCTCCAAAGTTACTACATACAAAGGGAGGTCTTTGAACTGCACCACTTCCAGCTGGAACGGGCATCAAGGAAATCCTCTTACCTGCTGGATTTGCAAGTTATTCGTAATCACTGCAGGTAGCAGAGTTGTAATAATTTGGATAATATTTACTTTAAGGGCGGGTTCTAATTGTAAAGTATGCTATCCGCATGAAATGACAATTGATTATCAGTGATTCTGTTTTGGATTATCACACACATATTTATATCAATGTCTGTCTCATCCTTTTGCTGTTTTATCTGTTATATGCTCCGGTTGGTTGCTGCATTCTTGAGAATAGTATTGCGGGGAAGGCCTAAGCATCTGAAAAATCACTAGCAATTTGAGAAAACAAATTTGATAAGCACAAGATCCCATCTCAGTTTTTGTTATCTCACTTGCATTACATACAAAACAAGTGAAATATTTACCTGTTCCTTGAGGTGTAGGCTGGGTGACCAGATTTTTTTAAAGTGGAAACCGGGATATGTTACAAAATTATTTATAAAACAAATTACATAATTTAAAGATAAATATTATAATGCTATTTGTCTAATAGCGTCTACAGTCATTTATTTCAGTTTCTTAACATAATACAAACTCTCCCCTTCAATTCCTCTCACACATACTCTTCCCCCATCCCTCATTCACACACTCCCTTCCCCCCCTTCTCTCCTCCTCCCCCATCCTCACCCCCCATCCTCTCTCTCCCTCTGCCCGTCCTCTCTCCCTCATCCTCTCCCTCCCCCATCTCTCTCCCTTCCCTCCCCCCCCCACCTCTTCCTCCTTCCCCCCCCACCTTTCTCTCTCATTTAGTCAACATAAATATGTCCCTTCTCTTTTGATTACTTTGCATTGTATTCCCCCCCCCCCCCCCCCGGTATTCCCCCCCCCCCCCCCCCCCCCAGTGATATAATGGACAACACGCCCCCTGTCTCTCTGGACTACATTCAATATAAAGTGGGGTAGAAGTTACTGCATCATTAACTATATTATATATCAATTTGCAGGTGGAGACACAAATGCCTCTGTTTCAACATGTATCCTGTGGTGCAAAGGACAAACTTGCTTGATCTTTCACCCTTTCTTTATTTCAACTACTTTGTAATAAATCGGAGTGCTCACTGTACCCAGGTTCAACCAGCCCTGGCAGCGAGCCAGAAACAGTTGTAAATGGAAGACGTTATTACAGTACCAGGGCCCTGAACTCCAGGCTGTGATTTTACCTAATGGGAAAGAATGTTAATGAGATCTATTTATGGATATACCTGGGGGCGAATGTCTCTGTGTCCCACTGCCAGCCAATCCCTCTTACACAATTACCTAGTGTGTGTATGTGTATAGTATACAGTGGTGTGAAAAAGAAAGTACACCCTCTTTGAATTCTATGGTTTTACATATCAGGACATAATAACAATCACTGTTCCTTAGCAGGTTTTAAAATGAGGTAAATACAACCTCAGATGAACAACACCACATGACATATTAAACCGTCATGATTTAACAAAAATAAAGCCAAAATGGAGAAGCTATGTGTGAAAAACTAAGTACACCCTTACTGCTTCCATAGGAATTAAGATGCTAAGTAGCAGACAGGTGCTGCTAATCAAATGCCCTTGATTAATTGATCATCAGCAAGTGTGACCACCTCTATAAAAGCCGAAGTTTTAGCAGTTTGCTGGTCTGGAACATTCAGGTGTGTGTTAACACAATGCCAAGGAGGAAAGACATCAGCAATGATCTTAGAGAAGCAATTGTTGTCCCCTGTTACTGTTGATGTAAATTCAACTTTTCCCTTTGAGCCCTGCTTACAGGCTTTACAGGTTGTGCACCTATGGAAGTCCACTGGTTTGGGTAGCCAGTGTAAAGGATTTGGTGCAATCTCTTGTTGTTTAAATAGACTAGGGGCCAGCTTAGTCTTAATATTCTTAGCTTTTTTAAAGATAACTTTTGGTTGAATAGGTATATGGTCTTTCAAAACGGGGTCCTTCTGTAATAAATGCCAATGCTTCTTGACAATAGCTTGAATCTTCGCATGGTCCTGATTATAGCCCGTTATAAACGGGATCTCATAATTGCTACTAGGTGGTTTGACTTTTGTTTTTAAAATATCTTCTCTATTCAAAACCGTGGCTTTACTAATTGCCTGGTCCAAAGACCCTTCATCATAATTTCTCTCTAAAAACCTATTTTTTAAAATATCAGATTGTTCTTTAAAAATTGATTCATCTGTGCAATTGCGTCTTATCTGCCTAAACTGTCCCGACGGAATGTTTTCCAGCCATTCCTTATGATGACAACTATCTCTCCTTAAGTAATTATTAAACTCGACGGGTTTAAAAAAATCTCAAAAGGCCTGCACCGGCGAGTGGCCCAAATGGCTTTGACCTATTTATAGATTCTCGCAAGTTTGTATAAGCTTTATAATTTTGGCTATCTTGCCCAAATAAAGTCACTTATCATCCACGACCAGCCTCATCTTCCAGTATTTGCGGTGCCCAATTTTTTCCCATCATATCTCTTCCATTCCTCATCTTGGAGCACGCTTTGGGGCGGCACACGGCTATTACCCACAATCCTTGGGCATTGGTGGATTTCGGCCGATGAAGTGGGTCATGGTGAGGAGTGATGGTCTACAGTTCTCGTGGGGATCGTGGTGCGGCAGCAGGATACCGGCGTGGGCGAGTCGCTGACTGATGACGTTGCAGCGGTGCCATCAATCCCCGTGAGAGATCGCTACCGACGCCTCCTGAGTGACCAGACATCCTATACCACTGGATCACTGAAGACGAGGACATCGGTCCCAAGCTAAGTGTTCCCCCCCCCTCTCCTCTTCTCTTCACTATACCCACACATTGAGGATACCTCCGTTATATACAGTGTGTACAGGACAGGCACAGAGTACATCATCACAGTGCCTGGTCCAGACACGGAGAGGTTGGTCTATGTGAGATACTATTGGGGGACACTCCTGGATCTCAGCTAGACGGTTTATGGACACATACACCTACCGTGGCCACATCCACCCATTATACATTCATTTTGCCGTCCCACAACAACAACATTGATGTTGTCCAACTAACTTTACCACATCCACTTCAGTCGATTGGAGCATACTTAGGGGAGCTCCTCTCCCCATTTTCTACTGACTGGTATAGATAGTTGAGAGCAAATACGAGCCTACTTAGCAATCCTGGATGATATAGCTTTGTGCTGAGAGATCCTGAAGCACATTGATGCTATTGTCCTTAGAGTCAATTTAAATACACTGGCCTCCATAGTTTTAAATATATGGAACGTGTCATAACACCACACAGACGGAAGATTAATTAATTAATTTTTACTGTTCCCCAGAAATACATTTTTATTATTCCTCGGAAATTAATTATTAATGTTCTTCAGAAATTAATTCTTATTGTTCCTTAGAAGCCAATCTTTATTGCTCTCTAAAGAGCACTTTTTATTGTTCCTCAGAAATCAAGATTCACTATGCAATGTAACCATTTGGATCATGAGATGTATGTGATAACAGTATTGATAAGGTTGTGTATAAGTGTATACTACTACATTTGTATAATTCTAAATTGAAGGCGAAGTTAATTGTGGAGAAATAAACAATACCATGTTAAAATTACATATGGGGATATAAGAAATCTAACCGCAGGTCATTATATGACCTGTGTACCTAAACATATAACTATAAGTGCACTAAAGTTTGGAGCAAATATAAGGGTACACTAATATGACACCAGATACTATATAGGAGGCATGATTAGTTTGATATACTCTGAGTCCGGTTCCCATAGGCAAGTGAGCGTCACTTTGCCAACAAATAGACTGATTACAAGCATGCATTACACCTGCGGAGGGTTCACGCAGGGGATAAAGAGAGGGATGTTAGCACGTCATGACAGGAACCTGACGAAGCACGGAAGTGCGAAACGCGTAGTTCCTGTCAGACGTGCACTACTTGGACCATTACCAGCCACCGTAGCCCAGAAGGTCTTTTGCGAAGCGGCCCCGCTGACGGACACGGAAGCGGGTGTTAGCCGCCCATAGGGCACCAGAACGGGAGACCGAGCTGCAGGCATTGTTTTTAATATGCAAGTTGCTTATATTCATGTTTGTTGTTTTATTAAACTTTTTACTTATACACAAAGGTTTGCCTGTCATCCTACACACGGGCCACAGGAGAGGCACAAGCCCGCAAATAGGAATAGACTGGGCGCACGCTTACACGCATCAGCGGAGACGCCATCAGACGGCAAAAGAAAACACTGATGAGATTTTGACTCGCACACGGCCGTGTGAGTAGTTATATATTATCCTAGCTATACCCTTCCTGTGTTTGAAGTCAACCGGTGCCCATCTACTGAGTATTTGGGGACAAACACTGCAACATTTAACTATTGTTTTCCTTCATCTATGTTTCACCTTTGCGCTGACCTACACCCTGTCTTTCACTGCCCAAAAAGGATCAAGGGAAGATCCTTTCCAGGTCAAGCAGCATAGCAGTAACGGGGCCAGTATATTATTGTTTTTTCCGGTTTCACCTTTCTGAATTTTATATTTTAATATCATTGTATATTGTATATATAGTTACCTTCTAGGGAGCGCCATAGTTACCACATAACACTATGTGTTGTTGTTCATCTGAGGTTGTATCTACCCAATTTTTAGACCTGCTAAGGAACTGATGATTGTTATTATGTCCTGATATGTAAAACCATAGAATTCAAAGAGGGTGTACTTTCTTTTTCACATATGTATGTATATATATATATATATATATATATATATATAAAGATATAAGTGTTCGACAATCCATTCAACCTACAGGACCGTGGCAACTGGATTTGACCCCGTGGCTACCTCCTCATGGCGCCCAAGCAGGGTGGGATTGGGGGCGGGACTATGTGGCGAGTAGATTTTTGGGTGATTTGTCAACCACTGTATATATATTTATATATATATATATATATAATTATTATATTATATATTATATTGACAGAAAATATAGACAGCGCCCTTCACACACTACAGATCCCCTGATGAAATCCGCAGAGTCGGAAGAAACGCGTAGGGATATCTGGCAGTGAACCTACGGTGACAGGGCAGCTCCCAGAACCAGCGTGAGGAGGCAAGGACTTGCCTGAAGATTATTTTCCGGTTTCAAGTGTGAGAAGAAAGGCTAATGGCGGCCGCATGTGGAGATTGAATGCTCCCAAACACTAAGGATTACTCCCCTGGAGACAGCAGCTGACAGCAACATCCTTTTTGGAGGCAATACTGACACTCACACACAAAGAAGAGACCGAGGAGTCCTCAGTTGGTGCATGGGCAGGTCCCATAACATGCTTTATTTTATCAGACAAATTGTAAGTGTGCATTTGTCTTGTCCATGAGATATTAAAACTTTGTTTATCTGATTTTATACAAGGATCGGGTGCTTCTTTTCTCTTTTTCTCTAATATATATATATATATACACTGTATATATATATAAAATTAGATTGAGATAAGAGCCAATCCTCCAGAATGATAAGTCACATATAGTTTCGTGTGCACCAATCAATAAAAATGATAAGCCACCCAGAACGTAAGTTAATAGGGATGGACACGGCACACATGACATTAGTCGTATGTTGCAAAAAAGTATATTATACGTCTGGTTTTATAACCAGTTTTAACTGCACAGTAGCGCACATTTAGTGCATCTAGATAGTAACCCCTCCGGCAGCGCATACATATCACACATCCCAGGCTATTGCCTATATTATTGTTTTAACTCTGCAGCATAATCGGATCAGCCCCATCGGAAGGTCCTCAGTAACCTCCCGATCCGACAAGTATAGACGAAGCTACGCCGTCCGCAGTAACGGGATGGTGATCCCAGGGAATAGTGTGTCCCCCAACAAGAGTCCACCTGAGATAGGGCATTATTGACGCTATGAAGGAGATTGTCAGTCTAACCGATACTAAGGGAAACAAGCTGAAGTACCTTCCCAGCGTGGCAGTGAGAGCTAGCAGGGGGAGCCTTATAACAGATGTGAATATAAAGCTCCCACCCAGCACGCTGCAAACGTACGAGAGACTGAGCATTGCCATGTATATACAGTATATCCAACTCGATATAAACTCCTTTAGAGCCGGGCCGGGAGGAGTACACATTTTTGAAAACCCTTCCTGGAGCATGGCCTGCTGGGAGCTAAGGGAGATATAAAAAGCAGCAGCAGTCAGGTTGGTCCTTAGGGGGAAACAAATAATTAAAGGCCTAAGCTAAGCCTGTAGTGCTATACCATCCCCTGCCTCCCCACCACTTTTTGTAAATAGGCCAAGATCAAGCCACATAATCCCAAAAATGTGCGGTGCTCAGACGCAGCAACAGAAAAATTCCAACACGAAGTAGCCATCATTTGGAGTGTGTGACCAGGTATGTGAACAGATAATGCTCGTCTGGGAAACCCCACCGCCCCCTGTAGAAAGGGTCAACAAATCCTCGTGTCCAGAAGTCACAGCGTGTTGAATAGTCACCCATACCTTTCTGAAGTCATCTGGGAAACGGACTTGTACTCAAAGGAGGACTCACGTGAAAGCGCAGCGTCCAAACTTCATTCCTTTTGGTTGAAGAGCAGAACTGGATATAGATATAGAAAAGTGCTCTGCTTTCTTCTACATCTATATCAAGCCACGACGGATGGCGTTGCAGCTTCATGGTAGCCAGCGTGACGCGGGAAGATTTAAACCTCCATTTTGTTTCCCCTGGAGGGGACTGTGCAGGCTGCACCTTTCTCAGGAAGCATCTCGGGGGGCTGAAATTAACACGGTTCAGCTCTGGAGACCCCCTGCTTCCTATGTGCGAAAAAGAGGGAGGGCAAAAACAAACAAGCAAAAACAAACAAGCAGACGGAATTGCTCCTTTAAAAGTTAATGTCTCATTGCTGAACCTTCTTCTGCAATATGTTTCATTTCAAAGTCTGCAAGCAAACAAGTAATGCAACTTCTAATTGTTTTATTCTAGTTTAGAAGTCATGTTTGTTCTTAAAGCCGCAGTTCAAGCCAACGTTTTTTTTTTAAATTCTTTTTTTTTAAATTCTTTTTTTTTTACCCTTTAATATGTGCATCAATACAATCCACACAGTGATAAGTAATTAGCCAAGTTGCCGATCGATCCGTTCTCCTGTGATCGATCGGCAAAGATTCAGCTCGGGGGGGTTCACTAAATGGCGGTCAGTGCAGCAGAAGAGGACCAAAGATCACTAGATACAATGGGTGCACTGCTAGAAAGGGGTCAGGACTCAAAAGGGGTGTGCCCCCCGCCTGTTTCAGAAGAGGAAGGGGATGTGACTTTGTAAATGGTTGCTATAGAAACAAAAAAAGACTTGTTGCATTATAATACATTAAAAATGTAATTCAGAGTTGTTTTAAAAAACAAAATGCTACAAGTATTTTTTCATTGTACAGAACTAATTTATTTAAAAAAAACTCACATGTAGGATATTGCTTGTGTGGCCTGGGTTCCCTGGTTTGGCTTTTACCTCTGCTGCAGCTTGGGAGAAGGGAGGTTGCTGCGGAGTCAGGTGACTAGGCTTGGCCAATGGAGTGTTAGGATTCCCTGCTGAGGCAGTTGTTACAGTTAGTGTTCTGGGGGCTTGCTGTCAGTTGGAGCTGGGGCACAGCTAGGGGAGGTTGTACAGGTACAGGGGTCTGTGACCCTCTGCACTAGGCCAGAGATCCCCTAGGCCCCAACTCACCCTAGATTGTGGCTGTTTTAGGGAAGGCCCTTCAGTTAGGGATCCTGCCCCTTTAGTGGTTAGCCAGCTTAGGGCCACAGTGGTTTCATTTGAACTATTGCTGCTGCAGTCTGTGACCAGAATGCCAGAGAGTGAGCGAGCATCATTGTGGAAGTCACTCCAGAGGGAGACATCCCATCCAGCGGAGGATATTGTTGGATCGGCGGATCCCCTGCTTCTCATTGCTACTGCGCCCAGGTGGGAACACACTCGGCAGGTACTGTTCGCCAAACGTGCACCAACACCAGTATAATAAGGCGCTGATCACGCCTAGAGGGGTGGGCATCTTTTGGGGACACTTATTGGGTGAAGTGACCAGGGGACACCTGTCGTGGAGCGGATGCTGTTTGCTGTGAATACTTTGAGTTGAGTGAATATCCATTGAGAGCAAACACCAGTTGCAGCATGGAGCTCTCGTCCTCTCTCCACTCTCAGACGCCATCTTTTTGAGTACTGATCCGGGACTGCTGTGGACCTGCATTATCTACCGATGGATTTCTGCGGACTCTGCAGTGATAATCAAGCGATAACGTCCTTTTACATTTACATATGAATTAGGATTTCCTTATGTAACGGTATTTCTGAACCGGCCTGACCCACCCAATCTCACATTGGCCCCTGCGGTCTAACCGGCCCCCATTACAGTGTGGTAGTGTCTGGTGGTGCACCTGTTGGCAACAGGACTCCTGAGTCTCCCGCATGATGGTGTATGGGGAGGACCCGTCCAGACAGGCAGCTGAGGTAGTGTGCTGAGTCTCACCTAGTTCCAGTGCAGCGCCTCCACCTCATCAGGGTCCCTGCGTCCGCATGGGGATGATCCTGTTGAGGAACTCCTCCGTGGTGCTCCTCTCTGTACATTCACTCCACACATGTACACGAGAGGGTTTGTGAATGAGAACATCTTTATTGGTTGATGTGGGCTAGCTGCCCCTCGCAGTATAGTCTTAGCCACTCATTCTGCCGTCAGTGCCTCCCTTTAATAGGTGTATCTTCTCCTTAATTAGGGATTCCCTATCCCTGCAGGGATCACGCCCTGTGCCAGGTCCCTGGACACAGTCTCCTCTCAGTTGCTATAACATAACTAGAACTCTTATTAACTCAGGCTAGTACTTGAACTTGAACTGGATGCAGATCTCTGACAGAACTCTGGCAGAACTAACTTTAGACTCAGTGCTGTGCCTTATGTACACGCTGGAAGCTGACACACCTCTGACATCACTAACCATGGAGTCAGAGCATGTGACTACTCCCATCCATACACAGGGCACCCCACCAGGGTGTGAGGGCAAACCTCCATAATTACTGCTGGCATGCCCACAACTTACCAGGCCTTACTGTCAGCAGGAGAGATGACTGTAGCCATTTTACATGACCGCTACACTTATTAGGTTATATTGTGATATCATATTATGCGATATTTACATATATATACACAGAGAGTGCTTGCAGTGCCGTTATAAAATGAATGGTGGTGTAATTATAGCCAGCAGAGCATATGAAAATACAGAGTATAAAAACCCCTCCGCTGACTAATAATCTGCATCAAACAGCGGACATTTGATTAACGTGTAATGAACATTCGGCACCGAAAACATTTTTTTGTTGGCGCCCCTCCCTCCGCTGTGCATTATTACTCGTCTCTCCGCAAATGTTTTTGAGAAAGATAAGAATTCTCTTCAAATATTAATCTCCCTGTTTTCTGTTCTGCTTTTAATGTTGCCCGTGGCCGCTATTCTACGTGTGGAATAATTCAGCAGCAAGAGCAGAATAATGTAACAACTGACATCACAGATTATGTGACATCATAACCATGACCAGAATGAGTGAGTATACACCGCCTAACAAGGCCTACTGAAGGGTGGCACTAACACACATATTGTTGTGTCCTTTCCTCCCTGAAAGAAACATCTATGCAGAACGCAGAGAAGGTGTTAATAACTCAGCGTTTTCACTTTAATGCATATAAGCAGATGTAAACCCACACAGCCGCTGTGCACAAATTATACACATTTCCAGGGCATGGCTGCAGGTTTGTACACGAGTCTCTGTGAATTACAGGTTGTTCTGTTCTGAATTATTCATGGCCTTTACATGGACCATGGCGGGGAGGTACTGTATCAAGGCAAATTCGGTGCAAAATGTACGCAATTTGGATCATCCCCATCTTGCGTCTGCGTCACGGTCCCTGCTCCAAGTTTTGTGCCGTGTGTGTCACCTTTGCGCTTTTGGGAGAGGCAATAGAAGGAGTTGGAGAGGAGTTGACCTGAAATTAGAGGTATCATATGCTGCGTCTGCGCGCGTCACCTTCGTATCTTGTATTTGCATCAGAAAAATCCGCCAGGTCTGAGGCGGCGGTAACTTTTTGGGCCGACGGTTTGTGTCAGATGTAAGGAACGCTTTCTAACATTGACACACACGCCAGCAAAAAAACGGAGCTTAAGCAGCAAAACAAACGTCTACGTTATACGTTCTTACGTTGATACTTCACCTTCTCTATCTCCGGAAGGACACAAATAAATGAGAGATTGTGCAAAGAAGGGTTACTGAAATGGTGCATGGACTATATCAGGGGTGGCCCACGCCAGTACTCAAGAGTTACCAACAGGTCAGGTTTTCAGCATATCCCTGGTTCAGCACAGGTGGCTCAATCAGTGGCTCAGTCGAAGACTGCACCACCTGTGCTGAAGCAGGGATATCCTGAAAACCTGACCTGTTGGTAGCTTTTGAGGACTGGCGTTGGCCGCCCCACGTCTATATCATAAAATGTATCAGGAAAGACTAAAGACTCTTGGATATGACCCCATATTTGGTATATAATTACGGTGAACTCACAAATGAAACCAGGCCCCTGATGAAGCAAAGTGCGAAACGTACGTCAGGTCGCCGTTGAGAGCTGACACCAGTTGCAGCATGGAGCTCTCGGCGCTTGTCCACTATCAGACGCCATCTTTTTGAGCACTGATCCGGGACTGCTGTGGACCTGCATTATTTACCGATAGATTTCGGCGGACTATGCAGTGATATTTAAGGGATACCGTCTTTAACATTTACATATGAATTAGAATTTCCTTATTAGGTTATATTGTGATATCATGTTATGCGATCTTGATATATTCAGCATTTAATCTAGTTATTATTGTGTCTCGTCTTTAAGTACCCGCGTACCGTTATAATCCCTCGTGTGGATCCTTCTGGTCTCCTGAGTGGATGATATGCCTCCGCTGCACTATTCATTATATCTGTTGTGCACTATTATATAATTTTCATCGTCAGGTGCCTGCATTCCTAGGTTTAAATGTTTTTAGCATTGCGCGCCGATGTCTAAAGTGATGTAATAAATGATCTTCTTATTTCTGATACATATGGTGTGCCCCGTTTTCTGGAAGATGTCCCCTATGGGATACTTTTTCTTTCTGTAGGAGAGACTAAAGGACCTCAATAAGTTCAACTTAAAGGAGATATAATAGAAACATTGAACTATATACAGGTAGAGAGTTTCAGGGGGGCCATATTTGTGAGAGGCCAGGCCATATAATGGGAAATGTTAGGAAGTATTTCTTCAAAGAAAGGTGGTGGATGTGTGGAGGCGCTGCCCAGCAGCGGTGGTAGAAGCTGATACAGTAGGGGAGTTCAGAAGGCTAGGCTGGGGCCATAGAGGGGTGAGGAGTTCGGAGCTGCGCTGACGCTGAGGCTCGCCTGCTGAAATCTGTGCGATTTCATGCCCATGCAGGCGAGCCAGCGGGCGCGATCGGGAGGCGGGGGGAGACTGAGGGAGGCGGGGCAGTGACGTCGCTGGGCCAATCGCCCACGACGCACCAACGTCAATGTCACGGCGCCGACGTTGACGCTGCTCCGCGCTGATTGGATGTTTTCAGCCGACAGCGCGCTGAAAAACAGCTTGGCTGTCGGCTGAAAAATCCAGCGCCTCCGCACACCTGCGGACACTCGCGTGAGCACCCTCTCAAGGCATCCTCATTGCAGGGGCTCAGCACGGAGCGTCCGCACGTCTCAGCGCGGCCTGTCCTTCTATGGAATCGGCCTTAGGGTAGAGATGACGCTATCCTAAATATAGGATCTGAAGTCTCACAACAGATAGGAAATGAGGAGACTCTGTGTGACACGTGATTCTTATTTCAATCCGTCTTTTGTATGTATGTATATCTTTATTTATATAGCGCCATCCATGTCCCCCACGCGTTACAGCAGTAACACACAGGACACTATAATATAACACATAGTGGGAATAAGCGCTTCTGACATAAAATAAGAAAAGGGAGTCCCTGCCCCGAAGAGCTTACAATCTAAATGTTTTTTTCCTGTTTGACTCCCTCCTGTGACCTTCACCTCCTGCTTCCCTTCCTTTCTTCTCTTTAGCTTTGCTGACCACTTTAAAGGCAAGATGTGACAACACGGAGAGCAGGGCACACAGGAGCCAATGGACACCCACCGCAGCTAAGCGGGAGAAACCCCCGCGCCCCCACCGATAACATACAAGGTGTTGTAATGGAAGCTGAAGCCGAGAACAATGCACCAGGGAAAGGGAGTCCAGGCAGAATAGAGGTCAAGGTACGAGGAGAGGTTGACGGGCAGGTACAGTTGCTGCTCCTGATGGCAGGGGTGGAGGCGTGGGGAACCTCCTCTCCTCAGTCTGCCGCTACCAAACCCTTCTTATTCCTCCCTCTCTTTCCTTTGAGGCTCACGCTGTCCTGCTTTTTTCTTCCGCTACAGATTCTTGACAACCTGGTCAGGAACTACAACTCTGCCCTTGCCTCTCTCACAGTACTGCTAACACTCTAATGCATGCCCGTATCTTCTTGCCTCTGGATTATCGTCATTTACTACTAACAGCCAGGTATCCCTGTCTGGAAACGTTCTCCTTTGCAATCTATACAACATTCTGCAGCTAGAATCATTTCACTTTCTCCCAGTCCCTGCTCATCACCTCCTTAAATCCCTCTCCTGGCTTCCCACCAAGTTTTACATCACCTACAAAGTTCTCCTCTTTACCTAAGGCTCTAGGACTAGGTACTCATCTGCTCCTCCCTACATATCAGCTTCGACCTCTCGTTATGCCCCTGCTCGTCTCCTGCGGTCTGCTCATAACTGTCTCCTTTCTACCACTTTCACCTCTACTGCTCTTTCGTCGTAAACCTTTTTCCATCACTGCCCGATATCTGTGAACTGTATCGCACTCAGAATATGCCAAGTGCTGAGCTAAACCTAAAAACACACCATATGAGTGAAGCATCTCAATAGCCTGGACTCATGGTTACTGTCCCACACCCACAGTCACTCTTACCAACCATTGCGGCCAAGCACGACCATCTACTGCACTTACCCCCTCACCTGCTGTCTCTGGAAGTCTCTCATCCTACCATTTAGATTGTAAGCTCTCCGTGGCAGGGATTTCCTTTCCAACTGTTGATGTGATGTTTCTTGCACTTATTGTATTATAAGTCCCTGTAATTTATTGCCTCTTTTGAAAAGCGCTGCATACATTGGTGGAGCTATATAAATACAAATATACATATCACAAGCTGATAGTTTCAATATTTTCAGTTCCTCATTACGCCTTTGGGAGTCCCCCCACCCTGTGGTCTGGCTCTGCTGCAGTCCCATGATGTAGTAGCTACGTCATACCCTTAGGCTGCGCGTATAGTACCCGCGACGGGCGACGTCGCCCAAAAACAAATGCATTTCCACCACGTGCGCTTATAGTAAGCGCGACGGCGACAATGCGACGGAGTGACGTCGCGTCGCGAATTTTGGTAGCTGGCAATATTTGATTTTTCAAGGGCTGTCGCCTCATGTGACAGCCCCCCAACCAATCAAATGCCAGTACGCCTGCGACGCGGCCGCAAAGCGAAATATAACTTTTGCTAGCGGCGACGGGTGACGTCACCCGTCGCGTCGCCCGTCGCGGGCACTATACGCCGTGCCTTAGAGTGACCGTTGTCCGATTGAGATGGCGTCCTGCGTTCCCTGTACTGCAGGTGGACTCCTCCTCTTCCATTTCTGGGTTAAGTCCCACAGTGGTCACATGGCTGCTCTCAAGAGAGGTCAAGTCACGTGATCACGGTTTTCCGTGGGGGGAGGGGGTGGGGGGTTCCAGACATACTTACCATTGTGGTTGCCAGTGTACTTCCTGGGTTTTCAAAGATGGCGCCCACAGTAATTCACAACAGCAGCATCAACACCTGATGTTGGAGCAGCTTCTTATTGGCCTGTGAATTGGTGGCCATTTTGATTTCCCAAAACATCATCAACTGCGCACTTGAACTTCGGAGGACTCCCTGGTTCGAATTCTGTAAAAACATCAATATGGCAAAAAAAAACAAATGAAAATGAGTAGAGGGATTTTTGCTTTTTACTCTCTTATTTTGTTCTGATCTCACTAAGGGCCGAAGACACCGGGCCCGGGACACCTGTCCCGGCTGTCCCCCCCTGTCGGCGGCCCAGCCTATCTTGCTAAGGGGTAGATCCTCGGAGGTCCGTCAAATACTTAACCATCCGTTCATTTGTGTTAACGTATCGTTTCGTGCTAACAGGTATCCTCAAAAGTAATTAAGGATGCGTTAAGTGCCGTGTTTAAGTAACGACAGCCTGCCGTTAACTTTAACGGACGTTTGTGCTAATGATTTGCAGAAGAGGTAGGGACCACCTCAACACATATCCTCAGCAGTTAACGTTAACGTGGGAAATAACGCCTGTTGGTGGCCCTTGAGGACTGGAGTTAACCACCCCTTCTTTCGACTATCCCCCGCCATTTCCTTTTCGCGTTCTCCCTCGCTTTCTCACTTCTCTCTCTCCCCTTGCTCAGTTTTTCCAGGACAGCAGTTAACATCCATCATGCATTCAGCTATTTCCATGGTAACCGTGTTTATGGGGAATTCCCTGGAAATTCGGGGAATAAATGGACTTCTCAGAATTTCCGGAATAACATTTAGAAGCGCGTTCCTCCCCTCCCTGCGCTCCAGAGGGGCCACCAGCAGAGACGCCTTCCAAATGATGTTCAGAAGTCTGCACTCCTTCCAGCATTTAAGCATCATTTCATGTTCACAATGCTGCCAAAAAAATGGGCATTCTACAATGTAAAGAAGTACTAAGTATGACCTATCAAGGGTTCTCCTTATCATTAGGAATGTTGGAGGGATATTGCCTGGGCGGAAAACTTGCTTTGTGGGTTACATTTCTTTATGTCAAATTACATTATTTATTGTAGTTTAAACCTAAATTCATCCTGTGAAAGGGTTTCTGCATCCTTTTGCCGACAAAAAAGCACTTATAAATATATATCAACAAAAAGAAAAATCAGCGCTGATATATATATTTATATATATTTTTTTATATATATATATTTGTGGCCTGGGTTCCCCGATTGGCCCCTTACATCCGCTCGGGAGAAGGGTGGTCGCTGTGGGGGCTGCCGGAGTGGCGAGCGCATTGCCGGAGCTCCGACGGGAGCTAATGATCAGGGCACCGCCATCTTGCCTTTTACGCATGCGCAGTATCTTCCCCTGGTGCGGCGGCCATTACAAGGTTCGCGCATGCGCAGGGAGCATTGCGGTGGCCATTAGAGATAGCGCACGCGGCGCCAATGCTAAGGGGGTTCCACGGGGACTTCAGCCCCAAGAAGGCCACAGGACTGGCAGTCAGGTGGCCAGGCCTGGCCAATGAAGTGACAGGATTCTTCTGTGAGGCAGTTGATACATTTGAAACTCTGAGGGTTGCTGGCAGTTGGAGCAGGGACGCAGTTAGGGGAGGTTGTACATGTGCAGGGGTCTCTGATCCTCTGCACTAGGCCAGAGATCCCCTACACCCCAGATAGGCCCCAACGCATCATAAGCTTGTGGCTGCTGTAGGGAAGGCCCTTCAGTTAGGGATCCTGCCCCTTTAGTGATTAGCTAGCTTAGGGCCACAGTGGTTTCATTTGAACTATTGCTGCAGCAGTCTGACCAGACTGCCAGAGAGTGAGCGACCATCATTGTGGAAGTCACTCCAGAGGGAGACATCCCACCCAGCGGAGGATATTGTTGGATCGGCAGATCCCCTGCTTCTCATTGTTACTGCGCCAGGGTGGGAACACACTCGGCAGGTACTGTTCGCCAAACGTGCACCAACACCAGTATAATAAGGCGCTGATCACGCCTAGAGGGGTGGCATCTTTTGGGGACACTTATTGGGTGAAGTGACCAGGGGACACCTCTGGTACTGTGGACACGGTGTGGGGATACACGGTGGTGGGACAACGCCCTGGGCGGCGAGGTTTAGCTATAACCATTAGTATTGCTATTGCTTGTATGTGGTTTATGGTTATTGTTCACAGTAAATGTTATTATTGTTATTCTTATAACCTGTGGACTGTTATTAATAGTTCCTGCTCTGGGTTATCCCATCCAATTGGGATCCATGCAGGTGGAGGCGCTGCCACTCAGTATATTCGTTACCCCAGGCTCCCAGTAGCGGAGGCTCAGATCCCTGTGAGCCGTCAGGTACCGGCAGCACTAGTAGACCCTTCATATAAGAGGGGAAAATGGCTACATTTGTCTGCAGCTTTAACCCTAAGTCACTTATTTGTATCATTGGATGTTGATAGCTGTGGTCAGGTTGGACCCCAGCTTAGTCTTTCCTTCCTCCTGTCCAATCTGGGATTTACTCATCCCTGTATACTTGGCTTCCTCGTGATCGCAAGACAAGAAGTTGCAGTAATTAATATACTCACAAGTTACATTAAATGTATTTAGAAAACACAGCCCGGAAAGGGTGTGGTGCTCAGACACATAGATAGCATATATGTGAAATTAATTTACTGATCTCTCGTCCAGAAGTTCCTATAAGGAAGTCCAGTCACATGTATGTAAAGGCATGTATAGGGAAGCGAACGCCTGCCTGGAGCCATCCAATTAGTACCGTAAATACAATGAAGGCTAATACATCCACAACAAACTCCCTCACATGTTGATGAGTCTGACCACCATCCGTTCAGCAGATCCTCATGTCATCTGTGTGCAAATCCACCAGATGAAGAAGCAAGAAATTGAGATGAAAGTGCGGTGCCCTACCAAGGCAGAAATCCCCAAAAATGAATAGAGAAGTGCGCTCCAATAAAAATAAAGCACTACGACGTGAAACGCGTAGGTAGACTGTGACCTCCGCTTTCAATGATGGCCCATTAAATATCATTCTTTATTGGAGCGCAATCTCTCTTTATTCATTTGTGGGGATTTCTGCTTTGGTTGTGCACCGCACTTTCATCTCAATTTCTTACATTTAATGTACACCCAAGAGTGTGGGATATTTCGATTAAAAAAAAACCTCTGGCTTTGCCCTTAATGCTCATTTAAATTAGCACTCCACGGGTGTGTTCAGTTCTCATGCACTCCAATGCATTTATTGTATTTAATAAATACCTTTGTGTATAGGTAGACATGCAGAAGAACCGATCTGAATGTATAATGACATTCCCGTCACTTTGTGTGTTCCATTTATGCATCATGGATTTCCGTAAGGTTCCAGACACACACACGTCTGTTTTCCTGGCTCAGTTCCCAACCTGCCTCGTTACTTTGAAGGTTAACCAGATCGGGTAACCTCCGATTAGATGTAACCCAGGTAACATACCATCTTCCTCAAAGTCTCCTCTGCTTACGGGAGGATCCGCTTTCACCTGAAGCCCAGTGCAGTTTGTCATCGAGTTAATAATGTTAATTATGCTCATTATTCTCTAATGCTGGGTGATCTAACCCTATTTTATGGACTACCTAAAGTATTACGGGAGCTAGAAAACATCTGTTTCCCTTTAGCAGTGCACTAAAAATGTCAAACACCTCTCCAGTATTTTATTGTTCTCATGGAGCTTTTCTTTTAATACACAATTGTGAGCCAATTAGTGTGGCTGCTTCTGTGCTCGTTTAACATACCGTACAGCGATGATCAGACGGCTTTTTGGATGAGCGAGCAAAGACTTCAACTAGACTTTTTGACACAAGTGTCTTTTTTTGTTTGTCTGTTTTTTTTGTTCATGTTCTCTCTCCACAGGCCAAACACCTTGATTGCTTCTGATGAAACGTTGAGGGGACCTTTCTGCCATCCTAACTGAGATCTGCCAGAGTTTTCAGCCAAATCGGTGCAGCCCCCCCTCTTGGAATTAGTTTTTTGAAGTGATAACCAAAAATGAACCAGTACATCTCATCGATGGGAGTCTTCATACAAAACATTAAATGTGTTATTTTGCAACTTGTACAACGTTTTCAGACAATTTGCTGGAATAGTTTCAGAGAAATTAAATATTTCAAATGAAAATTGGAAACCACGGTAACAAAGAAAAGTGTGCAACACTATTATAGTAACAGAGGAGGGAGTAAGGTTGTGAACCCGCTCCGCGGGACACCAGACCCTTACCCGAATGGTCCTTGCCCCCACTGTCTCCTTCCAGCAGGGCTGACTACGTACTGTGACGCGTCAGCCTGCTGGAGCTACAACCGGCTTGTGCTTTTCAGCGCTGACGCGTCACGTGGTACGCGAGTCAGCCAATAGGGAGGAGGGGAGGGAAGGAGCTACGGATGGGGGGCGGCTTGGGAGGGGAGCAGAGAAGGAGCTGCGGGGAAAAATGTGTGAGTGTATATGTATGTGTTGTGTGTGGGGGTGGTGGTGGGGGGGTGGACGGCACCACGGAACCACGATCTGGCAAAGCTTTACTATGCCCCCCCCCCTCCCACTCTCGCCCCCCGGCTCCCTAGAGACAGCATATCGCGGTCTGTGCCTGTCAGCGCGCCGCCGGTCTGCAGTGCGGGCGCGCTGACTGAGGGAGCGGGGCCTTAGCCTAAGTGGTATGATACCCACCCTTCTTTGCCAACAACAACCTGTACATTTACATTGCCATTTAGCACAGGTGGCTCAATCAGAGGCTCAGTCAAAGACTGAGCCACCTGTACTGAAGCAGACTGATTGAGCCACCTGTGCTGAAGCAGGGATATCCTGAAAACCTGACCTTTTGGTGGCCCTTGAGGACTGGAGTTGCCCACCCCTGCTACTTGCTGCAATCCATACTACTTATCTTTGTGGTAAGAGCTTACTTGCTAACATATACATCACGCATAGGAGTTCATAAACTCTGCAGTAACGGCATTGGCTGACGTGCTATTTAAAAGGGAGCGGTACAGTATCTGATTTTAGGAGAGTCTGATGCCAAGTAAAAGTGATCCATCGCTATAATTCACAATTTCTATGAAAAAAAAAAAAGAGACATTAAATGGTATGTGAATGATACAGTATAACGTGTACCAAGACGCGTGAATCATGGAATAAATGGAGAAATATTAAGTAATGCGTTCCAGCCAACATGAACTTGTGTGCGTGTCTTTATCACAAGACAGAGGAGGGAACGGCTAATGACAGAGAAACTTACAGCTATCTGGTGAAAGTTATTACGTGGATCACGTGGGCAGCGCACAGGAAAATCTTATCACACTGCACATCACAGTGATTGTGTTTGTGGTTACACCTGAAGCAAAATATTGCATCATTCCCAGGATCTATTAACTACAAATGTATTCTATAGATTGTAAGCTCTCACGGGCAGGGCCCTCGTTACCTGCAGTATCTGTTTGTGCATGTTTGTCCTAATTTGGTATGTGACTCTGTTTATGTAATTTACATTACTCTGTACCTAGTATCGGATTTTAAAAAATGCCGCCCTTAGGCATTCACCTGGTGCCGCCCTCCTCCTCCAGTGCCGTGCCGTTCTGTTCACGCGACGCCATGTGAGGTCATGTTTCCGGACCACGCAAGCGCGATCGACGCTTGCCAGCTGATTCTGCGCACGCGCGGGCGGCGCTTGCCATGTGCACTAGTGTCCGGCAAGTGCTGATCGCGCATGCGCACGACCGCGAATGCCCGGGGCGGCAAGGGCTCCCCAAACTCTGCCACCCTACTCCCGGGCCTGATGGTAAATCCGCCACCGTCTGTTCCCCGCTGCGGAATCTGTTGGCGCTTTACGAATAATCTATAAGAGAGATAATAATATTAGTTCCAGAAACAAAGGTTTTAAATATTTTTTTGACATGGCACAGCTTAAAAAACGGATCTTTTAAATGAGGTTAGGAAAAACTGGATACCCTGCTTTAGGAAAGTACTTTGGATTCAACGTTTTTCCTACAAATTATTATAAAATAACCTTAATAGACGCAACCAATATTTATTTTCTTACTTTACTATTATTAACTTAACTTACTAATCAGAGATAAGTAAATGGTATATTTATGTAGATAAGATGAGTACGTAGCAACTTATAATTAGTTAATGTAATATTTAGTGGGTAAATCCCAATTCGGACCCCTGATGAAGAACAGAATTGATTGAAACGCGTAGCGGTTTTGGCACAGCTAATTTTCAATCAGTGTCTGCCGCATTGCCTGACGGGGCGTCCTGGATTCACATCAGTCTCCTGCATGGCGAGTCCCTCCGGGTTGCGTCTCACCGGAAGTGCAGGATCGCCGATGTCATCTAGCCAACCCCAGCGTGAGGGACTTGAAGCCGGCTAAACACCACACTTCCCTGGCCTCTCGTACGGCCGAGGGCACAGTGCATTGTGATTTACCCACTAAATATTACCTAATTATAAGTTGCTACTTAATCATTTTATCTACATAAATATACCATTTACCTACCTATGGAGGGCTCCGTGTTTCTCTTTTTCCTGCCGTGATCCTCGAGGATTCTCCGCGGTGGAACTTTGTGGACCTGGGAGGGCTGCCACACACAGCAGCAGTAGCTGCAAGGAGTTCAAGTTATTTACTGTACCTCATCCATCAGCACCTCTGAAAGCACGAGCTCGGATTCACCCTTTCACTGTTTCTCAAAAGAATACACATTATGATTATCAGACTAAAGACATTTATTCTTCATGTTCGGAAGGGATTAACTCTAAATATTGAATGGAAGACTTTGTGATTATATATTAAGCCAGGTGGAAAATGTCATCAACATTTGCCGACATTTAGAAACGTCGTTTTGGTTCTTCTGCCAGGAAACTGCCTTGTGCCAATGGTGAGGTGTTGTTAAAAAGAAGTTAAAATTGTCATTTAGACCAGGGCTGGGCAACTCCAGTCCTCAAGGTCCACCAACAGGTCAGGTTTTCACGATATCCCTGCTTCAGCACAGGTGGCCCAATCAGTGGCTCAGTCTTCGACTCAGCCACCTGTGCTGAAGCAGGGATATCCTGAAAACCTGACCTGTTGGTGGACCTTGAGGACTGGAGTGGCCACACCTGATCTAGCATTTACACACGAGGATATTTTATCAGTAGTTTTTCTTTAGCTACGCAAGAGAGGAGAACCAGTACATATGTAATAATTGACTATAATGGTCTGTACATTCTTAACTAAATTTATTACGGCAGCAATTCCGGCTGCTGGTTTTTTTTCAAGAGAAGAAGCACAGTATTTTCTGCACCAGGTATCAACAGGTTTCTGTGATACTTACCGGTGTTTTACCGGGGATACAAAATGGAGATTTAAATATTACGGGTCCTGCAAGCCAATAGGAAGGCTGATTAAACCCACAACGAAACGAGGCAGTAACGCCGGTAACTGTACTTGTAAGTTTCACTGTAACGGAAAGGCGCCCCCCTCTCACCCTTCCCCCCTTCCCCCCGTGGGTTCCCATCCTGGAAAAAATGGTGTTGTAATGGCGGATTGCTGCTTTAAAACTAAATACAAATAATTATTTACACATGTATCATGCTATGGGAGAAAATATAAGATACAGATCATGCTAAATAATGATAATACATTTTGGATCCATTCAGCTTGATTTAAATCTCCATGTATGGCAAAAGATCACATTTAGCAGATATGTACACCTGCAAAGGTCAAAGTCAGTGAAATTTGGGGTGTCTGGGTCTGCTAATTTTTACCAGGGAAACTTTATTGAAGTCTGTGACTCACAAAAATAATTGAAACTTCTGCGTTAACAGATATAGCATTTTAAAGCTGCAGACCAAGTAGTACAGGCATACCCCGCTTTAAGCACACTCACTTTAAGGACACTCGCGAGTAAGTACATATCGTCCAATAGTCAAACGGCAGCTCGCGCATGCACCTGTCAGCACGTCCTGAACAGCAAAGTTGAACTCCCTACCTGCACCGAAGCTGTGCGCAAGCGGGGAGACTATAGAGCCTGTTACAAATGCATTATTTACATCAGTTATGCACGTATATAATGATTGCAGTGCAGTACATGCATGGATAAGTGGGGAAAAAAGGGAGTGCTTTACTTTAAGTACATTTTCGTTTTACATACATGCTCTGGTCCCATTGCGTACGTTAATGCGGGGTATGCCTGTATTCTACATGTTTTTTTTTGTTTTTTTTAAAATAAATCAGTTCTGTACTATGATAAAATACTTGAAGCATTTAAAAAAAACCAAAAAAACATTGGTGAATGAAATTTTTTATGTATTATAATGTAACAAGCATTTTTTGTTTCTATAGCAACCATTTACAAAGTCACATGCCCTTCTGAAATAGGCTCTCTGGCACACCCCTTTTTGAGCCCTGCCCTCTCTCTAGCAGTGCAGCAATTGTAGCTAGTGACTGACTGGTCACATGATCTTCCCCATAGAACTTTGCATCTTTGGTCCTCTTCTGCTGCACTGACGGCCATTTTGTGAACCCTCGAACCGAATCTTCGCCCATCGATCACAGGAGAAGGGATCGATCGGCAACTTAGCTAATTACTTATCATTGTGCGGATTGTATTGATGTGCATATTAAAGGGGGGGGGGGGGGGGGGGGGGGGGGGGAATTATAATTTAAAAAAAAACGACAGCTTGGACTGCTGCTTAAAGAGGGAATGAAACATAGTCTGAGAGCACTAGCTCTTTCTTGCTTATTGCAGCGCAGCTATAAAACAAAATACAGATCCTATATTCTGCTAGTAATACTCCTGATACTGTAGGAAGAACACATTTAACACTTTACAATTAGATTGTAAGCTCTTAGGGGCGGGGGTTTCTTTTACATTATGCTGTCATTTACCTTGGCACTGGTTCCCATTGTTTGTAATGAATTTACCTTCTATTGTCATGTTGTAAAGCACTGCGCACCTTCTTGGTGTTACATAAACATAATTATACAGTACATACAACTCACGCACAGCTCAGAGCTCACAGAAACCCAACACTGCTTCACATGTGAGGGAACAACTTCCTGTCCAGCGAGCCTCACTTTGGCTGCTGACCACGCCCCCTGAAAATGCTCTATTAGATATACAGAGACAATGCAAACTCACTAGTATTAAGCTGTGGGTCATTGTAACAGACTGTGGCAAGAGCTGGGAGGTGATCACACACAGCAGTGCAGGAGGGCAGGAGGGATCAGAGCAAGTTAATGTCCAGCTTCTTATAAGGATATGCTGCCCTGGCAACAGAAGGCTTCATTATGTAAGTACTGGGTATCTGTTAATTCATTCCTGTTCCCTGCGTACCTTTATTGACTCTGGTGTATAGTCATTTTATAAAAAAATATTGCAATAGCCCTTTCTGTGTAATTGTTTAATATGAAATAAAAGGAACTGCTTTATTGGGGTTGACCACACGCCCTGGTTTAGCCGGGACAGTCCAGGTTTTTGGGGCTCTGTCCTGACTTTTTCGGGTGCTGTCCCGTGTTTTTTTTTTTGTTCTCCTGGCGAGCTCCGATCGCTCGTGCACATGCGAGACCGGCAAACCCCGTTTGCGCATGCGAGACCGGCAAACGCCGTTTGCGCATGCGAGACCGGCAAACGCCGTTTGGGCATGCTCAGTCGGCAAGTGTCGATTGCGCACGAGCAGCCGGCAAGTGGCGATCGAGCGTGCGCAGTCGGCAAGCGCTCTTCACGCATGCCAACTGCGCATGCGTGACGCTTTTGCCGGGACAAATATGGTTACCCTATGTTGAACACAATCCTATGCAACATTTTTACTAAAAATGGATATTTATAATATTTTTTTTAAAAAGGAGACCTCGAAGCATTGAATTTAGTATTGCCAGTGTCAGCGTTTGCAATAATATTCATTACTGCAAGATATTCTGAATATGCGTTTCTTAGTGTCCCTGTATAAAGCTTTCGCCTGGTTTTATCCTTCTGATATTAGTGTATATTTTGGGGAATGGTTATATGGAGCGGTAATACTGGAAGACCTACAAGCCTGATTTACAATGCGGTTTCCATACAATGAAAAGAGTTAGTAAAATGTTTATATGATAAAACAGGCAATGGACACTTCCATTGTATAAAATCACTTTTTCATTTATTGTTCACTTTAAAAAATTTTTTTTTTAAATACTTGCAAACTGGTGTCGTTGTTCCTTTAATCTATAGCTTAATAAACGAGATCTGATCCCTATATCGCAAAGTCCATTCCAATAATACGTCAGGCATCCTTTCCAATGCATGGATAACTCTTAATGAACACAGCGAAAACGTCAGATTTTTTTCCGCGCCAAATTACATGGAGATTTGATATTGACAATATCTGAGTTTAATGAATACGCCTCTGTGTTTTATATATTTAATTTTTTTTATTAGCATACGTTTGTCACTGTTTTCTGCTGGTGCAAGAATCTCAAACATGTTTCCACACTCTGGGCTGAGCAGAAGGCGGGTTCCACTGCCAAGTCCTCCCTGACCTGGATTCCAGTGCCAATCTGTCCTTGGGTATTTAAATCCCAGCGGGATATGATGGTGTGACGTCAATGTCCTTTAATGCTATAATCTTTATTTTCTAAATGTGCAGTTTGCACAGAACTATACATACAGTATTTAGAGTTAGAAAATATTTGAAATAAATAAAGTGACTAGCCTTTTTCAACTTGGGTTTAACATTACACACACTAATACTACAGTTTGCAGTGCTGTTAATAACATCTATTAATGGGAATAACCTCTAATTATTAGGAAGTTTAATCTTTTAGTCGTCCTCTTTGACCCGGAGATGTGTAGATTCGTTCCACGCTGTGATTCTGTGCCATTTATTGAGCCAATATTTATAGCTGTAATCGTATAAAAACATGAATATAGGCTATATAACTTCATACGCGTGATTAAGAACTCTCTTAGTTACCAGAGGAACACTGCACTGCGATGCAAGTAAATGTTATGCGCTCTCTGTGTCGTAAAAAGGAGTGACTTACTGACTTACTGACTTTCATTTCCAGCTTCTTGTGACCTTCCAAAGGTCCCATTATGTCCCTATGCCTCAGGCAATAAAATAACATTTGTAAACTATGTCCAGTAGAGACTTTGTATCAATAATGGGCAGACTATGTTTTTCTTATCTGCCATCAAATTATTATACGTTTAAAGAAGAAAAACATGAAAGATCATATGTATTCTTTTTAATCCGTTCTATAGTATTGGATAATACTGTCTGCATTTTATTTAAACTTTTAATGCCATTTTAAATTTTGTTGTTGTAATGTACTGATCATCCTTTGCTACAGCAACCATTTTAGAAAGTCATCTCTTTTGAAACAGACTCGGACACACCTTTTTTGACTTTGCCCTTTGGCAACAAAGTATCACAAACAGATCTGTTGCTGTGTTCCAAACAGTTCTGACTATTGCTCAGAAAGCTGTAAAAATAATGTGTAACACTTCGTAATATAATGTTGCATATCAGCTGC
The DNA here is from genome assembly GCA_036426205.1 of Ascaphus truei. NCBI lineage: Eukaryota > Metazoa > Chordata > Amphibia > Anura > Ascaphidae > Ascaphus > Ascaphus truei. The sequence continues at coordinate 77,852,393 of CM071573.1, read as the reverse complement.
CACATTTCACAAACTGCAGCACAAAGTTAGAAGGTGGCCATTTCATTAGGCACACAATCAGGATTTATAACAGGAGCACCAAACGATTGCCAGCTTAGGTAAGGATGTAGAATTATACATTGTCGCATGCTTTTACAGATAAAGAAAAAGGGGAATGGAGTATTTCTGCTTTAAACACCGAATAATGTACTATTATTGGCACTGTAATGTTGAAGGTTACATGCGCTGCTTGTTTACTTAAAAAAAAAAAATGTTTTAAATGGTCAGTAAACGGGGTAGGAAAAAAGGCAGAGCACTGCCAGAAAACGGAGGAGGCTCGCGTATGAAAATACGTGTCGCCCGAAACGCGTAGGTGCGTCGCGTTGTTGCTTACTGAGGGGGTCAGTTATGGTCCCCTTATCTGATAAATAATTTTTCTTTTCATACGTGAGCCTCCTCCGTTTTTCTGGCAATGCTCTGCCTTTTTTCCTACCCTGTTTGTTCACCTTGTTGGGCGGATCAGCACGCCGTTTGGAACCCGCGATTTGGACCACATTGGCGGATCAAGGAACCTACACAGTGAGTTATTCCTATTTCAGTATACTTCGTGGCAGCTTTAAATGTGGGACATTATTTGTTCTGCTTACGGTGTGCTTGTGGGTACTAGTCCCTCAGTCCCTGCAAGGGATGCCGACCACAGATATCACTCATTCATTGGAGTGGCCCTAGCGGAGAACCACATTAGTCATATGGATACTATTAACCCTTGAAGCACCGGCTGCACACATTATGGTCAGTAGTAGCAAGAGAGGGAGTAAGGGGCATGATAACTTTTATTGGATCAACAAGTAGTTGATATGTTACGAGCTTTCCAACCCCTCAGGGTCCTTCATCGGGTCTGTCTCTGCCTGAGAGGTTGGAAAGCGTGTAACATCAACTACGTGTTGGTCCAATAAAAGGTATCATACTCTGTACGCCCCCTCCCTCCTGCGTTAATTTATGGAAGAAATGACCAACACGGCGACCCACCCTTCTTTGCCTTTTCAATTGTCTTAATAAAAAATTGAAGGGGTTAAAAACACCCTCGGGGGACAACCAATTCAAGATTTTCGGGGGCTGAGGTGTCCCTCACATTTGTGACGGGCCTCCGTTCTTTGTACGGGTTACCTGGCCTCAAATTTGAAAGCGGCAGATGGTTCTGTCACAATCTTGCCCAAGAATCTCAAAACAACCCTCCTCTGTTTGCAGTATGAAGGAGTAGGATAATTACGCTGAAGCCTGCTGTGGGAAGAACATGTTTCTGAGAAACTAGAGTTGAAAATTGTAGCCTTTCACGAGATGGGAGTTTTCTGCATACCTTCAAACATACTTAAGCAAAACACACGGAGCTATGAATCTCTTCCACACTCCCCCCTACCTCCGCTATTATACATGGATTTGACACACACTTGCGGAGGGGGTAATTCTATAGTCTCATACAGCCGTTCGGGGCAGTTTTGGCTGAGAATGGCTGCATAGGAGCATATAGAGTAAGGCCCCAATTGTTGTTGTGTCTGAGGCTTCAGAATGGGTGTAAAGTCTTGGTACTCGCACCCCTGTGGGGGTCTGACCCGTAGAATGTTTAATTCGGCAAACGCTCGCGGGGGATGCCTGCGGAATTCTGTTATCTTCTATTGTGAGACGAGAAAAGAGACAAAAAGAGATTTCTTAAAACCGTATTCCTATAGAATAAGGGGCGCACGCCTATGTCCTATAGAATAAGGGGCGCACGCCTATGTCCTATAGAATAAGGGGCGCACGCCTATGTCCTATAATAAGGGGCGCACGCCCTATGTCCGATAGAATAGGGGCGCCCCCTATTCCTATAAGAATAGGGGCGCACGCCTATGTCCTATAGAATAAGGGGCGCACGCATATGTCCTATAGAATAAGGGGCGCACGCCTATGTCCTATAGAATAAGGGGTGCACGCCTATGTATGAAACTATATTTTAAAAAAATTATTACGTGTCTTGTACAAAAATAAAAAAAAATACTTGGGAAAAAACACAATTGGAGGTGCAGGATAGTGATCAGGATGCATAATAAGGTGCATGCATACATACATACATACATACATACATACATACATACATACATACATACATACATACTCTGTGTATATCTTATCTCTACTCCAAAAAGTGCTGTTACATATAACAGGAAAATAATCCTGAGATCATTATTACCATTGTGCATAGTCCAAAAACATTAACACATTCTTTCTTATCTTGCTGTATATTTCTAATTTGCCCAATATTGCTCTGCATTTACAGGTAAGTAATATACTGTCATGTAATACAGTTCAGGAGCACATGGAAAGATAACAAATAAACTTTTTTTTTAAATTTATTTTTATGTATGTAGCGTTTTTCTCCCTATGGGACCCAAAGCACTTCTATTACAAAAAGGGGAAAAGAACAAACTATTTTAAGGTTTTAAATGAGACCAAACACAAGGAAACATTTTGTTTATAAAATGTTTTATCAGGAAGTAATACATTGAGAGTTACCACTCGTTTTCAAGTATGTCCTGGGCACAGAGTTAAGATGACAAATACATGGTTTCATAAGTGAACAGTGTATACATTATATACAAGACATTATATAATATAATAATATATACTGTATTATAGGCTTGTGTAACAGTTACAAACCAGATTAAAATGTGAGACAGCTTTTAGTTTTGAAAGAACTTAGACTGGTGATGGCTGTGAGAGTCTCTGGTAGGTTGTTCCAGTTTTGGGGTGCATGGTAAGAGAAGGAGAAGCGGCCGGATTCTTTGCTGAACCTTGGGACCATGAACAGTCTTTTGGAGTCTGATCTCAGGTGATAGGTGCTGCATGTGCTAGGGGTGAGGAGCTTGTTCAGGTAGCTGGGTAGCTTGCTCAAAAAGTATTTGAAGGCAATACTGGAAAGATGAACTAGACTCAGGTGATGACCAATCTAGTTCTTTGAGCATTTTGCAGTGATGTGTGTTGTAGTTGCATTGGCAAACAAAACGGCATATTGAATTGTAGAGGGTGTCAAGTTTTGCAAAGGTGGGTTTGGGGTGCCAAGCCGTAAACTATGTCCCCATAGTCGATAATTGGCATTAGCATCTGCTGTGCAATACGCTTTCTGACCAGCAGACTTAGGCTGAGTCCATAGAGACTGCAGCCATGCGGGGGCTGAGGGAAAGCGGGTGCTTTCCCTGGCCTTAGTGCGCGCGCCGTCCGGGGGCGGGCCAGTGACATCACGGAGCTGGTTCGCACTCATCGGGCGAACCGCTCACGTGACCGGCCCTCCACTCCCCTCAGCGCCAAAACTAAAATTGATCTGTCGCCTCCGCACGCCTGCGGAAGCGCCTCCTAAATCCGCCCTCATAAAGGGTGCCGGGGGTAAGTCTGCTGCCTCAGCGCGGCTCAGCGCCATCTGCCTGACCATGTCCAAAGCCTTAGGGAGGATTTGTTCCTGTAAAGTACACCTATTTTGGCATAGGTTTTGGATTTCATCACAGACACAGATACATCAAAGGATAGGATGGTACTTTAGCTATTAAATGCTGGACAGCTTGTGGTTCATTAATTAAATGACTGGGTAAACAGGTACAGTAGGTCTTGAGCCTGTTTATAGATTCCCAGACGGGATCTCTCGCATTGTACGAGGCAGATTGTTCCAGAGAGTGGGAGCAGCGTGGCTGAGAGCTCGGGAGATAGAGTAAGTCAAAGAGATTCTGGGAACTGTTAGGAATCCGTCACCTGCAGATCGATTGGGAGTGTAGGGAACTAGAAGCTCTCTCAGATGAGACCCTGGCCATGTAGGACTTTGAATGTCAACAAGCTAATCTTGAAATAAATGTGCTATTTTACAGGCAGCCAGTGCAGGGTTACGGAGAACATGTGTCAAGAACGGCTCTGGTTAGTTAACAACAAGTTCACACAGTGCAGATAAAAGATAACTTATCCATGCGGAGTCATCTGTGTCTTTACCATGGAGGGGGTATATACTATTAAAATAGAGAAGGGATATTAGCTTTTTAAATGCAGTGCAATATTGGGCAAATCAGCAATATGTAGCAAGAAGAGAATTGTTCCTCAATTGTGTATATGTATGTGTGTATCTATCTATAAATCTCATACTTTATATAAGTTATGGTGGGTGAAAAAGGCGGTGGAGGTATTTTTTCACCCACCATAACTTATATAAAGTATGGTAAAACTACCCAGCCTTGAAAATTGCAGAGCCAGTACAACCAACCTCATACTGATGAAACCCAAAAGGTCGAGGCAGCTGTCTGTGAGTGGTTTCACTGGCTTTGCATATAATCACATGCTGTGCTTAAAAGCTGCGTGAACAGCGAGCATTAGTTTATAAGGGTTCCATGTAAAAATGGATTTCAGACAAAAGGTGAGTGTGCTCATTTGCATGTCATTTCCCAGAATCCCTTGCTGCAGTGGAAGCACTGTATGCTAGGTGAGGATGGTGAAAGACAGGGTTGCAGACCTGTCTAAGACATGTGAAATGTGCTCAAAGATATATATATATACATATATATAGATAATTATATAGATCATATATCTATATGATAATAATAGATGATGAGATTAATATATAGTATTATATATATATATATATATTTGGTGCACAATGAGTGTGCACCTTTTTTTATTCTAAGGGAATACTGTTTTGGGGTTTCTGTTCTTCATTCTTTGCTTTATATTGAGTTAAACCCAAGGTCGCACCACTGGTACTATTTAGCCAGGCGTGTTACATAGTAACATATAGTTACGTAGTAGATGTGGTTGAGATCAAGTTCAACCTATGCTAAATTTAGACAACAGATACTTTATCCTATATCTATACTTATTGATCCAGGGGAAGGCAAACCAAAACCCCCAGTATCATATCATTATAATCATTGCTGCCTGTAGCTGTATTTTTTTTTTAATCTGTAGTTACGACTGAGCTACTTTTGAGACCTGAAAATGCTGACTTGGTTCTCCGTTTCCAAGACCCTACATTCCACTGACGAGTACCAAGTCCCATTTATAGCATCCTTTAAATAAAACCATATGCTGGGAGGTGTGTGTGCAGAAGGAACCAGGCACGGACCAGTCCTGTCTTTCTGTGCAGAGGTTAACTACTTCATTGCTCTTCAGGTCGTCACTGTGTGTGTGTGTGTGTGTGTGTGTGTGTGTGTGTGTGTGTGTGTGTGTGTGCCGCTTCTGCTTTATCCCTCTGCTTATTGGTAAAATAGTGGCGATAAGTAGAAATGGGACATGTTTATTACTCATGGGCCAAATGAAAACACGATTTATCCAATGACCGTTTTAACAAAACTTGCCCCCCCCCCCCTCTGGATGGAGAAGCAAACTATGCCTGCATTTCATAAAACCTCAATTATGTTATAATTAAGGGGAATCAAATAAATACATATTTAGTCCTATCCGAGATTAATAAAGGGGTTTCCAAGGCCTTAAGGATACCCACACACATGGTTCAATGCTACCCTCATGAGAGCGATAAACTGCTGACCGCGTCTGCCTTTCCCTTCCTTTCGAGTCGCAGTCCCCTATATATCCCCTATATATCCCGTACAGATCCCCTCCCTCTGTTGTGTTTATATTGGGAAATAAAATGTGCCTAAGAGGAAGTAAACAAAACAATATTAGTTGAATATGTGTAAAGTTTCTATCCACTTATGTAAATGATTGTTCTGTATTATGTCTGGTTCCCCACCGTCTTTTTATTTATTTACATCTTTTATTTCTTACATTTCAATTAAAAAAATTACGTATAACCTCGCCCCTCCCAAAAAAACGATTTATCAAAGGTAATGGGTTTAGTCCTTGTTGATATTTGTTTGGATTTAAATAAAGAAAACCATTTCAGAGTGCTTCACGTTACGTGTGTGTGTGTGTGTGTGTGTGTGTGTATATTAAATGGTAGAGAACATTGGGGAAAGTCAAATTGTAATTGGAGGTAACCCTATAAAAGTTGGCTGCTTGGAAATGTGTGGGTATCGTTTTTCTTTGTGTGTGTGTGTGTGTGTCCTTGTGAAGTGCTGCTTCATAATACATTTTTCTTCCATACAGGCATACCCCGGTTTAAGTACACTCACTTTAAGTACACTCGCGAGTAAGTACATCTCGCTCAATAGGCAAACGGCAGCTCACGCATGCGCCAGTCAGCACGTCCTGAACAGCAATACCGGCTCCCTACCTGTACGGAAGCTGTGTGCAAGCGGGGAGACTATAGAGCCTGTTACACATGCGTTATTTACATCAGTTATGCACGTATATGATGATTGCAGCACAGTACATGCATCGATAAGTGGGAAAAAGGTGGTGCTTCACTTTAAGTACATTTTCGCTTTACATACATGCTCCGGTCCCATTGCGTACGTTAATGTGGGGTATGCCTGTATTTCTGAGAATTTCCCCTCTAACACACTTTGGCAGACGCAGGACACTGGCTGTCACCTTTGGAATTTGAACAAGGTTTGATGCGTGTGGATAATCAGTTCCTACCACATCTTTCTTAGATGCCTGTGTTGAGACAGAAAGGCTTTTTTCAATTATGGGGTGAATGTGTTTTAGTCCCACAAACTTTCTTTTCCACCCACACACACGTGGATCTTTGCTTCAAAGCTGGTTACATTGTGTTAATGTGTGACAGAACTTAAAATCTGGGGAGTTAAATAAATATATTTGTAACTTTTTTTTTTTTTTTTACGGACAGTTATTTATTCCAGTTTCCAAATATAGAACAAATATTTCAATTTCCAAGATCAAACGCTCATTTTCTTTTGAAGTAGAACGATTTTAGAATGTTTCTGACTTAAACGTATAATTTAATTGTCTTATTTGTAAAAAAAAATAACTCCAGAACTTTTGCATGGAGATTTAGATAAAAGGATTCACAGTGAGTTGCTTTATTTTACTTAATGTTTTCTGGATCCGTGATTCTGACCTGTGGAATGTGTTACTTTAGAATAATTAACTTTAGTTGACAGCTGAAGCAGTGATTTCAAGACAGTGTGTGTCGTTTTACACAAATCAGCTCGATTCCATAATTCAAGCAATTGAAATGTCTGTTTCCAGCTACAAAAACGGGTGTTTTCCTAATAAAATAACTATAAAATAATAATGTACAGTGTGCAGCACTTAAGGAGGAATATACAGAGGTTTTGCGTCGATTTGGCCGCCTCTGTAATTGGCAAATGATGGGGGTTATTAACGAAAGTCTCCTGGCTGCAGAACTGGAACAAAGTCTGTGCAAAAGAATTGCACCAGATCGATCAATGGAAAAACTCCCATTACTTTCAATGAGATTCATTTTCTTTTCTTTGTTTATAGCTCTGTTTATTTGGACTGGTTTTACCCAACTTTTGCAGCCATGAGACCAGTAAATAGACCTCACTGTGTATGCAATGGGTATTTTGGGAGAAGTTATTGATGCACCTAAAAGAAACCGTGGAATGTATCAGCTGGTGTAAAATAAGGGGGGGAAAGACTTCACGTTTCTGATGCATTGTATTTCAGAGATGTGTTCCCTGCCCGCGCCTGAATTCTTCACCATGGGTTTGTGGTCCATCAGCGTCGGAGCCTTGGGGGCAGCGGTGGCAGGGATAATTCTAGCCAACACGGACTTGTTCCTCTCAAGAACTGATAAGGCCACCCTCGAATATTTAGAAGAGACAGAGCTAAGGACTATTGCAGAAGGTGAGAACATGATTGGCCTGAGGGAACATTGTAAAGTTGAGGAGACACTGCTGTAGCCCGTGTGTTTTTATTCACAAACCTAAACTTCCACCTCCATGTTATTTAATGATCTAGTTTTAAGAGAGTATTTTCCTGTTCTCATAGCACAAATCTACCATTATACATTTTACAATTGGACTGCAGATACCTTCCAAACATGATCCTTTCCTATATTTAAACACCTAACTGCTAACTTTTTAATGAGGTGCCATCTATTATTGCTTAAGAAATTATCCCCACCCTGCATATATTATATAGATCTGGGTTTCTGTGTACAAAAAGATGGGAAGACCAAATGTGTGTGTTTTTTATATAAAAGTGTAATCTTCACAACCCTGTAGTTTAATTGAATATATTATATTGAATGTAATGTTTTCACCACAAGGGAGAAAACGGTCAATATACCCATGAAAACAAACAGCCTAGTGCTATTTCTGCACGTTCCATGTCGCCTATACACCTACTGTATAGTGTCAAAATAACAGGGATTCTAAACCTGTCTAATCGGGTGATCTCACAGCGGTATGTGTACATGGCACAACTTGTACCCACCATAATCCTGCTGTCTCCTCTGTAGAACCACGGTCTCTTAAAGCCAGGGAGCTGTGGGTTGGTAACGGAGCGGTGATTATGGCGGTACGCAGACCTGGATGATTTCTGTGCAGAGAGGTAACATTTACACGTCTCTAGGAATTGTGGTTCCTGATTTCCACGGTTCTGCGGCAGAACCAGACCTGTACTGTTCTTTATTCACCTTTCCTCTTTCTTGTATTTCTCGTGCTTTTATTTCCTTTTCGGTCTGTCCTGCTCCTACTTGCATTCTAAGTTTCGGAATGAACACCTTTTCAGCTGTGTTTGTGAATGCATAAGCTTATCGGGTTCCACGTAATGGATTAAGAAGTAAAGAGGGACTCCCTGTGCTCATTTGCATGTCATTACCCAGAATCCCTGGCTGCAGTGGAAGCCCTGTTCGCTAAGCGATAATGGGGAAAGACAGAGTTGCAGACCTGTCTGAGACGTGAATGTGCTCACAAGTGGATTTTTATTTACTGTACCGTGGAGGTTTTGTCACTTTAATTTTTTTTTCTAATGTCTGTATCATACGAGTGAGTGCCCTGGTACATCTCTTTGGTTGCTTGTGCCCTGGTACATCCCTTTGGTTGCTTGTGCCCTGGTACATCTCTTTGGTTGCTTGTGCCCTGGTACATCTCTCTGGTTGCTTGTGCCCTGGTACATCTCTCTGGTTGCTACTTTGGAGTTTTTTCACTGACAGGGACTCCCTTGGACCAGGAGCACCGGTAAAAGCAAGTATATATTTTTGTCATTTGTGGTGTGCAGCATTATATTATATACTGTATTGCTGTATCATAAGAGAACATAACCGAAACAAATGAATAATTTGCCCTGTTCATCTTTATTTGGATTTATCTTGTGTACTTTTTTTTTAATGTTTTTGCTTTGTTTCTTTGCGCTGTGGTGTGACTCTTGGCAGTGAATCTTCAATCAATGATGAGCATAATAATTTAGCGTATCCTAATTGCAATTGTTCTAAAACGTTCTGCGTTAAGGCCCAGGTTTACTAAATGGTGCTGCGCGTTAGCACGCCTCAGTTCCCATTCAAATGAACAGGAGTTAAGCTTTAGCATGTCTTGGCACCCTTTTAGTGAATCTGGCTAAGAACTGTAACTTTAACATGCTTTTGACATTGGTTTGGCCACGTAAAACCCACAGATGACCTAAACGATAACACGTGTCAGTATGTGCATTTAAAGGGTTTCAACGCTCCTGCTGCGTTGATGGGATGGAATACATGGCAAAGTTTGTCCTTTACTTGAAATCCATGAATGGTCCCTTGGAAAGATGCCCCGGCACGTTCTCCACCCGAAAGCAAAACCATGTGTTATTTTTCTTCACAATCGCCTCTGAATCCTTCATTTCTATGGGTCCAGCCAAGCAAATTGTGATTTCACCACTTCAGCTGTTTCATTTAATAAGCCACTAACTATCTCCATTGCCTTGTACTGCAGGAGGCCTCCGAGCTGTCCTCTCTAAAACCTCAACTGGACCAGTTGGGCGTTCCTCTCTATGCGGTGGTGAAAGAGAAGATTGGGACTGAAGTTGAGGATTTCCAACCGTATTTCAAAGGAGAGATCTATCTTGATGAAAAGGTGCAGTCTCATCGCCTGTTGTATTCCCAAACTTTGCCATTCGCTCTCCTTAATCTCTTGGCTTTCAGATCCTGGCTCTCACACACGGTTAAAGCAGCATTTCAAGCAATGTGTTTTTTGTAATATATCAGTTCTATACTCTGAGAAAATACTTGTAGCATTTAAAAAAATAATAATTTTTTTTAAAGACATTTTTAATGTATAAGGCATTTTTTGTTCCTAAAGCGACCATATACAAAATCACATCCCCTTCCCCTTCCGAAACAGCATCACCCTTTTGAGCCCTGCCCTCTCTAGCAGGGAACCAATTGAATCTAGTGCCTGCCTGGTCACATGATCTTCCTCACAGAACTTTGGCTGTCAGTGCAGCAGAAGATTACCCAAGATGCATTTAGTGAACCCACAGCCGAATTTCAGCGATCGATTACAGGAGAACGGATCGATCAGCAACTTAGCTAATCACTTGTCAGTGTGTAGATTGTATTGGTGCACAGATGGAATGTAAAAAATAAATTAATTAAAAGACGGCTTGAACTGCACCTTTTAAATAGACTTTCACCTACATGTTCAATCTCCTCAATGGAACTGTTCAGTGGTTATTGCAGAAAGTTTTGAAAATGACAATTGACAACGGGTTGTGCCTCCAACCACAGGATAAAATTGTAACACAGACACAAGATGTACTCTGACTTTTCCGTTCCGTTAAAGGGCGGCATACGTTACCGCAGGGGAGCGCGATCTTTTTTTCCCTGTGCCCCCTGCTGGCTGTACCCCTCTCTCCGCACCCCCCCCTTACGTCAGTGTCAATGTGACGTCACATGACCGTGCGTTGCCATGGCGACGCGTCTCCAGAAGCCGCCGGAGCCAAGGTAAGTGCAGTTTACAGAGGCTTTTGCTGCTTCCCCGGCACTTAGCTTTCGGGAAGCGCGCGTGGGCCTCTGTATACCCCGCGCCCCCCGCAGACAATCTCGCGCCCCCAGTTTGCGCGCCGCTGTGTTACCGTGATATAAACCTAACAAACCTACTCTAATGTAAAGAGTATGATGAGCAAATCTGTAAAGATTCACTTCTGAAAATGTTTGGGATTCTGAAGCAAAGATAAAGAAGATTCTTTCACCCTAAAGTGGTTTTAATCTGAGTTTCCATACCTCAGATACAGGGAGATAATCCGTATCCAAATGTCGCCATAATTGGAAGTCAGTAGAAAATCACCCTGGATAGGGGAAAAGATGGCGGTGCACAGCGTGCCAGCAAGTGCCTCATGCGTCCCGGAAGCAGGAAGTAAAACGGAAGCTGGATGGCGATTTTCCAATACAAAAATTTAATGAACAACACTGAACAGCAAAGACATCATTTAAAAAGAAAAAATCACCTAGAGAAGTAACTGACGCGTTTCGTGTATCTACCGTTTTACTTCCGCATGAGGCACTTGCTGGCACGCTGTGCACCGCCATCTTTCCCCCTATCCATGGTGATTGTCTACTACTATACACATCGGAGTGAGAGCACGCAAGGAACAGATGGACCGCATTTATAAGGGTCGTCAGTAACATGTCTTTGACACTGTTCTTTATCTTTATGGTCCAGCTCTAAGGGTTGCTGTTGGAGTTATTATTTAGATAGGGGTCAGGGTCCCTGGTTTATTTAGGTTCCCTTGACATCCCTTTTCTATGTGTTACCCACACCCCTAACAATGAGCACAATTGACCTTATTACAGTTTTACTCAATACATTTACCTGGATCCTCCAACAATGGTGCAATTGAAATAATGATCATGCTACTGTATATAGCTATTAAATATTTCTAAGGAGAAGCAAATTCTCTAACTTTGAGCACTGGCAGAGAAGATTCTTCTCTCTCCACCTATAATTGGAAGTCAAGCTTGGTTCTTCCATTTATCTGAGCAACGCCTTGCCCCGGTAGTAGTGTTATGTCCATACTTGGAGGTTCACACTGGGGGGCTATTCATTAAACTGTGATAGTGCCGATCGGGGCACTGTAGCACAAAACTCCCATTGACTTCAGTTGGAGTTTTCGCGTGCCTTTTGCCCAGATCGGCACTATCGCAGTTTAATAAAGAACTCCCTATACCTCACTGAAGAATGTATCCTGCAGAGACATGAGATGTAAATGTCCCGTCTGGCAATGAGTTACTTTTCTTTTGGTCCTTAATTTTTATTTTATTTTGTAAATGAACACCTGAATGTATATTTAATTGTGAAATCAGTAGTATTTAATGTTGAAGAAATATGGATTCAAAAAAGGTGTGTTGTGTATTTTTTAAATTTTTTTTTAAATATGCGCTAATTTATGTTCTGTATACATTGCGCTGCTTTTCCCAGGTGAGTTTATAGGTTTAACTCTGAAAAACAGCCTTTCAATATTTATTCTGCTACAATTGTTACAGATTATGGAGGAGCAGTTCTATGGCTCTAACTCGGGGTGTGCTTAACTCCAATCCTTAAGACCCCCTCAACAGGTCAGGTTTTCTGGATATCCCTGCTTCAGCACAGGTGGCTCAGTCGAAGACCTGACCTGTTGGGGGCGTTTTGAGGAGAGGAACACCGCTGATTTAGACAATAGAATATCTGGCGTTGAGGCACGAGACTATTTGATCGGTACCCTGACCTGTTGGGGGCCCTTGATGACTGGAGTTGTCCGCCTCGGCTCTAACTGCATTTCCGCTTCCACGTCTGCTGCTAGACCTCTCGTCTTTCCTCTGTGTCCTGTGCAGAAACGCTTCTATGGTCCCCAGAGGAGGAAGATGATGCTGATGGGATTTCTACGGCTGGGCGTGATCCAGAACTTCCGCCGGGCCTGGAAGAGCGGTTACACGGGGAACCTGGAAGGAGAAGGGGTGATCCTTGGAGGAGTGTTTGTGATTGGCTCTGGGAAGCAGGTACAATTATACATTGGCACATGCTTTACATATAAAAATAAGCAAAAAGGGGCACTGTGGTATTGTTGCTTTAACTGATGCCTGCCTTTGATAAACCTGAACCTCGCACCCCCCTTCAAACCTGCCTCCCCCAATCATTTTATTTGAAATATCGCGACTAAAAACAAATCAAAGAATTTGTAAAAATTGTTTTACATTATTTGCGTCAAAGTGTGACTGTGACCTGCTGGTTTGCCACAAGCTTTTGGATTTTGGGCTCTGTGGAAGAGGGAGCACAATGTAGGCAAGTTTCAACATCGAGCCTCCTGAGCTGCTTTAGTGGTTTTTTTTTGGTTTTTTTTCTGCACGTGAGCTATAAAAACTGTTTTGCAAAGGTATGTCCAACCCCTGCCCACCCACCAAGCAAGCTCTCCATGCACCTAACCCATACCCAAACCATGATGTTACTATCCCTAAGCAAGCTGTCCATGCACCTAACCCATACCCAAACCATGACGTTACTACCCCTCCCCACCCACCAGGCAAGCTTTCTTGCTCCTAACCCATACCTGACCATAATGTTACCATCTCTGCCCACCCAAAAAGCACGCTCTCCATACACCTAACCCATACCTGACCATAATGTTACCATCGCTGCCCCACCACAAAGCAAGCCCTCCATGCACCTAACCCATAGCCCGGCTGTAGGAGATGTATGCAATGGAGACTGTTTTTTTTTTTTTTAAGGTGAAATTAAAATAAGGCTTTATTGCGCATGTTCCTTTAAACACTGCAAACACAAAGATTAAAGAAAAACATATTCCACTTTGGAGAGATCACTACACATTTTACTCCAGCCCTATCTAACTGGGTGGGTAGCTAAGCTGTTTACCACCCCAAACACATGTGTATGTATATAATACATATACACACACACACAACAGTCGAAAAAGAAAGCCTCTTATCTGTACCTGGGGTTTCTGTAGGGGAAGGCCTCTCTGTTCTCCTGGGTCAGCATCCTCGTGTGCTATGGCACTCTGCGTCCAGGTATAGAGGTCTTGTCACCTTGTCTTGCGAATGCAATGAGTCCTGTGTGCATGAAGACATCTTCTTTTCCTTAGTTCAGCCCAGGTGTGGGCTAAGAAAATCACTGCAGTCTCTTTCTTTTCCTTGGTCAGCTCCCTTGTGAGCTAAGGAATCTCTCTCCTTTTAGAAACAGGAGGCTTTTCTAAGAAACGTAATTGGCCAGGAGTCTGGTTAATTGCCTGCTGCACATAACCGGATCCCTGCTGGATTTTAGAGAGTGTTTCTTCAACAGGGATAAGTCCCTGTTATACCGGCCATAATGTTCCCACCCGTGCCTACCACAAAGACATGTAAAAAATGACTCTACGCCCATCACATGAAATGTTCCATATGTAACCCCACCATTGCTTTACTAACTAATGTACAGTGCCCTGGATAAGGGTCCTATAATAAATGTTATAAATAAATGGATGACGCGCAGCGCTTGGACACTTGTTTTGGAATAAACAGACTTTTTTTTTCCAACATAATTTTTATTTAAAGTTTTTTACAAACATGGGGGGGGGGGGGGTAGCGAGAGAAAGAATGGGGGGGGGGGGGGGAAGGGGGAAATGGAGTGACGCTGCACTCCCGATGAGCATATGTTAAAGTATAAATGACAATTCCAATGAAAAATATACATACATTCACAATGAGTCATAAGCATTTATACAATAATTATAGTTATAGACATTTGTAGAACTTTTGTCCTTTTTAGTATTGGTAACCCATGCATTATAGGGAGAATAGATTAGAGAGAGGGAGGTCAAGGAGTGGAGGCAGCTCATTGAATATTCTAGGTCTCCTGCTGTCCCGGTTGAGCATGTTCATAGTTTGGCTTTGGCGGTTATATGTTAAACAGGAGTCTCTCAGTACCCCCGTGAGCTTCTCCATTTGAAGAGAGTACCATATTCTTGCCTTGACCTGATGGATAGTTGGCAAGTCTGTGCTCATCCATGCCGCCGCTTTGTTGCTGTCATTATATGGGAAACCAACTTCTTTTGGTCTCTGCTCATGTCCTCCTGAAGTCTATTTGTACACACATACTGTGGGAGATCACCTTCAGCTCCTGGAGCCTACGGCAGATGGAGGCACTGCACTGCTAAGGAGATATGTGGGGTATGAATGTGGTCCTTTTTGTCCCCACTACCATCGGCGGACGATTCAGCCCTCCTGTTACCAGCAGGTATATGCACCATACACCGTAGTAATGGGCAAATCTCCCTCGGGGTGGGGGAAACACTGTTGCACAAGTTTGCCCTCTCTTTAAACAGCATAAACCAGCTCCTACTTGCAGTGAACGGTTCCTCAGTGGACCCTTCTCCATGTTGGTGCTTAATGTCCTCCATAAAGACTCAAAGCCTTCCCCTGAATTAAGGCTAAACTAATGGGCACATGACGCTGGGATTGATCTTCCAGCCATATGATGAGGAGTTTTTCTACCTCGGCAATATGCCCAGCACGTTGCCTTATTGTTGTACCTTGCATAGGAGCTGAGCCCTTGATCTGTTCCAAGATTCTTGCCTTATCTTTTATAATTGTCACAATAGTTGTAACGCGAGGTATATCCAAGGCACGTCCAATTTCTGCATTCATCTCTCCTTTCTCAGAGCGCTTTATTATGTTTAGGGACAAAACTAAAGTAATAGATTTTCTATTCCCTTTTGGAGCAACATCACTTTGGTTTTATCAGACATGGTTAAGGGCCTAAAATACACCACTAAACCTTCACACAGACTGATCTGAATGATTTCACTGATCTGCAGCCTTCTGATTGCCCAATTGTTGCAACTTTGCAAAGCGTTCGGATAAGTCGTTCATGCGTCGTACAAACGGCCATAGGGATGCATTGAATAGCGTCGGATAAGCCGTTCCTTGTAAAACGAGGACTGCCTGTACATACATATAAGTGCCACCGCCGGCAGTGCTAGATTTAATCGGGGGTGAAAAAAATGTCGCTCTGGCATCACAACAGGTGCGGAGGGGTTAAATGTCAATGTTTATCTTGGAATTTACCAACTCCTCACTCATCCAGAGGCCTTGCAGCCCTCTGATCCTGGCAGGGACTGTGTGTGCTAATATGATTTAATTACTGGCGAGGAAAACAAACTGGGGGCGGTAGCAACGGTTGTCACAGCAGTGTGAAGGTTCAGACCCGCAGACTTGCCTGGGAGATCACCTCCCCCTTTCAGAGATAATGGGCCATGTTTTCTTTTGCCCAAGGCCTATTGTTGACAAAGGAGATGAGAACAGCGATTACACGGGGAATCTAGTACATTTGCTTCCCTGATATTTTTATGAGTCAGAGCTTGCTGACCCTTTTCTCTCACGTCTCAGACGGGGACTTGGATTAATACAAAGGAGAGAGGGTTTTTGTTGCATGGGGCTCATCTGCTGCAGACATTGCTGTCACAATACGACACTACCATGTTTAAATCACATTTTTAATTCGGTTCCTCACAAAATGTGAGCGTTTTTTGTGATTTTTTTTTTTTTTAAATGTAGATTTTGTTTCTGTGCGTAGGGGATACATGGAACGCTATAGAGGTGTTTTTATCGTGTTAAGGTGAGGGAGTCGGTCTACATTTTTGGTGCATAAGAAACTTTGTGGCAGATTAACGATGGTGAGAATTGCTTGTACATCAACTCATAGATATTAGTTATGCCAGTATGGCCCAGGTTAAAGCAGCAATACGGGGCAGCTTTAAAAAACAAACCATTTGACAGGTTTGAAGCGGGGGTCTCCAGAGCTGAACCCCGTTAATTTCCGCTCCGTGGGACCCCTGCTTCCGGAGATACCTGCCTCAGCAGCGTTTGTCTAATCTAACGCGGTTTAAAATGTCGCTGGCCAATAGGAAGCCGTGACGTCATCCGCTGCGCCCCACGTGACCAGGGGATTTAAACTCCGTAGAGATACCGGCACCCCCTACGGACGTCTGTATCTCTGAAAACAGGGGGTCCCCGGAGCTAAATGGGGTTCAACTCTGGAGACACCCCCCCCGTTTCAATAATAATAATAAAAAAAAATATGTATGTATGTTTTATTATTATATGTTAAGCCATATTGCTGCTTTAAGTATGCTACGAGGGGAAAGAGCTGGAAAGAACCAGAACAAATGCCATAGTGTGACACACGCAATATTACCGCAGCGTACACCACGGACGTGTTTTTTTAGAGTTTGTGTGGGGTTCTTTTTTTAACGTTTATCTCAACTCTTTGCTTTTTTTTCCAGGGAATTATCCTGGAGCACCGTGAGAAGGAGTTCGGAGATAAGGCGAATATGACGGCCGTCCTTGAAGCTGCTAGAAAGATAGACACGCAGACGTCAGGCGGCGATGACTAGATCTGTGACTAACTTCACCAAGATACTTTGTAGCTGCCTGAATCTGTAAACGGAACATTGCAGAATTCCGACCGATTCTTACGTACATATCGCCGTGTCCCGCTCTCATTCTTTCGTTGGATTACTTCCAATGCTCCCAGAAGCACTTTAGTTTTTTTTTTTTTAATCTACTACACTAGTTTTCCAAGTTTGTTGCAGATCTGTTACCCAGACACCTTTGCACTGCCGCAGCACAGTGTAAGGCCTGTGCAATTGATGGAAAGTACTTTGATGCCCAGCGACACGAACTCACCAAGTTCTCTCAAAGTTGCAGTAGAACACTGATCCGTAGCAGTCTGTAATCCCTTCTCTCTGGCACCATTCATGGTTCTATTGCCACTTAGTTAAAAGAAAAATCTCTCCTACTATCATTTTTAAGTAAATGCTAAACGGCAATTTTATACAAAAGCTGTTTTACAGGGAAAAACTGATGGTAAAATATTAGACAGTCCATTAAAAAGAATACTACGATAAATAACCCCCAAGGCGTAAAGTAAAACCATTGGGTAATGGCATTGTGTGGTTTCACACGGGCATTATAGGACAGTAGGGGGGTTAGTCATTAAACTGCAATAGTGTTGATCGGGGCGCTGTTGCACAGAAACTCCTGTTGACTTCAATACGATCGTCACTATAACAACCTAACGATTAACCGCCACTGTCTTTTTATAATTACTCATGTTACCAACAGTTTCCATTATTTTTAGATCACAAGGAGGTTGATCTATTTTTAACCCAGAGAAAGTACGCCCTCGGGCTGTGAGAGCCAGGTTTAGAAGTAGGGGATTTGCTTGTATTTTTAGCCGTTTGCAGATGTAATCCAGTTGTTTAAAAGGTTGATACTTCAGCATCTCCAATTACGGAGAGAACCCCATCAATGCTGGTGACACACTTGGGAATCCTTCTGCAAACACTGATTCATTGCTCTGGGATATTTCCAGTGCCGGCTGAGCCTGGCGTGCCCAGGCAATGGGGCGTTATCCCTTGCGTGAATATTTATTTTATCTTAGCAGGCTTATGAATGGCCCAGCTACGGCAATCTTTCTGCTCTTGGCGACCATCATATTAAACCAAGTAGGACCCCAAGGCAGTAAAATGATCTGTGGTCTCAAACTTACCATGCCACGTTTGGCTTTAACCATTTTGCTGCCAGTGAACCATCTCTGGCTACAAACAGAGTTGCTGTAGCCATATTGACAATAGAGTGATCTCTCTCTTCGCAACCTGTTTGGGTGTGAAATCATCTCCCTGCCAAACTCCCTTCTCTGCAAAACATAGCACAGAATGTACAGTGTTGAATTAAATCCCCCAAGACACCGAGGAAAGAATCCTGCAGTGAGTTGGGTGTAGAGAACGAAAGTGAATGTTTCGGGTTTTTGGAACACTTGCTTGGTTTTGAGCGTTCCTCATGGTTTTTTTTTTCCTCAGCAGTAGTTCTCTGGAATACCAAAGGTCGTATGTGAGCAAGAGGGGAAAAGGACGGACAAGCCATTTCAATGTAGAATTGAAGGGTGGCCGAAATCTGACACCTAAGGGACGGATTTAATAACAGGGAGAAGATGCATTGATTAAAATGTTTAGCGCGTTAGTTCAAAAAGCAAAGCAAACTGTCACAATTCTTGCATTTAGAAAAATGTGAGTTGTCCGATGATAACACCGGTATCCTTTCACATCAGTACTTCAGATAGTGAGGTTAGAGCCGGGGTGGACAACGTCAGTCCTCAAGGTACACCAACAGGTCAGGTTGTCAGGATACCCCTGCTTCAGCACAGGTGGCTCAGTCGAAGACAGCCACTGATTGAGCCACCTGTGTTGAAGCAGAGATTCAGCAAACCTGACCTGTTGGTGGCCCTTGAGGCCTGGAGTTGCCCACCCCTGAGTTAGAGGCACAGCCGTACGTATTTACTTTATCTTATCACTGTTGGCACTTAGCCGTTCTAACTCCTTCTCAACCCCCCCAAAAAAAGCATCTTTCTTATTTTTTAATTCCCACTAAGCTTTTTCCCTGCCAGAAAACCATCAGCTCGCCTGGGGCTGAAAGAGCTTTAACTGGACGAAGTTGTTAGAGACCAAAGACATTATCCCAGAAGATAGATGTGTAGGAGTTAAGTGCATGCGTTCACACAGGGTGGACCTCACCGTCCCATTCCATTTGTAATGTTGTATTGACGAAGATCGGACGGTCCTCTCACCGCCCTCCGGCACCACGAACCTCTCTGCCGCTCACCGTATCTATGAAATCCCGTGTTGAAAGATTTCTGGCGCGGGCTGGATGTTCTTCGGCGAAAGGCAGAGAGGTGAATGGAACATGTGGGGGCTTGGAAGGGCAGGTTGACCCAAACAAACATCGAAAACATGTCTTAACTAATAAATCTTTTACAGTCTCACGTTTGCATCTCTGGAATGGTGTTTGCAAAGATAACTCCAGTATCTCAATGCATTGCTGGCCCCTCTGTCAGCTAAATGTTAATACTGTATTTTGCATGGACATGGTTTGCTGTACTGTATGTACACCATAAATTCCTGTACCCCCCCAAGATGAATTACATTTCCCAAGATCACAAGGAAATGACGGACACTTTAACTTGATCCCCCCACTCCAAAGACCAGTTTCTCCAACACTAAGCCACACTGTTCAGGAGTGGAAGCACATGCTATTTATTTCTTCCAACAACGTGTTTGAAACCCCTTTAAATCTTTGGTTTGCTGGCCCGGCTTGATCTGAATAGCCTACACCATGGGCCTTCCACTGGTCGTTGGCTGGCTGAGGAACCTTGAGGTGGCCGGGCCAGACCCATCCCTAGGCAATAAGCGGGTAAGGCACCACTTAAGGGTAGCGGGTTTCAGGGGGCAGCAAGAGGGAGAGAGTAGCAGCACTGCTGCTTTCCGTTTTTTAAATGTAGGATTGAAGCAGTTGAATCCTGTTAATGTCGGCTCGGGGACCCCCTGCTTCCTCAGATACTTACCTCTTGGGGGGTGCCGGCAGCTCAGGTTTAAAGCCCCCTGGTCACATGGGCCAAAAGGAAGCTCCATGTGACATCACTGCTTCCTATTGGCCCATGTGACTGGGGGCTTTAAACCTGAGCTGAGATACCGGCACCCCCTAAGGAGGTAAGCATCACAGGAAGCAGAAATTAATTGGGTTCAGCTCCGGAGATCACCTACTTTCTACCTAGGGGGGACGGGGGTAAGTTAAGCGTCTGTCTTTAGTTTTATATAGCACCATTAATGTACATAGCGCTTCAAAGCAGTAATACACGTGACAATCATATAAATAACAGATCATGGGAATAAGGGCTTCAGACATAAATGTAACATTGTGGAAGAGAAGTCTCTGCTGCGAAGAGCTTACAATCTAATGTAAATATATATGGTGCAGATGGTATATTACTGGAAAACACGTTGAGAAACAGTGTTTTTCAAGTCTTTAAATGTATGTAAAATGACAATGCATAATAAACTGGTGGACCTGTTACCCCTAACTGTTCCCTGATGTGGACCTGTTACCCCTAACTGTTCCCTGATGTGGACCTGTTGCCCCTAAATGTTTCCTGATTGTGCCCCTTTGGGGGAACTAGTTGAAGAGGTCATACACAAACTACTAGCTGGGGAAACAGTGCCCTCTGGTGGCCCTTTTAGAAATCGCTGCCCATGCTTATTGGATTACACATCACCTACTGTACATGCTAGACTGATTTGTCATTGTGTCGGTGATTCACAGTTAGTCAGATAAGGTGTGTGCTCTACGCACAAATAGCAGAGAGATGATACTGCAAATGGTTGGGCTACGTGGTGTACGGAGTTGGGACCACGCATTTACTAGGGGGTATCACCAGGAAGCCGGGCCGTCCCCAGACACGTGTGCCCACGAAACCCGCTTTACTTTGATGACAAAACAACTGGAAAGCAGCATACAACGGAAAACTGGTGCAATTTCAAAAGTCAATTGACCACTTTACTGTCCGAGCTTTAACACGGGTTCTCAGATCCAGTACTCAAGGGGCACCAACAAGTCAGGTTTTAAGGATAACCCTGCTTCAGCACACGTATGCTGGGACATGTAAATATTAGACTTGCTTGTCTGGAACTTGGCCTCAAAGTATTTCTACAGCATTTATGTCCGATGTGAACCAAATTTACATTGTAGGTAGGTAGGTGTGTGTGTGTGTATATATGATATATATATATATATATATATTTATGTGTGTGTATATGTATGTAACATGGTTAGTTCACCCTACCTCTCTTTCCCCCCTGTCACATAAGTCCTTAGTAGTCTAGGCTGTGACAGGCTAGGCTATCCTGTGGGTAATTGACCCCCCTCATGCTCCTCTCTGAGTGAGTGGTGGTGGTGACTCATGGTCTGTGTATAGCCTATCAGGGTACAGACCTTGAACCCTCCCCTTCTTGTTCCTAAGGGAGGCAGTGTGAAATGTAGCGAGTTCTCTCCCACCCTTCTAAGAGAGTGGAGGTGTGTGAGCCTTCTCCCTCCTGGGAGTGCGGGGCCAACCAGGCCCCCATGGCTGGCTACAGGAAGATCAGAGGCCTTGTATTATGGAAGAGCCAGCACCATCCAGAGGCCTGGAATCTTCTGATACCCCGCGTCCGCTGTATTGAACCATCTGCAGTGACTGCTCAATAAACCCTTCTGTTCTACATACCCCTGCCTGAGTTTCCAGGCTGTTGCTGTTGGGCAGGGGTGTATATGATTGCCTTGGTGGGGAACTGCCTCTAGTACTCAGAGTCCACTGGAGCTGGAGGCGCTGATCACCAGAGAAAGAACATCAGATGACACCAAAAACCTGTCCTGGTCTCTATATCACCGCAGACAAATCGGCTCTCCTGGACCCTCACAGGTACGCGCACCACTGACACCTGTAGCCGCAACAGTATCTCCTAGAGGGTGGGGTACATGTATATGTAGCCCCCTTTCCACGTAACTAAGGGAACTACGTGCACTGCCTTTACCTGTGGCTCACAGAAGGCCTCTGCCGCTGGGAGCCTGGGGTGAGCTATCGGTCTTGGTGCAGCGCCTCCACCTGGGAGGGATCCTAGCTCTGCAGGATAACCCTCACAGGAACCAATACAATAATAGTAAAACACACCACACAGGTATATTATAACAGTTTACTCACACGCACTAATAACACTATAACCAACCTCCCCACAATACAATGATCCAACACACTATTCACACCACGGTGGGGTTCCCTCAAAGTACTGAGGCAACTAACCGCCTGGTGTCCACAGAGCAAGGCCCACCCAAAGTGTGTGGAGTAGCGCTACCCCCTGTGTAAGGTCGTTGGTGCACGTGGGTACCGTTCCTGGTCTCAGGCCAGACCAGGACAATCTGGAGATGGATGGATCTGCAGAACCGCACAGTGATCCCACGACGCGGGTCGCTCCGATCCTCTCACTCCCCTCACAGGAGGCATCCACCTCTTAAAGTCTATTAAGGGCCTATGGTCTTGTCCCAGACCGCAGGCCGCAGCTCACCGCGTGACGTCCTGTCACCAATGCACTAATGCTCTCTAGATAATAAGGGAAGCGTCCCTAACTGCGGCCTTCCCTATGCACACACAATCTACTGTGAGTCGGGCCTAACTGGGACTTGTGGGGGAGTCTGGCCTAGTGCGGGAGCCACAGGCACCGGACACTACCTTCTCCCTTGTTGTCCTGCTCCCGACTGGTGCGCGGGACCGTTTCTCACCAAACCTCCCTTCTCTCCAACTCCCTAAGGCTCCTGGGACATGTAGTCCCTTGCGGAACCGTCTCCTAAGATGGCCACCGCAGCCTTGTCCTACTGCGCATGCGCACAGTTGCTTCTGCGCATGCGCGACATCAAAATGGCCGCTGCGACCCTCAGACTTCCTGCGCATGCAGGAACCTACAAGATGGCAGTGCACCGGTGGTCCGCCATGGAGCTCTGACACCCCACAGCCGTCCCCCTCCCCGGCCCAGTAGGTAAGAGGGCACACGGCCACACATACATATATATAAAAAATATAATCCGCACTAAAAACCTATACACGCAATAAAAAAATCCTATCAAAGGATGTAAATCAATACAATGGGGCCAGGTATATATAGAAAAGGATATAGGGTAGATGGCTCGAATGTATCCTGGGTTCTGGGCAGCTTCTGCGGCATAAACCAAAAGAATCTAAAAAACAAAAAGCAGACGCGCATGCTCCGTAGGGTATTATGAAGATCCCTTATAACTGCGCACTCGCAAACATAAGGGTTAAAATCGCTTTGTGGACAAACCTATAACAGGTAAGGGCTTCTGCTTAGCTGTAACTGCCAGGTCCCGCTCGGAGCAAGATGCTGCAGCGCCCTGGGGTATCCCAATCTGGGTGGCCTCTGCTGGTCTCCGGTCACGCTGTAATAGTGTCCCAGAGGTACAGGGGGCGAGACTCCAATGGCGCCACGGATATCAGCTCACTCAGCGTCCTGTGGTTGATGTTTTCTCCTGGCAAACAGCTTATATGTTTATACAGGGAGCCCTCGCTATCCAACGTGTCACTTTACAACGAATGGCATATCCAACGCTTTACAATGCCTCCCTACGGGCCGTTATTCGACGCCGGAATGCATTACCCAACGCTCACCGCCACTGATTAACATGGGACTCACTTTACAGCGGTTTCACTATCCAACGCTACTCCCAGAACGGGTTCCTGTTGGATAACCGAGGACTGCCTATATATGTTTTATATAGAGCCACCAATGTCTGCAACGCTCTAGAAAAGCGCCAACACATACATTGCATATTGTAATTATAATACAATAAGGGCAACAAACAAAATCACTCCTTGAGAAAGCGCCATAGGGGGCGTGAAACGCGTGGGAGGAGTTGTTTTTGTTCGTTCGTGCCATTTTTATGTAGTTCAATAAACATTTTTTTTTTTTTAAACTTAATTTTTATTAAAATTTTTAGGGAGAGGGGGAAATGATGAAAAATAAAAAATGGGGGGGAGGGTATAAAAAATAGAGATGGGAGAAAGAACACATCCATTTAAAAGTTTACCTCTTAAAATATTCAAACACACAGTTAATATAAATATCATATTTTTTTTTACAACAAAATTAAGTGGGTATTAATTTCTGGTTGATTTTCATTCAGAATCCAAGGTAACCACTGAAAATCTGTGTAGGTGTCGTTATTAAGACTAACCAATTTTTCCATGTAGCAAATCTGCCAGACTTTATTTTTAACTTTGGGGATTGAGGGAATAATTGTTTGTTTCCATACTGGCGATGGTTCGCGTCTTGCGGCTGAAGATATGTGGCACATTAATTTATTTTCATGTCTCGTGAGGGGGTAATATGGTTTGTTTAAAAGAAATAACCAGGGATCCATTGGTAGGTCCAAACCAAAAAACCTTTGTGACCACATTTTGATTTCCAGCCAATAAGCTGCTATGAATGGGCACCCCCACCACATATGTATAAATGTGGCTTGTACTCCACATCCTTTCGGACATGTAGTTGGGTACTCTGGGATGAATTTCGCTAGTCTCATGGGGGTTAAGCACCACCTCATCATAACTATATAGGAATTTTCTGATTGTGATACACATTGAGGATGTGGTAACCTTCTGAAAAATATCATTCCAGTCTTCCATGTCTAATACAGCTAAACCCCGTTATAACGCGGTCCTCGGGGTCCACCCCGAGACCACCGCGTTAGTAACGGGGTCGCGCTAATTAAAAAAAAAAAAAAAAAATGGCCGCCGCATCAGCGCATATTCATCTCGCGGGACAGGAGATGGGAGCCGGGATGTCCCTCCGGTCCCCGCTTCCCCCTGTCACCGCGTGACAGGCCGCGGGATGGGAGGGGGGATGCCCCTCCGGTCCCCGCTTCAGGAGGAGCAGAGGGAACTGGCAGGGAACATCCACACCTCATGAGCCGCACGGCGCATGCGCATGCGCACGGCGAACGTGAGGGGTGCCTAAAGTGATCGCTGTCGGGAAGTGCTGTTTTGGAGACAGGTAAGCACAGTCTCCGGAAGACCGCTAACCCCCCCCCCCCCCCCCCGCAGCACAGGGCCCTCGCGCAGCAGTACAGGGCCCGCCGTAGCGCAGGGTCGTCCTGCCACTCAGCCGCAGCGCAGGGCCCCGCCACCCCCCCACAGCATAATGACGTCCCACCCACCGCCCCGGGCCGTAACACCAGCCTAGAGGGGAGGGGGACACACCGGACGCTCGGACACCCTTTCCCCTGGCTGTGAGGGGGTTAATGTTGAAGAGGCACCACAGAGGTTGGGTTACCTTGCTGTGTGTGTGTGTGTGAGCAGTGTGTGTCAGTGTGAGCAGTGTGTGTGCAGTGTGTGTCAGTGTGCAGTGTGTGTCAGTGTGAGCAGTGTGTGTGCAGTGTGTGTCAGTGTGAGCAGTGTGCAGTGTGTGTCAGTGTGAGCAATGAGCAGTGTGTCAGTGTGTGCAGTGTGAGCAATGAGTAGTGTCTGTGCAGTGTGTGTCAGTGTGAGCAGTGTGTGTGCAGTGTGAGCAGTGTGTGTCAGTGTGAGCAATGAGCAGTGTCTGTGCAGTGTGTGTCAGTGTGAGCAGTGTGTGTGCAGTGTGCAGTGTGTGTCAGTGTGGGGGGGGGGGGGAATTAGATGATGAGGGGGGGCACTATGATACACTCCCAAAGAAATGAACAAAATAAATAGCTTTCCCTAGAGTGCATCTGAATAAAAAGAGGAAGGATCGAACACTACACAAAGACAGCACAAGCAGTGTAATACTCCCCTTACTGAACACTACACAAAGACAGCACAAGCAGTGTATTACTCCCCTTACTGAACACTACACAAAGACAGCACAAGCAGTGTAATACTCCCCTTACTGAACACTACACAAAGACAGCACAAGCAGTGTAATACTGCATACTCCCCTTATGACCACTACCCAAAACAGCACAAGCGTGAATACTCCCTTACTGAGCACTACACAAACAGCACAAGCAGTGGTAATACTCCCTATTCTGAACACTCACAAGACAGCACAAAGACAAGCACAAGCAGTGAATACTCCCGGTTACTGAACACTACCAAAGCCAGCACAGAGCATTGTAATTTATCTGACTCCCCTTTCTGAACACGCCGGCAACTACACAAAGACAGCACAAGCGTGTATACTCCCCTTCCTGAGCACTACACAAGACAAGCACAAGCAGTGTAAATACTCCCCTTACTGAGCACTAACACAAAGACAGGCGACAATCAGTGTAATACTCCCCTTATTGAACACTGACTAGCAAGACAGTCACAACCTTGTAAATACTACCCCCTTACTGAGCACTACCCAAAGACAGGCAAATAGTGGTAAGTACTCCCTTCTGAACACTATACAAGACAGCAGCATCAGTGTAATACTCCCCTACTCTAACACTACACAAAGACAAGCACCAGTCAGTGGTAATACTCCCCTTACTGATCACTACAGCAAAGTAAATATCACAAGCATGTAATACTTCCCTTACTTACCACATTACACAAGACAGCACAGCCTGTAATAGCTGCCCCCTTACTGAGCACTACACAAAGACATCACGAAGCATGTAATACTCCCTTTCTGAACACTACACAAGACAGCAACAACAGTGTAATACTCCCCTTACTGAGCACTACACAAAGACAGCACTAATCATTGGTTAATACTAAAGCTCCCTTACTTGAGCACTGCTAACCAAGACGCACAACCGTGTAATAATACTACTCCCTTACTAGCACTACAACAAATCAGCACAAGCAGTGTAATCCTCCCCTTACTGAACTAACACAAAGACCGCACACGCAGTGTAAACTCCCCTTACTGAGCACTACACAAAGACATCACACGCATTGTATAACTACTCCCCTTACTGAGCACTCACAAAAGACAAAGAACATGCATGTAATAACTCCCTTACTGAACTCAGAACAAAGACAGCACAAGCCGTGTAATAATACTCCGCCCCTTACTGAGCACTACACAAAGACAGCACAAGCCAGTGTAATAATACTCCCCTCAACTGACTACCAAGACAGCACAAGCAGTGTAATACTCCCCTTACTTAGCACTAACAATATGTGCTTTATAACTGTGTCCCAACCTTTTTCAGGCCATTATATGACTAATCCTGAAAACCTTGCCTGTGGTGCCCTTGAGGACTGTGAGTTGCTCACGAGCCTTGGACCTAATCTAATAAGATTTTCCAGGAAATACTGTATTACTGAGATCAGACTTAAAAAAGGCCCATATTACAAGCAGTGGGCAGAGGCCCATATTACAAGCCGTGTGCAGAGGCCCATATTACAAGCAGTGGGCAGAGGCCCATATTAAAAGCCGTTGGCAGAGGCCCATATTACAAGCAGTGGGCAGAGGCCCATATTACAAGCCGTGGGCAGAGGCCCATATTACAGCATGGGCAGAGGCCATATTACAAGCATTGGGCAGAGGCCCCATATTACAAGACTGGGCAGGGCCCTATTACAAGCAGTTGGCATAGGCCATATTACAAGCAGTGGGGCCGAGGCCGCATCTTACAAGCAGTGGGCAGCGGCCCATATTACAGCCGTGGGCAGAGGCCCCTATTAGAAGCTGGGCGAGGCCCATATATTACAATCCGTGGGCAGAGGCCATATTACAAGCAGTGGGCATAGGCCCTATTACAAGTCAGTGGGCAGAGGCCCAGAATTACAAGCAGTGGGCAAAGCCCATATTACAACAAAGCCATGGGCAGAGTCTCCATATTAACAAGCAGTGGCAGAGCCCAGAATAAAGCCGTGGGGCAGAGGCACATATTACAAGCGTGGGCAGAGGCCATATTACAGAAGCGTGGGCAAGGCCCATATTACAACATTGTGTCGAGGCCCATATTACAGCCGTGGGCAGAGGCCCATATACCAAGCTCGTGGGCTAGCCCAATTACAAGCAGTGGCAGAGGCCCATAGTACAAGCAGTGGGCAGAGGCACATATACAAAGTGGGCAAGGCCCTATACAAGCAATTGGGCAAGGCCCATATTACAAGCCCATGGGTAAGCGGCCCATATTACAATCCGTGGGCAGATGCCCATATTACAAACAGTGGTCAAGCGGCCCCCATATTTACATACAAAGCCGTTGGCAGGAGGCCCATATTACAAGCCGTGGGCATAGGCCCATAATACAAGCCGTGGGCATAGGCCATATTACAGCCGGTTGGGCCAGAGGCCACATATTACAGCAGTGGGCATAGGCCCATAATACAAGCCGTGGGCAGAGGGCCCATATTACAAGCATTGGGCAGAGGCCCATATTACAAAAAGCAGTGGGCAGGAGGCCCATATACAAGCCGTGGGCATAGGCCCATATTACAACCGTGGCAGAGGCCTATTACAAGCCGTGGGCAGAGGCCCATATTACAAGCAAGTGGCATAGTGCCCATATTACACAGCCGTGGCAGAGGCCCATATTACACTCAGTGGGCAGAGGCCCATATACAAGCAGTGGCAGAGGCCCATATTACAAGCCGTTGGCAGAGGCCCATAATACAAGCCGTGGCAGAGGCCATATTACACAAGCAGTTTTTTTGTCCTCAACGCTGCAATCCCGACCTTTTTTGCTCCCACCCTGTTTTTAGGATATGAATATATAGAGGCAAGGGGGCCCTGGTGCTGGGCCGGGCTATTTCCAGCTCCTGGGGGCCGTGGATACCCAGCGATACTCTGTGTTTCTTCTTCCTGCTATTTAAATCCGCTGTCACACGGACCAATTAAGGAGCATCCTCTTTATTAAATGTCTGTGTTGTCCAATACTCGATTCTTTGTGTGAATACACATTTTTTAATATATTAGTTTACCTTCCGGCAAGTCCTGTGCATGCCCTGTTTATTCTGCAAATGATATAATAAAACAAACGGTATCGAGCGCCGCACTGTTACTTTCCAGCAATCGCCTCCCAATGCAAAAATATTTGTCTTTTTTCAAAAAATAAAAAATTGATTTTTCTTTAACAACTTGTGTTGGCACTTCGGTAATCATATTCCCTGTAGTGTCTCGTCTGTAAGCATGAGTAACTATAAAAATACTTTTATTTAATAGAAACTTTCATCAATTGACACGTGCATGGTACACAGCCCATAGGAATGTTGCAGGCACATGTCCCTTCCCGAGGAGCTTTTACATACAATCTATGTTTCTGGTGCCTGAGGCACAGGGGATAAAGTACTTGCCCAAGGTCACAAGGAGCCGACACTGGAATTGAACAGGTCCCTACTTCCCACTCTTGTGGTGTCATGCTTAGCAGAGTCAGTGATCCGCTCCCTGTAATAATCTGTCCCGGTCTTCTCCCCAATAAACAGGCAACATGGCCGAATATGAAACTGCCACCCTCCTCCCCACGTGACATGACAGAACAGAGAGGTTGTACTTCCTGTGGCTTCTGGTTTATAGGAGGAGTTCCTGTGTATAGTGTGGTGAGACCCCCGAACTTTCAAAGCAACAACGGAGGGGATCCGCCTCGTAAAACCAACCTGGGTAATATAAGCCCGCTTGTTTCTGCTTAAGGGGTTTTATGGGGGAGGCTTTGCTGTGTATGCGTGGGCTCCCTGCTTCAGCGCGACGGGGTGGTGGGGTTTGACATGGTGGTTTTGTAGTGTTTTCGATGGGGTATGTGTTTGAGGGTTTGGATGGGGTGGTGGGTTTGTGGGTTTGGGTGGGGTGGTGGGTTTGTGGGGTTTGGATGGGGTGCTGGGTTTTGTGGGGTTTGGATGGGGTGGTGTTGAGGGTTTGGATGGTGGGTTTGTGGGGTCTGTACTTGGTGGTGTGGGTTTGTAACGTGTGGGTTTGTGGGTTTGGACGGGGTGGGTTTGTGGGGTTTGGACGGTGTGGGGTTTTTGTACGTGTGGGTTTTGTGGGTTTTTTGACTGGTTGGTGGGGTTTGTTACTTGGTGGGTTTTGGGGTTGGACGGGGTGTGATGGGTTTGTGGATTTGGACGGGGTGGTGGTTTGTAGGGTTTGTACGTGGTGGGGTTTGGACGGGTGTGCTGGTTGGGGGGTTTGGACGTGGTGGTGTTTGTGGGGTTTGGACGGGGTGGGTTTGTGGGGTTTGGACGGGGTGGTGTGTTTCTTTGGGAGGTCCGTTAAGAAGGCTCTTGACTGCATGAAAATCTGTAAATAGGATTTATGGGGATGTGGAAGAGAGGGGGGGGGGTTTCACTCCTCATTGCCCAGACATGGCGAGGCACCAGCAACCAACCCTGCAGTTACCCGTGCAGGAACGCCTTTTCCTAATGTTACTTTCATGTCTGAAAAAGCGCCGTATCCCAGTATGTGTTATATTACTTATGTCACGTGTAATACCTGCTGTGACTCGCGGTGCACATGGATTTGATATAATACATACAGGCATACCCCGCATTACGTACCAATGGGACCGGAGCATGTATGTAAAGTGAAAATGTACTAAAGTGAAACCCTCTCCCTTTTTTCCACTTATCGATGCTGTACTGTACTGCTCGCATATATGTGCATAACTGGTGTAAATAACGCCATGTATAACAGGCGCTATAGTCTCCCTGCTTGTTCACAGCTTCGGTGGCAGGTAGGGAAGTTCAACTTTGGCTGTTCAGGACGTGCTGCCAGGGCCATGCGTAGCTGCCGTTTGACTATTGGGCGATTGTACTACTCGCGAGTGTACTTAAGTGAGTTCCTTAAAGCGGGGTATGCCTGTATATACCTGCATACGTGCATACATACATAATAGCTAGAGAGCCTCTGCAACGCATTCCGGCCCTGCAGTGGTTAAAAAGAAAGCAGTGGACACTTTGTGCTTGGAGAGAAGATATCGCTGGGGCGTAAAGTGTTGTTTATACTACGAGATCTGACCGCGATCCCCTCGCTGTCTGACCCCCTGTGCTGCCGGCGCATTTAAGTGGTTAGAGAGGCTGAGGAGGAGCTCAGTTTGTTATGTCATGCCTTCCAAGCAGTTTGAACCGGTTTCGATTCGGAGTGTCATCTCTTTGAGCAAAGTCCTTAATCTTCCTGTGCCTCGGGCTCCAACATGAGTAGAGGTAAGCTGGCACAGTTCGGGACTCTCGCGTTGCCTGCATGTATCTAATAGGTGCGTGCGTACACTGTCAAAGTGTTATATAATAAACAAATTAAAACTAGGCTTCCCATTTGCAGTCTACAGCAGGGGTCTCAACAGGTCAGGATTTTAAGGAATATCGCTTGCTTTCTCACAGGTGGCTCATCTTTGACTGCGCCACATGTGCTGAAGCAGAGAACTGATTGAGCCCCACTGTGCTACGCAGGGGTATCCTGACAACCTGACCTTTGGTGGCCCTGCGAACTGGAGTTGAGCCCATGATCTAGTCAGGTACCCGACCTGGGTAAAGCCGGTAGGCCGGCATCTAGGCCAGGAAAACAGACGTGGTGTCCGGAACTTTATGGGGTCTGTCTCGGTGATTTCGCACTATTTTAATTTACCGGGTAAAAAACAGGCACTGAAGTATATTAGTATCTTTATTATTAATGAGTGACCGTGAAAGGGGCTTATCTCCACTCCCTCTACTGCTCCCTACTGGGTTGATTGCCCCTGGTCGCTAATCAGAGTCCGTAAAACCATCACCCGCCGGATTATCAGGGGGAAACGGTCCCTTTGGTTTTATGGGGTTTTTCGGCTGTGAAAAGGTGAATATTTCTCTGCTCCAGCTCATGCGGCGGAAGAGACTTATTATTAACGTAACCCCGCAGTGCGCATCGCCTTTTACCTTATTCGCCGGGGTGTCGGGTGGAGATAAGTATCTTGTGGTTTTTTTTTTTTTTTCCCTTCGGAAAAGAGCAATATTTCTTATTCCTTCTTAATTCCCAAATGAAACCACGACTTTTTGGACAGAATCTAAAAGTGTATGGCAGGGTGCGCACAAACTGGGGTCGCGAGATTTTCTGGGGCACAGGCGGGGGGGACCGCTGTGGTTACAAGAGGGCCCCAACTCTTTCTTCCCACAGCACTTAAATTGAATGTCGGGGACTCCGCGAGGCCTCTGTAATTCTCTTACTGTATCCGATGGCCCTCGCTATGGCCCCCAAAACGCAGGGTCTTTGAAGCCAAAGGGAAGAAGGGGGGGGCGACGGGGAACAAAGTTTGTGCCCCCCTGGTGTACGGTGGGAGTTTTTTGGTCAAAACTTTTTTTTTTTTTTAAAACCAACAAATTTTTTTTTCATATCTGGTTGTACCCCCGCCACTTACTACGCTTCCCGTTGCAAGAGACCGTAACCTACCTCACCCTATCCAAAGGTTGATTTAAGCTTGTCTGTGAGTAGGCTTGCTGACTCTGCACTTCTGTACCCAGGCTGTGCTGAATTGCCTGTGTATGCGGCAGGCATTCGCTTAAGGGGATCCCACGTATAATTGATAGAGTAAAAGGTTACTCTGTGCTTCATTTGCATGTCATTATTAACCACCCATAAGCCCTGGCTGCAGTGTAAGCGCTTAATGCAAGAATAATGGGGAGGGCAGGGCCTGCAATCCTGCCTGAGAATGGGTATTATACTCACACTGATATTTTTAATATACTATAAGTAACTAGAGATTTGCAGAACCGATAAAGTTTTTTTTCTCAATTCTAGGACGCGTGGCCTAGCCTCAGTTTAAGGGCGTATGATGGTCCACTAGACCAATAAGCTTTCTGTGAACTGTCGCCGGGCAGCCGAGGTGAAACGGCGGTGTCCGCGCCCTGTTTATATTCTCAGCGTTAGCTGATTTTGTGATTTTTAAGATAGAATTTACAAATTAGCATAATCAAAATGAAATTGCAAACGCGCTGGGACACTGCTGCGTCTCGCTCGCAAAAACTCTCACATCTGTTTTTTTTTTTTTTTTTTTCCTGGGTAAAACGGTCACCTTTCGCCTGGTTTGTGACCCCCTTAATTTTGCCCATTAATTGTATTTTTTATATAAGGAACCCACGTCACATTATGGTTGTTTACACAAAATGATTTAGTTTGCTTTTTTATGGCCGCGGGGGAGGAGGGGGGGGGTACACTGTTACCTTCAGCCCAATTTGGATTTACAACAGCAACCCTTTCCAAACTCGCATACATCACAACTTGAGTCCACAGGACAACACGAATTGCATATATTCAGTGGAATTGCCTGCTAAACGGGAGATTACCGGGACGAGTTTTGGCGGCTTGACCGTGTTTTGTTTCCAAAATATGCAACCAAATGCCTCCTTGATCACAACAGACTGATGTTCTATAATGGCACGTCACTAGTAGCATTTAGACGGCCCGATGGGACGAGAACGCATGGATCGTTCTTGTTTTCAATACCATCCAAAACGTCTAACCTTGGTCTTAAGGAGTCATCCTCATGTGGCAGTCTCGGATATAGGGGGACGGGGGTTTACTAAGTTCGGGGCTACTGCAAAAATGTGATAAGAACAGAGGGCAATGGACATCGCACAGTAACAACTTCCAATTTGCCTCTCTATTTGGGACCCCATTTCTTTGATAAAGAAGTGGTTTCCCCCCTCCCCTTTTTACACCGGGGTTTGCTGTTGGGGTATTTGAACGTACAGACCCCCCCCCCCCCCCCCCCTGTGGCCCGCCCCCCAACCTTTTTCTGCCCTGGGATAACAAAGGTCCCTGTCAGTAAGTGGGAACAGAATGATGTCAGCACTAAGGGGTGTTTAAACAGGTGTGTCCAGGGCTGAAACCGTGCCTCTGCCGCACACATCGTCCGTAACCCCACATAGAGAAGTGACGCCCCTGTAACATTTGTAATGTTTTGAGACATTTGCACGAGGTGAAGTTGTTTTAAAGCAATGTGCTTCTTGCGGTCCAGCCGGGGGGGGGGGGGGGGGGGAACATTTTCTTGTGTTAATTTTGCCTTTCTGTGCATGGTTCCTGTGTCATGGCGGCGCTGTCAGACCCGTATCCTCTTGAACTGGCTGTTTTCCTCCTCCTCTCTGAAACTGGCCACCCGGCTGCTTGTCCGGCAGCCCCGCGGGGTTACACCGTGCAGACAGAAACCTCGCCTGTTCCCACTACCGTTTATCATGCGGTGGCGGTCGCTTCGTGGAAAAAAAAAGATCGTTCTTTTCTCATAAGAAGCAGAATTCGATGTCAGTAACCTCCGTCCTTGTGCGCTGCAGTCTCTTCTGATCTTACTTACCCGCGGACTTTGAGGAGTCACACCGCTGCTTATGCTGCTTTTTTTTCCGGTGTATCGTTCTGCTACTACTCCAATACCTGGCACTTGGTGATGGAGTTCAACCTGCGACATGCAGTTGGTAGGAAAGGCGCTGCATTGCGTTGTGATTCTACAACACTACGGGGAGCCTTTCAGGTGCTGCGACAATTCTTTCCCCTGAATATTAATTACACCTATAAATAATAATGATTTTGGGTCCTCTTCTCTAGCATGGTGCGTTTACACCAAACCACAGCGCTGTGCATTTACAATGCCTTGCGCACAATGAGTTACTGCCGCCAAAGAACTTACAACTCTAATTGTGGTGCCAACAGGCATAAAGGGGAGGGTCAGTAGGTGCCGATGCGATCTATGCCCACCCGGATCGACGTTAACCTAACTGCCATCGAAGGGTCCATCGACTCATCAGAGGTTTGGTGTCTGGGCCGGCGTGATGGAGGTCCGTGTTGTGGTCATCGCACGAGACCCCGCGGTTCCAGAGGCATCCCGTGCTTTTCCCCACCGCAATAACCTGATTGCCGGGGAGAGTGAGGACCTCGGTACGGTCTCTTATCTATCAGCATACGGCGGTGGGCGGGCAATCTCTTTTAGGCGCCCGTTACCGGATTTGGGGCGTCACTGCCATGAACAAGGACACACTGGTGCTCGCGACGTGACACAGGCGCCGTGACCTAGGTCGGCTAGCTGGGAATATGAGCCCGTTTCACCGGTGTGTGTTCTTCTTACGGCATAGCCATTTTCAGCTGGGTGAGAAGGGCAGGGCGCTGTTTCGAAGAGGCCAATCATTGGAGAATTGGGGCGGAATCCTCAGTGCTACGGCCTAGAGCAGGGGTGGGCACTCCATCCTCAAGGGTCACAACAAGTCAGGTTTTAAGGATAAATCCCTGCTTTCAGACAGGTGGCTCAGCAGTCGTTGATTAAGCCATTGATAAGCCACCTGTGCTTGAAGCAGTGGATATCCTTAAAAACCTACCTGTTGTAGGCCCGTTCCGGGGGGTACGGGGGGAGTTAACCACCCCTGGGGCTTACATATCACGGAATCCATGACGCAGACTTGCAGGCTTGTGGGTCCTGATTCTCGCAGCGTCAACAACGCGGCAGAGCTTTAACCCCTTTCGGTGCCACAGCCACTCGTGCCAGGAAACACGGCCGGGGCGATCATGTGCCTAGAACCTTGGGGGTGTGGGGTGTGGGGGGGGGGAGAGAGAATCGCTGCCAAAAAGGAAAAAGAAAAGGTAAAGTCCGGATCCGGGGGAAAGAAAAAAAAAAATAAAGGGAAGGAAGGAGAAAAATTCTCTTTCCCGAGGTGTAAAGGTCCGGTCGTTCCTCGCGCCGGTTTGTTGTTTCCGTGGTCTGGTGGGATACAGAACCTGTCCATGGGAACGTCACCACGAGGTTAAGTCTCACGGAAGTCATCAACTTTTTGAATTTAAGGTCCCTCCTGGCTGAGGAAAACCTGTTGCAATTTCCTACGTCAACATTTTAATATCTGAAATTCTGGTGTAATCGAAGTGCTATCCTCCTGTGAAAGGCCGAGGGGGAGCTGCTCACGGTGTGATAAGCGGCCCGGGAAAACTAACTCTCGACGTCCAAACAATTCAGAGCAACTGTTGCGCGTGGGCAAACGGGGGGGAGCCGATTGCTGTATTGTAGTTTAGAAGAGTGTTATCATAAAAGGAACCCTTACTGTCCTGTAACATACTTTACTTATCCTTGGACCGCTGGTACCTGATTGGTCCCTAATATCCTGGAAAGCCTGATTGCATCTGATTGCAACCTTCATTGAAGTCCCCAAGTTTAGTGTAAGCTGAAAACATTTCATTTATTTTTAGATGACCCCAACCACGTACACCAACTTTGCATGTGGGAGCATAGGAACTGTTTATGTGAACGGAGAGATACATCTTGTAATACCATTGGGGATAAAAGCACTACAGTGTATTCAGGAAAAGGTCACCTCTGCCCCCCAAAGACCTTTACCACTAAGCCAGGAGTGTGCCGTCTCCATTCCTCAGGGCCCCCAACAGTTCAAGGTTTTAAGGGATATCCCTGCTTCAGCACAGGACTGATCCATTGCTTGAGCCACCTGTTCTGAAGCAGCGATATCCCTAATAAAAAAAAAAAAAAAAACAAAAACCGGGTCCTGTTGGTGGCCCTTGCTG
The DNA here is from genome assembly GCA_036426205.1 of Ascaphus truei. Lineage (NCBI taxonomy): Eukaryota > Metazoa > Chordata > Amphibia > Anura > Ascaphidae > Ascaphus > Ascaphus truei. The sequence goes on along the minus strand of CM071573.1, from coordinate 77,815,790 downwards.
ACTGGCTTTTTGCCCTCCCCTGATCTAAGTGATGGGACATAGGGTTACGACAAATAGTTTTAATATGTAATCTCAGTCCAGGCCAAACGAGATGATCTGCTTTGGGCATTTGTTAAAAGGTAAGTTATTTCTTGCATCTCTATGCTTTTTTTTTAAGGGCGGCCGTCTGAGTTTTGACCTAACCGCACAGTTTTCGCGGCCAATCTGCTTAGTGTGATCCACGCGCGATGGATCTGCTAAACGTGCTTTAAAATAAGTATGCGCCTTTGAAGCGGCAGTACTGGGAAGGGGGTGGGGTAGGGAGGGAAATCGCATTTAATTTCAACAGGCGAACCTGACACTAACGCCCCCTGAAGGTTATCATTGTTTCTTTTAATCTCTTCCCTTCACGGTTTCCTTCATCCCCATTTTCTATGTCTTTCATCATAATAAAGATCTTAATTGGGTTTTGATCCGTTCTGGCATTTTTACCTAATAAAATTTATTTCCTGCCGGGAGAGCGGGAAACCACACACCCTTTTATTATTTTACGGCCTTTGTTGTCCTTTTGCTGGCAAGTGATCTTAAATTTCAAAACAGAAAGCTCATTCTGAGACCTTTGTCCACCCTTTCCCTGGCAGGGGAACATTTTAATTGGTTTTCGGCACTGTTTTTTTTTTATGGGATGCGTTTTAGAGCTGTAACACCCTTCTACAAAATACAAAAAAAAGCTTACAAATCGCCATAGGCTGCATGGTTATGGCTTTGCAGCCCTCCCCTTGAGCCGAAGGGGTTATTGGTTTGGATGCCAAGGCCTGGCTTCTGGCAGCCCGGGGGTTAATTCCGCATGCAGCGCTGCTTTTTTAATGACATTGCCCATGGAAAGAAGGCGAGAAGATAAGGTCCAAGCAGCTAAAAAATGCCCCCCCCGTTTGGTGCCAAAAGACTTGTTGTGTGATGAGCCTTTGTGCCCCCGAGGAACAAGACCTGCTGTGTGTGTGAGCCTCTTCTGCATCTTCATTCTGCAAATGGAAGCTGCCAAAGCCGTGAGAAACACACCCCGGGAGCTCGCTCACTCAGAAACAATGGCCAAGTGACGCCCGGTCGGGCCTTGTCTGTCGCCAATCCATGGCCATCCCAGTACAAATAGCAAAACCGCAGTGTCCAGCCCAGTGAAGACCCTCCAGGTGTTAGATCGCCTCATAAATCCTCCCCATTACATGGCGCGTTCAGTGATGCTGACGTTCGCGGGGGCTTTCTCTTCTTTCTTTCTGCGTATGGTACAGGCCGTTTTTTGTGATGGTTAAACCCAATTACTCATATAGTTTTGTTTAGTAGGTTTCTAAGGGGGTGGCCTAATAGCTGAAATACCTGCGGTGCCCCAGCCATGCGACCTGACTTATCAGGGAGATACTGCTGGTGTCTGGATCTTGCTCACAAGCCCCCAGTTTTTCCTTTACATGGTCGGGAGCGGGGTCCCTTCAGCCAAACGCCACTGTTTTTTCTCTCTTTTACAAAAAACCCATAGGGTCCCAAAAGAATCTACAATATGCACTCGCTGTTTCACACAGATTCCTGTGGATTTATATTTCTCAGGGAAAAAAAATGGCTTCCAATCTCAGACCATTAGGAAGCTGCAACATTAATCATTGACTTTCCCCACCTATTGACGTCTATGTTGTAAATATCCCTTTAAAACTAGGAAGCGTAACCGGTAACGCCTTGCCGACTATGTATCTAAAAAAACCAGGGGGGATCCCCGCAGTCTGAATATGGCACAGTTCATCTCCCCACCCCCCGCTTCCAATTTAAACCTGTGAGGTAGTAAATGGTGGATTGTTCCTTTTAAAACTATCTACTTACAGAAGTGTCCCCAGGGGACCTGCCCCATTTAATGCAATGCAAATTGTGCATCCTCCACAGGCGCACAAAGGTTAACACACTCCCGGTGAGCAATTACTACTTTGTCACAGTGCAGCAAATGGTTTGTCAGGAATTAAAATTGCATAAGTGTTCAGTCCCGGGGGGCACTTAGATTTGAAGATTCAGTCACTGGTCATTTTTTTCTACCTTGGTGGGCAAACTACTGATACTCGGGGATACCCCGTGATCGAGTACTGCCATTGTATAGTGCAGACGACCCCAGCCTGTGGTATCCATTTTTCGTATTGTATTAACCCCCAAAAAAAAAAAAAAACCCCCAAAAACGCCTCTCAGCTGCAATCGCTGTGAACACTGAGCACTACACAAAGACAGCACAAGCAGTGTAATACTCCCCTTACTGAACTACACAAAGACAGCACAAGCAGTGTAATACTCCCCTTACTGAGCACTACACAAAGACAGCACAAGCAGTGTAATAATACTCCCCTTACTGAGCACTACACAAAGACAGCACAAGCAGTGTAATACTCCCCTTACTGAACTACACAAAGACAGCACAAGCAGTGTAATACTCCCCTTACTGAGCACTAACAAGATATGTGCTTTATAACTGTGTCCAACCTTTTTCAGGCCATTATATGACTAATCCTGAAAACCTGGCCTGTTGGTGGCCCTTGAGGACTGGAGTTGCTCACCCTTGGACTAATCTAATACAGATTTTCCAGAAATACTGTATTACTGAGAATCAGACTTAAAAAAGGCCCATATTACAAGCAGTGGGCAGAGGCCCATATTACAAGCCGTGGGCAGAGGCCCATAATACAAGCCGTGGGCAGAGGCCCATATTACAAGCAGGTTTTTTTTGCCTCAAAGCTGCAATCCCGACCTTTTTGCTCCCCATCCCTGTTTTTAGGATAGGATAGAAGGCAGGGGTCCCTGGTGCTGGGCCGGGCTATTTCCAGCTCTGGGGGCCGTGGATACCCGCGATACTCTGTGTTTCTTCCTGCTATTTAAATCCGCTGTCACACGGACCAATAGGAAGTCATCTCTTTATAAAGGTCTGTGTTGTCCAATACATCGATTCTTGTGTGAATACACATTTTTAAATATATTAGTTTACCTTCAGCAAGTCCTGTGCAATGCCCTGTTTATTCTGCAAATGATATAATAAAACAAACGGTATCGAGCGCACGCACGGTTACTTTCCAGCAATCGCCTCCCAATGCAAAAATATTTTGTCTTTTTAAAATAAAAAAATTGATGTTTCGGTTAACAACTTAGTGTTGCACTTACGGTATCATAATTCCCTGTAGTGTCTCGTCTGTAAAGCATTGAGTACACTATAATAATAACTTTATTTAATAGAACTTGCACAATTACAGTGCATGGTACACAGCCCATAGGAATGTTACAGGCACAGGTCCCTGCCCAGAGGAGCTTACAATCTATGTTTCTGGTGCCTGAGGCACAGGGAGATAAAGTGACTTGCCCAAGGTCACAAGGAGCCGACACTGGGAATTGAACCAGGGTCCCCTACTTCCCACTCTGTGTGTCCATGCTTAGCATAGTCAGTGAGCCGCTCCCTGTATATATCTGTCCCGGTCTTCTCCCCAATAATACAGGCACAGGGCCTGAAATAGGAAACTGCTCAGCCCTCCTCCCACTGACATGAGAACAGAGAGGCTTGTACTTCCTGTGGCTTCTGGTTATAGGAGGAGTCCTGTGTATAGTGTGTGAGACACAGAACTTTCAGCACGGAGGGGATCCGCCTCGTATACCAAACCTGGGTAATATAAGCCGCTTGTTTCTGCTTAAAGGGGTTTATGGGGGAGGCTTTGCTGTGTAATGCGTGGGCTCCCTGCTTCAGCGCGGACGGGGTGGTGGGGTTTGGACATGGTGGTTTTGTAGTGTTTTCGATGGGGTAGTGTGTTTGAGGGTTTGGATGGGGTGGTGGGTTTGTGGGGTTTGGGTGGGGTGGTGGGTTTGTGGGGTTTGGATGGGGTGCTGGGTTTGTGGGGTTTGGATGGGGTGTGTTTGAGGGTTTGGATGGGGTGGGTTTGTGGGGTTTGTACGTGGTGGTGGGGTTTGTACGTGGTGGGTTTGTGGGGTTTGGACGGGGTGGGTTTGTGGGGTTTGGACGGGGTGGTGGGGTTTGTACGTGGTGGGTTTGTGGGGTTTGGACGGGGTGGTGGGGTTTGTACGTGGTGGGTTTGTGGGGTTTGGACGGGGTGTGATGGGTTTGTGGGATTTGGACGGGGTGGTGTGTTTGTAGGGTTTGTACGTGGTGGGGTTTGGACGGGGTGTGATGGGTGTGTGGGGTTTGGACGTGGTGGGTTTGTGGGGTTTGGACGGGGTGGGTTTGTGGGGTTTGGACGGGGTGGTGTGTTTCCTTTGGGGAGGTCTCTTTAAGGCGCTTGACTGCAGGAAAATCTGTAAATAAGGATTTATGGGGAGTGTGGAAGAGAGGGGGGGGGGTTTAACTCCTTCATTGCCAGAACATGCCAGGCACCAGCAACCAACCTGCAGTTAACCCCGGGCAGGAACGCCTTTTCCTAATGTTACTTTCATGTCTGAAGCGCGTATTCCCAGTATGTGTTATATTATTATGTCACGTGTAATACTGCTGTGACTCGCGGTGCACATGGATGGTGATATATACATACAGGCATACCCCGCATTAACGTACGCAATGGGACCGGAGCATGTATGTAAAGTGAAAATGTACTTAAAGTGAAACACTCCCTTTTTTCCACTTATCGATGCATGTACTGTACTGCAATCGCCATATATGTGCATAACTGGTGTAAATAACGCATGTATAACAGGCTCTATAGTCTCCCTGCTTGTGCACAGCTTCGGTGCAGGTAGGGAGTTCAACTTTGCTGTTCAGGACGTGCTGCCAGGCGCATGCGTGAGCTGCCGTTTGACTATTGGGCGATATGTACTTACTCGCGAGTGTACTTAAAGTGAGTGTCCTTAAAGCGGGGTATGCCTGTATATACATGCATACGTGCATACATACATACATAGCTAGAGAGGCCTGCAACGCATTCCTGGCCCTGCAGGGGTTAAAAAAGAAAGCAGTGACACTTTGTGCTTGGAGAGAAGATATCGCGGGCGTAAAAGTGGTGTTTATACTACGAGATCTGACCGCGATCCCTCGCTGTCTGACCCCCTGTGCTGCCGGCGGCATTTAAGTGGTTAGAGAGGCTGGAGGAGGAGCTCAGTTGTGATGTCACTGCCTTCCAAGCAGTTGAACCCGGTTCGATTCGGAGTGTCAGCTCTTTGAGCAAGTCCCTTAATCTTCCTGTGCCTCGGGCACCAACATTATTAGAGTGTAAGCTGCACAGGTCAGGGACTCGCGTTGCCTGCAGTATTCTATATACAGTGCTGCGTACACTGTCAGTGTTATATAAGAATAAACAAATTAATACTATGTCTTCACAGTTTGCAGTCTACAGCAGGGGTCCTCAACAGGTCAGGATTTTAGGATATCTCTGCTTTAGCACAGGTGGCTCAGTCTTTGACTGAGCCACATGTGCTGAAGCAGAGACTGATTGAGCCCCACTGTGCTGACGCAGGGGTATCCTGAAAACCTGACCTGTTGGTGGCCCTTGAGAACTGGAGTTGAGCCCCATGATCTAGTCAGGTTACCCGACCTGGTAAAGCGGTAGGCCGGGCATCTAGCCAGGAAAACAGACGTGTGTCCGGAACTTTATAGGGGTTCTGTCTCGGTGATCGGCACTATTTTATTTACCGGGGAAAAAACAGGCACTGAAAGTATATTATATCTTTATTATTAATGAGTGACCGTGAAAGGGGCTTAGTCTCCTCTAGCTGCTCCCTACTGGGTGATGCCCCTGGGCGCTATCAGAGTCGTAAAACCATCACCCCGGATTTATCAGGGGGAAAAGGTCCCTGTTGGATTTAGTGGGGTTTTCGGCTGTGATAAATATGGTGAATATTTCTCTGCTCCAGCTCTGCGGCGGAGAGACTTTATTATTACGTAACCCGCAGTGCGCAGCGCCTTTACCTTATTCGCCGGTGATCGGGTGAGATAAGTATCTTGTGGTTTTTTTTTTTTTTCCCTTCTGAAAAGAGCAATATTCTTAATTCCCAAATGAAACCAAGACTTTTGTGCACAGAACTAAAGTGTATGGCAGGGGTGCGCAAACTGGGGGCGCGAGATTTTCTGGGGCGGCGGGGGGGAACGCGGCGGTTACAGAGGCCCCACACTCTTCCCCACAGCACTTAAATTGAATGTCGGGGGACTCCGCGAGGCCTCTGTAAGTTCTCTTACCGTGTATCCGATGGCACATCGCTATGGCAACGCAGGGTCATTTGACGCAGGGAAGAAGGGGGGCGACGGGAAAAAAGTTTGTGCCCCCCTGGTGTACGGTGGAGGGTTTTTGTCACTTTTTTTTTTTTTTAAACCAACATAATTTTTTTTCATATCTGGTTGTACCCGCCACGTACCCGCTTCCCGTTGCAGAGACCGTAACTAGCCTCACCCTGATCCCAAAAGGTTGATTTTAAGCTGTCTGTGAGTAGGTTGCTGACTCTGCACTTCTGTAACCCAGGCTGTGCTGAATTGCTGTGTAATGCGGCAGGCATTCGCTTATAGGGGATCCCACGTTATAATTGATAAGAAGTAAAAGGTGACTCTGTGCTCATTTGCATGTCATTACCCAGAATCCCTGGCTGCAGTGGAAGCGCTGTATGCTAAGAGATAATGGGGAAGGGCAGGGCTGCAGACCTGCCTGAGAAATGGGATTATACTCACACGTGATATTTTTATATACTATAAGTAACTAGAGATTTGCAGAACGATAAAGTCTACAATTCTAGACGCTTGGCCGAGCCTCAGTTTAAGGGCGTATGATGTCACTAGACCAATAAGCTTTCTGTGAAATGTCGCCGGGCAGCGAGCGAAACGCGGTGTCCGCGCCCTGTTTATATTCTCAGCGTTAAGCTGATTTTGTGATTTTTAGAGAATTTAGCAAATTAGCATAATAAATGAAATTGCAAAACGCGCTGACAATGCTGGCGTCTCGCTCGCAAAAACTCTCACAGCTGTTTTTTTTTTTTTTTTTCTGGGTAAAACGGTCACCTTTCGCCTGGTTTGTGACCCCGTAAGTTTGCCCATTTAATGTATTTTTATAAGGAACCCACGTCACATTATGTTGTTTACAAAATGATTTAGTTTGCTTTGTTATGCCGCGGGGGAGGAGGGGGGGGTACACTGTTACCTTCAGCCAATTTGGGATTTTACAGCAACCCTTCCAAACTCGCATACATCACAAAGTTGAGTCCACAGGACAACAAGAAATTGCATATATTCAGTGGAAGTGCCTGCTAAACGGAGATTACCGGGACGAGGTTGGCGGCTTGAACCGTGTTTTGTTCAAAATATGCAACCAAATGCCTCCTTTATCACACAGACTGAGGTTCTAGAAGTGGACACGTCACTAGTATCATTTAGCCCGATGGGTACGAGAACGCAGGATCTGTTCTTTGTTTTCAAACCATTCCAAACGTCTAACCTTGGTCTTAAGGAGCATCCTCAGGTGGCAGTCTCGGATATAGGGGGACGGGGGATTTACTAAAGTTTCGGGGCTACTGCAAAAATGTGATAAGAACAGAGCAATGGAATATCAAAGTAACAACTCCAATTGCCTCTAATTTGGACCCCATTTCTTTGATAAAGAAGTAGTTTCCCCCCCCCCTTTTTTCACCCGGGTTTTCTGTTTGGGGGTTTTTAACTAAAGACCCCCCCCCCCCCCCAACCTTTTCTGCACCTGGGGATAACAAAGGTCCTGTCAGTAGTGGGACACAGAAATGATGGCAGCACTAAGGTGTTATAAACAGGTGTGTCCAGGGCTGAAACTCGTGCCTGCCGCACACATCGTCCGTAACCCCACATAGAGAAGTGACGCCCCTGTAACATTTGTAGATGTTTTGAGACATTTGCACAGAGGTGAAGTTGTTTTAAGCAATGTGCTTCTTGCGGTCCAGCCGGGGGGGGGGGGGGGGGGGAGAACATTTTCTTGTTTATTTTGCATTTCTGTGCAGGGTTCCTGTGTCATGCGGCGCGTCAGACCCGTATCTCTTGAAACTGCTGTTTCCTCTCTGAAACTGCCACCCGGCTGCTTGTCCAGGCAGCCCCGCCGGGGGTTACATCCGTGCAGACAGAAACCTCGCCTGTTCCCACTACCTTATCATGCGGTCGCTTCGTGGAAAAAAAAAGATCTGTTCTGTTCTCTAAGAAGCAGAATTCGATGTCAGTAACCTCCGTCCGTGTGCGCTGCAGTCTCTCTGATCGTACGTTACCCGCGGGGACTTTGAGGAGGTCACACGCTGCTTATGCTGCTTTTTTTTCCGGTAGCTTCTGCTACTCCAATACCTGCACTTTGGTGATGGGAGTTCACCTGCGACAATGCAGTTAGGAAAGAGGCTGCAGTGCGTTGTGATTCTACACCTTTCAGGTGCTGCACAAATTCTTCCCCCTGAATATTAATTACACATATAAATAATAATGATTTTGTCTCTTCTATAGCATTGGTGCGTTACACAGCGCTGTGCATACAATGCTTGCAGGCACAATGAGTTACTGCCCCAAAGAACTTACACTCTAATTGTGGTGCCACAGGCAATAAAGGGAGAGGGTCAGTAGGTGCCGATGCGATCTATTGCACCCTGATCCGACGTTAACTGCCATCGAAGTCATCGACGCATCAGAGGTTTGTGTCTGGGCCGGCGTGATGGAGGTGCCGGTTGTGTCATCGCACCGAGACCCGCGGTTCCAGAGGCTCCGTGCTTTTCCCCACCGCAATGAAACTGATTGCCGGGGGAGAGTGGAGGACCTCGGTAACGGTCTCTTATCTATCAGGCGGCATCTCTTTTAGCGGCCCGTTACCATGGCGTCACGTTGCCATGACAATGGGACAACACATGGTGTCGCGACGTGACACATGGCGCCGTGACCTATGGTCGAGCTAGCTGGGATATGAGCCCGTTTCACCGGTGTGGTGTTCTTACGGCAGAGCCATTTTTTCAGCTGGGTGAGAAGGGCAGGGCGCTGTTTCAGAAGAGGCCGAATCAGTGGAGAATTGGGGCGGAATCGCCAGATGCTACGGCCTAGAGCAGGGGTGGGCAACTCCAGTCCTCAAGGGTCACAACAAGTCAGGTTTTAAGGATATCCCTGCTTCAGCACAGGTGGCTCAGTCGTTGATTAAGCCATTGATAGAGCCACCTGTGCTGAAGCAGGGATATCCTTAAAACCTGACCTGTTGGTAGCCCTTCAGGACTGGAGTTAACCACCCCTGGCTTAAAATATCACGAATCCAGGACGCAGACGGGCAGCTTTTCTGATTCTCGCAGCGTCAACAACTCGCAGACTTTAACCCTTTGCGTGCCACAGCCACTCCGTCACACCGCGATCATGTGCCTGCACCTTGGGGGTGTGGGGGGGGGGGGGGAGAGAGATCGCTGCCGCCTCTTCCGACCGTGTCCCTGGGATTACAGAACGCTGTCCATGGGACGTCCACCGAGGTTAAGTCTCACGGAAGTCATCACTTTTGAATTTAAGGTCCCTCGCTGGCTGAGGACCTGTCTCAGATTTCCTACCGGCAACCATTTTAAATAGCTGAAAATTCTGGTGTATCGGAAGTGGCTATCTCCTGGGCCGAGGGGGAGCTCACGGTGATAAGACGGCCCTGGAAAACTCTCGACTCCAAACAATGTCAACAACTGTGCAGCGTGCAGAACGGGCGATTGCTGTATTGTAGTTTAGAAAGAGTTGTTATACCCTTATGTCTGTCATACCTTTTACTTATCTTGGACCCTTACCTGATTGGTCCTAATATATGGAAAGGCCTGATTCATCTGATTGCAACATTCATTGAAGTCCCCAATTTTAGTGTAAATGAAAACATTTTCATTTATTTTTAGATGACCCCAACCACGTACACCAAGCTTTGCAGTGGGAGCATAGGAACTGTTTAATAGTACAGAGAGATACATCTTGTATACCATTGGGGATAAAAGCACTAGCAGTGTATATTCAAGGAAAAGGTCACCTCTGCCCCAAAGACCTTACCATCTAAGCCAGGAGTGGCCGTCTCCAGTCCTCAAGGGCCACCAACAGTTCAGGTTTTAAGGATATCCCTGCTTCAGCACAGGACTGAGCCATTGATTGAGCCACCTGTGCTGAAGCAGAGATATCCCTAATACCGGGCCTGTTGGTGGCCCTTGAGGACTGGAGTTTGCCTCCCCTGATCTAAGCTGATGGGGACATAGGGTTTACATAGTTTTATAGGTATCTCCAGGCCAAACGAGATATCTGCTTGCATTTGTTAAAAGGTAAGTTATTTCTGGCATCTCTATGCTTTTTAAGGCGGCCGTCTGATTTTGAACCTAAACGCACAGTTTCGCGGCCATCTGCTTAGTGTGATCCACGCAGCGATGGATCTGCTAAACGTGGCTTTAATAAGTTGCGCCTTTAGAAGCGGCAGTACTGGGGGGGGGGGGGGGGGGGAGGGAAATCGCATTTATTTCAGCGACCTGACACTAACGCCCACGGGAGAGTGTGTCTGAGGAATATCTTCCCTTCACGTCCTGCAGACCCATTCTGGCTTTTCATCATAATAAAGATCTGTAATTGTTTTGATCCCTTCTGGCATTTTTACCTAATATTATTTCCTGCCGGGAGAGCGTGAAACCACACACCCTTTTTATTATTTTACGGCCTTTGTTGTCCTTTTGCTGGCAAGTGATCTTAAATTCAATCAGAAAGCTCCATTCTGAGACCTTTGTCACCCTTTCTGGCAGGGGGACATTTTAATTGGTTCGGACTGTTTTTTTATGGATGCGTTTTAGCTGGAACACCCTTACATCGCCATGAGGCTGCATGTTATGGCTTTGCAGCCCTCCCCTGGAGCCGAAGGGGTTATTGGTTGGATGACAAGGCTTGGCTTCTGGCAGCCGAGGGGTTAATATCCGCATGCAGCGCTGCTTTTTTAATATTGCCATGGAAATGAAGGGCCAGAAGATAAAAGGTCACAGCTAAAATGGCCCCCGTTTGGTGACAAAAGACTTGTTGTGTGATGCAGCCTTTGTGTCCCCGAGGAACAAGACCTGCTGTGTGTGTGAGCCTCTCTGCAGCCTCATTCTGCAATGGAACGCTGCCAAAGCCGTGAGACACCCCAGGGAGCTCGCTCACTCAGAACAATGGCCAAGTGACGCCCGGGCTTGTCTGTCATCCAATCCATGGCCATCCCAGTACAATAGCACCGCAGTGTCCAGCCCAGTGAAGACCCTCCATGTGTTAGCATCGCCTCATAAAATCCTCCCCATTACATGGCAGCTTCAGTGATGCTGACGTTCGCTGGGGGCTTTCTCTTCTGCGTATGGTACAGGCCGGTTTTGTGATGGTTAAAACCGCAATGACTCACTATAGTTAGGAGTGTTTCTATAGGGGGTGGCCTATATAGCTGAATACACTGCGGTGCCCCAGCCATGCTGACCCTGACTTATCAGGAGAGACTGCTGGTGTCTGAATCTTCTCACAAGCCCCCAGTTTTTCTTTACATGGTGGGAGCGGGGTCCCTTCAGCCAAACGCCACTGTTTTTTCATCTCTTTTTACAAAAAGACCCAGAGGGTCCCAAAAGATCCTACAATATGCACTCGCTGTTTCACAAGATTCCTGTGGATTTATATTTCTCAGGGGGAAAAAAAATGGCTGCCAAATCTCAGACCAGTAGGAAGCTGCAACATTATCAGTGACTTCCTACCTATTGGACGGCTATTTTAAATCCCCTTTAAAAACTAGGAAGCAGTACCGGTAACCTTGCCACTATGTATCTAAAAAAACCAGGGGGATCCCCGAAGCTGAAAATGGCACAGTTCAGCATCCCCACCCCCCGCTTCCAATTTAAACTGGAGGTTAGTAATGGTGGATTGTGCCTTTTAAAACTATCTACTTACAGAAGTGTCACCAACCCTGCCCCAGGTAATGCAATGCACATTGTGCATCCTCCACAGAGCGCACAAAGGTTAACACATCCTGTGAGCAATTACTTGTCACAGTGCAGGAAATGGTTTGCAGGAATTAAAATTGCATAAGTGTTCAGTCCGGGGGGCACTTAGATTTGAAGATCAGTCACTGGTCATTTTTCTACCTGGATGGGCAAACTACCTGATACTCGGGGAGACCCCGTGATCGAGTATGCATTGATAGTGCAGACCCCAGCCTGTGGTATCCAATGTTCTGTATTGTATTACACCACACGCCTTCTCGCTGCAATCGCTGTGACGATAAGCACAATATCCACTGACTTGCCACACTCCACGAAACCTAATGACACGGTTTACATTTGATGTGGGTATAGATCGTTTGAAACCACTATTATAAGGACGCAGAATAAATAAAATGTGGGGACTGCTGTTCTGCAATACTCCGCCTCAAGGGCGAAGTCCTATTTTACATCCTGTTAATAATAAGGGTGCGTTGAAGGCATAATGGGACATTTAGTCGCAGCCGTTTCGCCGCCGAATCGCCGCCGCTTGGTGCTTCTAAGTTAACTTTTGATTACTGTTTCGGGTCGGGGGTTAATTTAAGGGTTTTTTAGAGTGTCACCTTAGTGGCGGCAGCTTCTGACGGCGGGGTGAGTCACGGCGAAGCGCTGGCGGCCATTCGGTCGCGGAAAAACGGCCACGACCAAATGTCCTTAACCTATTTTAGAAACGGAAGAACGTGCGAGTTTGATTTGTGCTCGCGGCAGGCAGTGAGGTGTCGGTAATATTGTTTCTTATCTTCTTTTCTTGTTGATACACGATCTTGACAATAGACGGAAGTTATATTTCCTGTGAGGGAAGGCAAGGTGTTCTGTGTGTGTCTCTCTGTGTGTGTGTGTGTTTGTGTTACATGGGTAGGACTCTGTGTGTGTGTGTGTGTGTGTGTGTGTGTCTCCGTGTGTGTCTCTGTGTGTGTTACATGGGTAGGACTGTGTGTGTGTTTGTGTTACATGGGTAGGACTGTGTGTGTGTTTGTGTTACATGGGTATGGACTCTGTGTGTGTGTGTGTGTGTTGTTTACTGTTACATGGGTAGGACTCTGTGTGTGTGTGTGTGTGTGTGTGTGTGTGTTTGTGTTACATGGGTAGGACTAGGAGAACATTAAAACCGTGTTTTCTTGAGCATGGAAGAAATATCAGAAAGGGATCAGTGGCTCGTGACCTTTCAAAGTATTTTGTGGCAGCTTACAATGGCCAAACAGATGGTCTCACAATGAAACACGTTGCACTGCACAATTTCCTGTTTATTTTTTAGTTATGGGGTTGAAGCAGGAGGTCTGAACCCCGTTAATTTCAGCTCCGGAGACCCCCTGCTTCCGAAGGTACTTCCCTCAGAAGCGGTGCCGGTATCTCCGTGGGACTTTAAATGTCCTGCGGGCCAATAGGAAGCTGTGACATCATCACTTCACAGTAGTAATACACGTGGTAATCAAATAAATAACAGATAAAATAAATAACAGAGCATGGGAATAAGTGCTTCAGACATAAAAGTAACATTAAGGAAGAGGAGTCCCTGCCCCGAGGAGCTTACAGTCTAATTGGTAGGTAGGGAGAACGTACAGAGACAGTAGGAGGAAGTTCTGGTAAGTGCGTCTGCAGGGGGCCAAGCTTTATGTATCATGTGTTCAGAATATCCACAGTGCTATTCATATGCTTCTTTAAGCAAGTGTGTCTTAAGGTGGGTCTTAAAGGTGGATAGAGAGGGTGCTAGTCGGGTACTGAGGGGAAGGGCATTCCAGAGGTGTGGGGCAGTCAGTGAAAAAGGTTTAAGGCGGGAGAGGGCTTTAGATTAACTTCATATACTGTATATGTAAGTACGGAGAGCTTCCCGCCAAAAAAGAAGCAGCAGCTGGCAGCAGAAGATTAGATTACTTCTAATTTTGTGGGACATATTTTCTTATCTTCTCGGATCATATAACACACACTTTACACCACTGAGCGCACGCCATCTCTTGTTAGAGTGTAGCCCTCCCCCTTCCTAGTGACTACTGAAAGCCACTAGTAGGTAACTGATGAGCATAGAGGTTAGGCTGAGTGCAAGGTGGTCACAGCGGCGCGCGCTACACACCACAGCACAGCCCTCTATGGGACAGGTCCCAGTGGCTGTGTGCGTGGGCGCGCAAAGCGCTGTGACGCGGCCGCTGGCAGGGAAGACAAGAATTTTGTCTTCCCGCGACGCGGTCACGTGGGCGGTGCGCAGCTCCCGTAGAGCTACCCTACAGAAAGCCGATGGGGGCTGTAGTCTCTGCCCGCACTGCCATGCCGCCAGTCGCGCGTGCAGCAGGGAGGACTGGGGCCGTAGCCTAAGGCTACACCCAGTGGTGACACAACAGTGCTGTGTCATCAGAGGTATATAGGAAAGCAGCAGGGGATTCTGGGAGAGTTACAGCATGGCAGCAGAAGAGAAGCCTTTGAGCTTAGCAGTAGGGAAGATATCCCCCAAAGTATGTCTTTAGGTCAGGACCCCCATTTTATTGTATTAAAGTCGGGAGTCGTGCCCATAATTAAGGATCCTTTAGTATGGCCATATTAAGTGATCGCATGTCCCAAGAAAGGGAATGCAGACATGCCTAAGTGTGACCTCAGCAGGGGCACACAGCAAAAAGGACTGCAAGGAGGTGATGAGAAGGGGAGCCCACACCCATTCGATGAGTATCACTGAAGTATGAGAAGATGCTCCTCCCATGTGTGTTAAGAGTTGGCACTCAGGGAAGACTGGATGAAAATATGTGCAACCATGTCAAGCACTATGTGCTGGGACTGCAGGGTTCCCAGGAATGGGAACATTATAAAGATTGCAAGCTCCTGGCGTCCCCATCTTTTCCATCGCCTAGCAGACCACAGCCTATGAGACACTAACGGGTTGCGGATGCCTAATACACCGCTACACCCTGATGCAACCTCTCTAGGGAGCCAGGCAGGGAGTGTTACTATCTATATCTATATCTCTCCATATCTCTGTGTTGCCCTGATTTTTATGGAGATCTTTAGCTGTATCCCGTTGGTTTGGCCTGTGACCCATAGTGCGGGATCTCCAGCGTCTCTCCTCCGGGCCCAGACCATGTTGAGACACCCCCAACCCACATCCAGTTCCCATGCAGGCTGCTCCTCAGACCCGGCCTGGCGGTCCCGGAGGAGAGGTTTGAGAGCCGATGACTGGTGCTTTGCGTAATAATGATAAAGAAATGTGTGAGCAGATTCCCAGGCGGCCCCCGCTATCTCCCTGATAAGGCTGTGAGTCACTGCTCTGATACGTTGTAGCTATATCCTTGCTTAAGCTCTTGGCAGCGTGAGCGGGATCCTCCTGTGTCTCCTCCGGACCTGTTACCCTCCTCACACTCCCTCTTCTGTACACAGCTGTCAGGCAGATGGCCAAACAACGGCCTCCGGGGGGTGGAAATGTCACAGGAGGTTCGGCGTGTTACTAGGGGGGCAGCATCCTCTCGACATTTCGCACGTTCGTGCTCCAGGCGAGAGGATTTGTAACGACTTCTCTGGTATTTCCAGTCCTCAAATCCTACCAGGATATCCCTGCTTCAGCACAGGTGGCTCCAGTCTTTGAGCCACGTGTGCTGAAGCGGGGATATCCTGAAAACCTGACCTGTTGGTAGCTCTTGAACAGACGGAAGTTGGTCACCCCTGGGATAGGTTGTTCAGTTGACTCAGAACATTATCGCTGAGCGAGGATCTGGGAACGTCTGTGTGCAAAAATCTCAGAAATGCAATAAAAAGTTTTAGCTGCAGGTTTATTTTTTTAAAGTTTGCTCAGGGAAAGTGTGTGTGTGTGTGTGTGTGTGTGTTTACATTTGTCATTATTTACTGTATTTGCTAAAGCTATGTAAAAAAGTGTATATTTTATGTGTTCCAAAAATATTGTGAAACTATATAAGTTTGGGATTGCAGCTGTGTGATTAACCCTCCAGTTCTAAAGGGCTTATTGTTTCTAAGGAAAGGTATATATTTTGACTTCCTTTGTTTTTCTGTGTACTGTAGTTTAAAGGTTCTGTTGCTTAACTCTCTCCCTCTCCCTCTCTCCCTCCCCCTCTCTCCCCTCTCTCCCTCTCCCCCTCTTCCCTCCTCCCGCCCCCTTCTTTTCCCCCCTCCCCCAGTAGTGCCACTTGCAGAGAGGATGCACTATTATCGGTATAGCACTGCTGAGGTCAGCTGCTGCTACAAATACCTGCTTTTCAGCTACAACATCATATTCTGGGTGAGTTTCTTTCTCTTCCTCTCCCCCCCCCCCCCATTCATCTTATTGCAAGGCTGTGAGGGACGGGCGTAACCTGCCTTTACAGCACCTAAAAATTAATTGCATGTTAGCGGTACAACCGTTCACTTTAGGAAAGCCCTTTTTTTATTTCACCCTGGATGAGCATCTTGGCGGTAATGCCACCACTGGAATAAACCCAATAAATCCCGACATCGGCACCTTGGGTAAGTCACTTTATCTCCCTGTGCTTCAGGCACCAAAATTAGATTGTAAGCTCTACGGGGCAGCGACTCGTGCTATAGGTGCAGGTCCTTTTTAAAGCAATCTGTTAGTCCTGTTTAATATAGTGAACGTACATAACAGCCTGTTATCTGTGCGATCCTAAGCTTCTCACCGTATTGTATCAGGGGGATGGGGCTTTGCAAAGACGTGATAAACTAATCACAAAGAGACATTTATTGTGGCCGCACACGAGGAACATGTCCGCGTGTCTCTAAGCTGTGTGTTTTCTTCCTCTCTCCCCAGTTATCTGGCATGGTTCTCCTGGGAGTTGGTCTTTGGGCATGGAGTGAAAAAGTGAGTACAAGGTACTTGTGTGTGTCTCATAGGTCGGAAAATTAGGACAAGGTAATGACCGGGAGAGAGAAGCTGCAAATTCAACAATCTGGGTAACACCTATCCCAGGGGTAGCCAACGCCTGTCCTCAAGGGCTACCTACAGGTCACGTTTTCAGGATAGCTCTGCTTCAGCACAGGGGGCTCAATCAGTGGCGCAGTTGCCTGCGCCACTGATTGAGCCACCTGTGCTGAAGCAGAGAGATACTGTTGGTGGCCCTTGAGGACTGGAGTTGGCTACCCTTGACCTGTATTGTGGTCAGCACTAAATATAAATAGTATCATGAAAGGGTACCTCAAAAAAGGATGTTACTGGCACCCTGGAACATTGTGGGACAGCAGAGGAAACAATGTTTCAGATCCGGTCTGGACCTTACATCGGGTGACCGTGAAAAGCCACACAAGAATACTTGCAGCTTCCGAAACCTAGCATCAGTGACATCGTGGCGCCTTATGCTAGGGCCCGATCGCTCGGTGCAACGCAAAGATTAAAGCGCAACGTCGGATACGTGATCACTGGAACGATGCAAGTGAAACACAGTGTTGTCACATTAAGCCCCAGAGATACAAAACGCACCTGAAAAAAATGATATGTGCCGATCAGACCAGAGAACATCCAATCAGTCGGTTATAAAACATAGGGTAATGTCAAAAGTTAAAAAAGCGACCGTAACCGGTGATTAAGTCGATTATATAAAACCATATGTATGGTCAAGACATATGTAATAAGTTTAATTACTACTAACCTACAGTGAAAAATAAGATCGCAAAACAGAGATATATATAAAAAACACAGTATCCATTATGTAGAGTAAATACCAAAAACCTTCACGTTGATGACTCTAGGAAAGGTCTAGTATTTACATATCAAACTTATTCTTAAAAGGGGAATGACCATAAGAAATATATATTTGAAGACACGGGTTGGGTCCCCTTGGGCGGGGGGGGGGTGATGGAGACGGTCTATTGTTCAGAACGAAAGTAGGTGGCTCTTTGTTATGGACACGGTTCCACCCAAGGTCAGGATGGAAGTAGTTGAGTAGACGCTTTCTATAAACAATTGTGGTGTAAGTGCAGTTCCTCTTTGTTGGGTTTGTAGCATTAGTATTGACCCTTGTAATTCGTCTAAAAACCAGACTGGTTCAGCGCTCAAAAAGTAAATCAAAGAAAATGAAGGACTTATATTTTCCTTTTTGACCGCACTAAAGTTTCTTCTTTAATGTATCGAAAAAAATCTGCACACCCAGGGAAAGGAGAAGTTACCCACCGCACACTGTAAGGCCTCGTATATTGTGTGTGTGCGACGGAGAGCGTGGCGTCGCGCCTGAAAGCCGAGCGGTCTGTGGACTGAGATCCACAGTGACGGGGAGGCGAGGCTGTGACGTCAAAAGGCTAGTTCGCCCTCATTGGCTGAACCACTCATGTGACCTGGCCGTCTCGCGCGACAGAAGCGAATTCTCTTGTCTCCTGAAAACGCGGTCGCACGCTCTATGGCCTGTTTGCGCCGCGTGCACTATGGACGTGGCTTTATATGTGCACAATAGGGAAACATTTCAAGGCCTCCTGGCCTCTTTGTCGGACTCCTGTGTAATCCGGTACTGCCGCCAAACCCCCCACTGGTCCATGACCTGACCGGGATAACTGGTCTCCAGAGAGTTCCTGCTGCTCTGGTCTCCTTCCGCAGTTCCTCATTTCCTTCCTGTCGCACCCTGACCTTCTGCTGCTCAAGGGACAGACAAACAGAATCCGTAGCTTGTCGTAGGCTGCACCTCTCCCCAAAGATAGTCACATTCCACTTGTCCATATCTATAAAGGGTGGGCAGGACATCACCAGCGATTATTTCTGCAGCGCACCCGCTCAAATGTCCCTGGGGTGAAACGTTCCATTGTATGACCTTTTTTTTATTATATATATATATATCTATATATATATATCTATATATATATTAGAGTATAAGTCATAGATCCACTTTCATATGCTGTAGATGCTATGGGATATATAATATATATTAGTATCTGTAATAATATCTCCTATTTGATCTCTTCCTTTTTTCTAACAAAAACGATCCTAATTTAGAAGGCGTACAGTTCTTTTCCAAGCTGCCGTTGCTCTTCTCACAGTGTTGGCCAAATGTTCGTTACTCTTGAGGTTGTGGTTTCCTTTTGCTGTAATATAATCTTCATTTTATTGACCAACATCTTGCTTTCAAAAATCGGGAGTCTTTGTTGATCCAACGTAATACCGATAAATTATTGCACTGATCCGTTACTTAACTATGTGTGGTTTCTCAATCAATTGTGTGTGTGTGTGTGTGTGTTCCCAGTTGCGACGGGACCGTTGGTTGTGTTTTTGTAATAGAGTATTGTTGTTGCAGTATCGGGGTGTGCTGCCTCTTCCATCTTTTTGTGTCCTGTTATCACTGAACCGAGCACAACATCATATTCTGGTCACAATGTTTCGGGAGCGCCTTTCCACTTCCATTTTGTGTGTGTATACAAAGCATATCTATATCTATCTATCTACACACTTGATGTTTCTAATCGGTGGTTGATGCTAGTCCTTGAGAGATACTTTTATACTGTGTATAATGTTGGTAGGAGCCAGTGTCACATGTATGTTTGTACATATACTAAGGGCTGTGTCTGTGCTTATTTCTCAGGGGATATTGTCGGACATAACTAAAGTGACCCGTCTCCATGGCTTTGACCCGGTGTGGCTGGTGCTGCTGGTTGGAGTCATTATGTTCACGCTGGGTTTCGCTGGCTGCGTGGGAGCCCTCCGAGAGAATATCTGTCTTCTGAAGTTTGTAAGTCGCTCGCCTGCAAAAACTATTTCCAACTTTATGCCTCTCTATGAATTGCCTCTCTCTCGCTCTCTCTCTCGCTCTCTCTCTCGCTCTCTCTCTCGCGCTAGCTCGCTCTCTCGCGCTCTGTATAAGTCCTGCACAGTGTAACCTCTGGCCCACGTATCCCTGCACAGTTCTGCGGTGCCATCGTCTTGATCTTTTTCATGGAGTTGGCTGTAGCCGTCCTGTCCGTTCTCCTGTCCACGGACTTGTGTCGAGGGACATGACGCCACCGGATTTTTCGAGAACAACATCAAGGCGTATCGGGACGATATCGACCTGCAGAACCTCATTGATTCCTTGCAGAAAGCGGTACGAATGGGCCTTATAAACTCCTCTGCCCTACACCTTAGCTTTGATTTCTCACTATATACACAGGCACTCGTATATGTGTGTGTCTCTTCCGCATTGTGCGCGTGTGTCTTCCGCACTGTGTATGCGTGCGTGTCTTCACCCCTGTGTGTGTGCACGCGCGCTGTTTCTCGGTCCGCCCCCCCTCCTCCTCTCTCCTCCCCACTGTGTGTGTCATTCTCTCACCCTCCCTTCAGCAGTGGACAGCCACAGCGTTCCCTCGGGCGCTGCCTTCATTCACTAAACCCCACTTTTTATCTAGAAAATTCCACCTCTCCAGATATACTAAGCGGTACCTACATGTCAGGAATATATACGTGCTCATGCTGATATATCCGTGCTACATGCGCAGGAATTACGTGCTACATGGCAGGATATATACTCTACATGCAGGATTATCGTTGCTACATGCAGGATATAATACGTCTACAGATGCACGGTCATCTGCTACAAGTGGTTCTACATTCAGGATATATACGTGCTACTCGAAATAAGCTACGCAGGATTATCACGTGCCGACAGCAGGATAAATACGTGGACCGATTGGATTGACGCTGACATGCAGATATATACGTGCTACATGCAGGATATATACGTGCTACATGGCAGATTAGTGCACATGCAGGATATATACTGCGCATGCATATTACGTGCTAATGCAGGAATATACTCTGCTACATGCAGGATATATACGTGCTACATGCAGATATATACGTGTACATGCAGGATATATACGTGCTACATGCAGGATATATACGTGCTACATGCAGGATATATACGTGCTACATGCGGATATATACGTGTGCGTACATGCCAGGATATATACGTGCTACATGCGGATATATACGTGCACATGCAGGATATATACTTGCTACATGCAGGATATATACGTGCTACATGCAGGATATATTACGTGCGTACATAGGCAGGACGATATACGTGCTACATGCAGATATAGATACGTGCATAGCCAGGATATATACGTGCTATGCAATCACCATGTACGTGCAGGATATATCGTGCACATTCAGGATATATTAGCTGTGCTACATGCAGCGAAATATACGTGCTACATGCAGATATATACGTGCTACATGCAGGATATATACGTGCTACATGCAGGATATATACGTGCTACATGCAGGATATATACGTGCTACATGCAGGGCCACGCTTATAGTCCCGGCGACGTTGCGTCAAAACAAATGCATTGAATCCTTCGCGTGCGCTTATAGTGGGGACGGAGCTTGGTTGCGATCGCTGGAAGTAAAATCAAATTGATTTTTCAGTGACCGCAGCGTTGAAGTCGCTGGGACTATAAACGCGGCCTAATGCACACACTACATCCATGCATCATGTGTCCCGGTGACGCTACGGTGCCTGAAAAAATAAAATTTCACTGACTTCCAGCGATCTATACCTACTATAAGCGCACGCGACGGAGTCAATACATTTGTTTTGACACGACGTCGCGTCGCCGGAATATTATCGCGCCTTGCCATACCAGCACCCCACGCCGAGAGAGGAGCTGCTGGGTTCTGCCGTCGCCACCCTGCTCGGGCGAAATGTGCACGCACAGCTTTTCTCTTCTGCACCGGACCCTTACTAATAAAGTGACCGTCCCGGGGGTCAGTTCCCCCCCTGGTCAGTCGCCCTGACTTATAAATCGCAGGATTATTATATTATTGATTTAAACGCATGTTTCCATCCACAATCAGTGCTGTGGGGCTCAGGGACCAGACGATTGGGTGACCGAAGAATCCTTCAACTGCTCCAGTGTGAATCTGACGCGGAGAAGTGGCGGCGTCCCCTTCTCCTGCGCCTTATCGCGGATCCGGCGTGAGTCCGCTACACGTGCCGCCCTACCGCCAACGGCCCAAACACTGCAGCAGTGCCACCCCCCGTCAGGCAAGGTGCTTTAGACCCACCCCCCTCCCCCGCCCCTCTCCCACTCATCCATCAAATATCATAGCCAACTGGGAAAATATCACTATGTGGGGATGACTTAAATAAACCGGGATATTTATTTTTATTTGGAGATTTTACTTGTTTATAATGTGGAAAAACAATTATTTATCAGTTTGTTGACCCTTTTGCTGGTCTGAGTGACCGCACGAGCATTGCACCCACGCAATCCAAAAGCTGTCTAAGGGACTTCCCTGATTAGGAATGAATAATCCCCTCTTGGTGTGATTGTATTTTTTGCTCCTCCCCCCCCCCCCCCCCCCTTAGGTCTGTCAATAAGCCGTTGATTCCATATACTTGATCTTCGCCACATTATAGTTTTACACATTTGGTGCATATTCCCATTAGTGCACTCGTTTTAGATCTAGTTATATCTGGTACACAAAAATCGTTGCACATTGGGTGAAGTATGCTTTATGGTTGTCACCTCCTATGTTGGCGGAGTGCTTTATATAGGGATTTGACCTATGCATCTTCCTGTGTCCCTTTTGGGATGTTATATAGTTACATTGGGTGCATAGTTATTATGTTACAATTGGTGCATAGGTTATAATTCAGGTGCCATATCTAGTACATTGGTGCCTAGTTTACATTGGTGCATAGTTTACATTGTGCAGCTTATTACATGGTGCAAGTTACAGGTTACATATTCTTGGATGCATAGTACTGTGCATTCTTATAATAGTTACATGGTGCATAGTTATATAGTTAACACCATTGTTGCATAGGTTTAAAGTTCAGCATATTCTTCTTAATTGGTGCCTAGTTACTTAGGCATAGTACTAGTAGTTCATGGTGCATAGTTACATGGTGCATAGTTATTGTTCATGATTATATTAGTCTAACAAAACTTGTGCAATAGTTATATGAGATGTATCACTTGTTATACATCATTAAAAACCGTACCTTGTGCCAGTTATAATAGTTACATTGGGTGCATAGTTACTATCGTTTCATGGTGCATAGTATATTTAGTTACATTGGTGCACTAGTTATCTATAGTCTACATTGGTCATAGTTCCATAGTTTACGGGTGTCATATTTATATACTTACATTGGTGCCTAGGTTATCAGTTTAATTAGTTAGCGATTTGTACACTGGTCATAGTTATAGTGGTTACATTGGTGCATAGTTTATATAGTTACATTGGTGCATAGTTTTAATCATTCGGCTGTAATTTACATTTTGATGTTACATTGTGCTAGTTACATTTGCTATTAATAGTCCAATTGAGAGTTGAAAAATAACGGGTGTCCATAAGTTCAACCTATGCTAAATTTAAGCACACAGATACTTTATCCTCTACTGATTTTTAATCATTATATTAACCCAAGTGAGGCTCCCACACAGCCCCATGCTGCCTTGGAATTTGCCTGGATTGTGTATTCTTGTTCCCGCGCGGAGCCTCGGTAACCGAGGGTTGTCAGTAGTGGGGTGTTTTGCTGTACTTACACTTCTTGTTTACAATTGAGCGTTCCGTGTGGAAATCGCAGAGATTGCTGCCTCCTCAAATCCCACCCCCTTTCCTGCTTTAATTACGATCTCTCCTATTTCTGTCTCGCATGCAAAGCATTGTGTGAAACACGCAGTGTTGGCTACGACTGTCCGAGAAGAATGTAAGCTCCCCATCGCTGTTACCTAATGGTTGTTCGTCAAGAAAATAGTTTTCACACTTCTTGTCCCCCTTTTTTTTTTTCCCATTCTAGTAAATCAAAAAATGTTGTTTAAAACGTTTCTTTTAGTCCAGACATAGAAGTGAGGCTGCAACACTTAGAACAATATTTCAATGATAACAGATTACCGGTGGTCCCTGGCTGAACGAAAGCCCGTTTCCAGTCCTCAGATCAGTCTGCAGACAGGAACACCGGGCGCCCACATCACGATTCGAAAATCTAACAACTCCGAGTTATTTGAGCCAACCCAACGTTTCGTCCATCGACCCCTCAATTCTTTAGCAAGTTACATGTGCGTGCGTGGACTACATGGTCGTGACATAGTGCCCCTGAACATCATCAACCCCCCCTACCCTTGCCCAAATGCATAAACCCCACTCCCCTTGCAACATCATCACCCCCCCTCCCCTTGCACATCATCACCCCCCCCCCGTCCCTGCACCATCATCCAACCTCCCCCTCCCCTCCCTTGCAATCATCCCCCCAACCATCCCCGGCACATCAAATTACCCCTTTAAAATCATCCCCCCCACCTTGAACATCATCATCCCCCCCCCTTGCATCATCATCATATCCCCCACCTTGCACATCATCACTATCCCCCCCTGCGATCATCATCCCCCCCCTTGCACATGATCATATCCCCCTTTGACACATATCAATCCCCTTGCACATCACCGTATCCCCCCTTACATCATCATCCCCCCTTGCAAAAAATCAAACAGCGCTGATCACACCAGAAACGCACTGTACCAACCGCGACACAATAAGTCTCACACCCAACTTACACCCCCCGCCCCGTCATATGCATCTTTTGCACATCATATCCCCCCTTGCACATCAGCATCCCCCCCATCACAATCATCATCCCCCCTTCACATATCATCACCCCCCCCCTGCACATCATCACACCCCCCTGCATATCATCACCCCCCCCCTTGCACATCATCAACCCCCCTGACACATCATCCCACCCTGCACATCTCATCCCCCCTTGCACCTCATAATTCCCCCCCTGTGCCATCATCATCCCCCCCTGCACATTCATCATCCCCCCTCCCCTTGACATCATCACCCCACCCTCCCCTTTCATCATCATCCCCCTCCCTTGCGAAACTCATCCCCCCCCTCCCCTTGCCCATCCCCCCCCCCTCCCCTTGCATATATCCCCTGCACCTCACATCAACTCGATCAGGCGGGATATGCGAGGCCGCTCGAGAGCGGGCCTACTTGAGAGCGGGCTGGCTCCCGGGGAGGAAGGGGAGAGCGGGCTCGGCTCACCCGGGGGGAGGGGAGAGAGCGGGCTCGGCTCCCCGGGGAGGAAGGGGAGAGCGGGCTGGCCCCCCGGGGAGGAAGGGAGAGGGGAGGAGAGCGGGCTCGGCTCCCCCGGGGGAGGAAGGGGAGAGGGGGCTCGGTCCCCGGGGAGGAAGGGGAGAGCGGGCTCGGCTCTCAGGGGGAGGGAGAGCGGGCTGGGATGAGGAGGAGCAAAGCAGCCGCCGCGGTCCGCACAGTGGGGCGCGTGTTGTGCAGGCCTGTGCGGAGTGTGCGGCGTGCGGGAGAGGTGACGGCAGGGAGAGAGGCGAGGGCCGTAAGTGTGCGGCGTGCGGGAGAGAGGTGAGGGCACGTAAGTGTGCGGCGTGCGGGGAGAAGAGGCGGACGGCCTGGAGTATGCTGTGTGCGGCCATGTGAGGTGAGCGGCAGGGAGAGAGGCGACGGTGAGAGGGGCTGATGGTGCGCTTCGAGGGGGGTGGTAATGCTGGTGTGAGGGACTGATCCGGCGGCGGTGCGGATGGAGATTGCGGCCCGGGTGTGGCCGGTGGTTTTGCGGCAGATGGCGGGCCGTGTGTGAGGTGCGGCTGGGAGGGTTGCAGGGGCGCTCGGTGAGGAGAATCTGCGGCTGCACTGCGCTCAGAGGGGCACGCGGTGTAGGCGTGGAGGGCGGGACACACGTGGAGGGGAGGGGGGCGAGGTACACCGGCCAATGAGAGCCGTGGGGGGGTGGGACACAGGGGGGGTGAGCCAATGAGAGCCGTGGGAGGGCAGCGGCCGTCGGATCAATCAGATTCCCCCTAGACACGGACATACAATGGTTTCAAAAATATAGATAGATTTACGTTCTCAAAATTTCCTGAAAAATGACATTTCTGGCCATATGTTTGTAAGCAGTGCTATTCCATAAGACAAGGAAACACCTCATTTGAATGGGTCATAGGGCATCTCTCGGCGCCTGCGGGTTTCTCGTGAAATAGCACCACTTAGAAAAAGTGGGCCTTTCTTTGTTTTTTAAGACCTTCTTATAACTAAATGACTGTGTAACTTTTTATTCACTGCCAAACAGTTTCCTCAGTTAGGTGCAACCATTTACTTCTGTGAACTGCGTAAATAGACATGTTGCCACGAGAGAATGCTGAATGCAACATCGATAATAACAGTGCAAACATTATGTGTCGGGTTTTCCTATTTTCTGTTCTTTTGTAAATCTTTCAATCGGAGCCAGCACCAATAATTTGAAACAATTAATGGTATCCTATAACCCATGGATTTTACTTCAGCACAGTTTGCAAACAAGCCTCATACATTGTTATTCAGAGTACCTGCCTCCCGAAAATGTCATGTAATTAGCATCCTGCGGGCACGGCCCTTGTCTGTCTCAGCACATAGTAGCCCTGAGCATCTGAAACAGAAATACACCCCGCACTGACACTAAAATGAAACAGGTCCCTGCTTCACTTTGGAGGTGTGAATTGCTAAACTGGACACATTTGGTCAGCTGCTTTGAGATTTTAACACCTTTGCAGTTAGATGGGTCATCAGCGCAAAGCAATGCGTTCCTGGTCACTTTGATAGCAATGGGGTTAAAATGCCTAGGGCAGGGGTGGGCAACTCCAGTCCTCAAGCGCCACAAATAGGTGAGGTTTTCAGGATATCCCTGCTTCAGCACAGGTGGCTCAATCAGTGGCTCAGTCAAAGATTGAGCCTCCTCTGCTGAAGCAGAGATATCCTCAAAACCTGACCTGTTGGTGGCCCTTGAGGACTGGAGTTGAATATTGAGTCAATGATTTAGCCACCTGTGCTGAAGCAGGGATATCCTCAAAATCTGACCCCTTGGTGGCCCTTGAGGACTGGAGTTGCCCACCCCAGGCCTAGGGATTTGTATAAATGTTTCGTTCCATACTGATCCTCACATAACATCATATGGAATAGTCCTGTCGTTTTCCGTTTTGGACAAATGTTGCTCTAAAAACATTTTTTTGCTGGTTCTCTAATGTTGTGATTTTCTGATATGTGATCTAGAACTCGACCTTGATCCCCACAACGTTTGAACTGCTGCTCTACTGGGTCTTCTTTCCCTCCATTAGATAGGACTTCTGGCCAGACAAGCAGAAGTACAGGATACAGTGCAGTGATTATAGTTAGGCTGCGTCCCCAGTGCCTTCTACTGAGCGTACAAACACCGTCCCTCAATGGGGCTGGGCCCAGTATGTGCCTGCGCGCGGAATGCGCAGCCGCGCTCTACTACCAATTTTAACAAAGACATTCAAATTGTGTTTACAATTTGCGACGGAGAGGGTGGCCACGCCCCCGCCAGTGGTACAGCCAATGAGGGCGAACCAGCCGTGTGAGGTCATGGCCAAGCCCCTGGAAATCCCCAGCCACGCCCCCCGTCACAATCTCCTGCATCTTCTCCCAGACTGCAGATCGCAGTGCAGCGCTGTGAACGCGCCACCCCCCACCCCCACGGGCACACTTGCTACAGTGCACACTGGGACTGCGCCCTTATTATGCTTTCTGGTCCTACATTTACAAGGCTGTTTAGCACTCTGATTTAATATAAAACATACAGTACTAGTCTTAATATCGAAACAACTATTACAAATGGTGGAGACAGTAGTACATTGCTGACTACTTTGGCTCTATTGTAACGCCAATACATGAGACAATGCCTTTCAATATATTGAATAGATTTTAATTCCCTTAGCCTCCCCCTCCTCTGTTTTGCAGTGAAGACGTTCTTTCTCACATCTCCTCTGACTATACCGCCCATCCAGTTTCAGATCGTGACCTCTCGCTCCTCTTCCTCTGAAATATCTTTCCTGTTTGCATCTCATCGGTGCCCTTGATGTGTTTAAAATCCCTATCGTAGTTGGCTCTATGTTTTGCAGTGCGCAGGTCGAAGGCAGCCGATGAGGAGCGCAAGCACAAGGCGCGTCGAGCACGGGCTGAATATCATCGCCAATCCCTGCGAGCCATTCAGAAAGGAAAGGTGGCCGGATTGAGTAACCTGTTCCAGACTGCCAGCCTGAACAATGCACAGGAATCCCGGCCGGAGAGTAACAGTGCGGCTCCACTCGTCAAACTCCAGGCGCCAGTTGGGTGAGTTTAATTTTTGAGAGATCAGCACAAGCTGGGATGAAGCTGCAACATTCTGCTATGATTGGGCACTTAGTATCACAACCTATTAATTTAAAAAGCCTCACGCGGACAATTTATTTATTCATTTGAAAGAAAATGTGATTGATATTAAAAGACTTTTTACATGAATGGCATTACGTTATACTGTACAACATTAATGTGGAAAAATCTGTTATAATGAGAGAAAATGTTATATGGCACTGACAATGTACACAGCACTATACATATAATGTTTCAAGGTTTCAAGCACCAGTCTCTTTCCCAAATAGTTCACAGTATTTTTAGGGGGCTATAAGAAGGTAAAGCGACTTTCGTAAGGTCACAAAAAACTGACACTAAGATTCCAGACGGATTACATACTGTAGGCAACATTCTTGCTCCTTCAGCCCATACTGTATGTGAGGATATATTGTAATAAACAGTGGAAAACCTGAGGTATATCCTGATTGTGCATTCATTAAACATTGTGTACCATGGAAAGTCAGTGGTATATTCGTTCTAACACAGTGGCCACTGGCCTGTAGCACAGTTGGCATCCATAGTTGTGTTTGGTTTCAGCAGAATTCTTCTTAATCCTTTAGAACATTATTGGAGCAACCATCTCGACCAATCTCTCGGGATGTCATTGTTCGGTGGTTCAAAGAAGAACAGCTTCCACGTGGGGCGGGGATGGAGACAAGCACTGGAGCCATTGCACCTTGGTTTCATGGTAACAGTGTGCTGCATGAGATACAATTTGGAGGGACAATAATTGCTTTCTGGGGTGATTTCTCAGAGTTCTTGGACAGCTGAAAGGGCAATAACAATTTAGCAATTTGCATCAAATTTATGTAGCACAGCTGTGTCTCCATAAAGAAACACACACTTTTGTACGACTTTAATATCACAGAAGTTGTCTGCAGTTTTTGATTCTTGTGCTTTGGAGAAAGTGATGCCCAGGCATTAAAAAAAAAAGTTATGATCTAGAGGAGAATGAATGCAAAAGAGCTTAAACAGAGCTTCCACTTTTAGCTAAAGGATGGAATGGGTTACATTGATACCAGGGAATAACAAAATAGTCGGAGCACTTTCCTTAACCCCTTTGGTTAAAGATAATAACAATATGATAATAACCATTGGTGATCATGTACAGTACTGTGCTCCGTTCCCAGGACAAGATCTCCAGAAGGACATAAGTAACTTAGAGATTGTTCAATAAAGGGATACTTTATGGTGCACTGCCTACATCCTATACCCTACCGGGAGAGACTGATGGACCTCCACATGTGCAGCCTGAAGGAGAGAAGGGTTTGGGGGGAGGATGACTGAAACTGGCAAATACATGATGGGGTTGAACAAGCACAGTTCATAGAAAGAGAAGAGCTAGAATAAGAGGTTCTGCTCTGAAGCTGGAGGTTGAGAAGCTTAGAGGAAATGCAAGGAAGCTCTTTTTCACAGAAAGCATGGTGGATTCATGGCGTGGCTTCCCAGCACAGGGGGTCGAGACTTTCACAGTAGCATAATTCAAAATGCTTGGAATTTACATTGCGCTTTCCTAAATATAAAAGAAATCCAAGGATCAAATAGGGTCTGCGGTTTTACTATAGAGAGGAACATGGGCAGGGTGGGTGGGTCAAGTGATTCTTATCTGCTGTCAAATGCTATGTATGTTTCTAATACTTACAAATCCAGAGGGCAATGGGTGCAGTTAACACCTTCTGTGCCGCGTCTTCAGTGTGGCTAACGCTGCGCGGGAATCCCATTCCGAAGCGTGGATCCCATGCAGTGTGATCACGGCAGAAACAGCCCCAGCGCCGTGGACTTTTGCTTGTTCGTGTGCGGGGCTGGGAATAGTAAGCCGTGCTACATCTGTAGCCATCTATGTTGTCTAAATAAGATAAAAAAAAAGACCCAGTGACTTATAACCCCCTATATACTGATCAATGCGGCCCCGCTCTGCAAAATGTCATTTAGCAATGTTGCTAACATGACTTCCACTGGATCCCCCCTGTGCAGGCATCTCCAGAATGTAAAGACCTAGTGCCACAGAGCTATGGTTAGCTATTTTACTACAAAGAGACTGTTGTGGTCAAAAGGCCATAGTTGAGGGTCAGAGATAAGAGGCATTGAAGGCTTGTAAATGCAGGATTTTGTGTAATACTTTACATGCAAGATAGCCCTACAAACGTGCTGCTTCCTTTGGCATGAAGTACATTGTGTTTGATGTTGTGCAAAGCTATTTTTGGATTGCCGATATCTTGTACCTTCTGAGACACTTCCAAGCCCCTTTTTCTGTATCCCTTTATTTTTCAGGAAGGGCAATTCTTTCTCAAATAGATGTTTTAAAATATAACTTCTATGTATACTTTAAAATACCAGCCGTGTATATTCCTTGCCAGGTCTCCCAGAGCTGTTGAATATATCTTCGCTATAATATATGACTACACATGTGTAAGGCTTGGGAGGGTGAGTCATGTTTACCATCCCTACAAATCAATACACTGTCTACTGCAGCTATTACATGTCATTAAAAAGGTGTCACAGGTAGGTTAAATTCCCAGTGTATGAGGCACAGTGAAGTGTGAGAAGAAAATCCTTCACAGTGAAAGAACAGAACCCCCAAGATGACATGAGGTTCCAATGAGTACTGATCTGTGCAAACTCAGCAAGGGAAACCCATTTATGTACTGTAGGTCACATCTATTATGATAAGTGATAACATACAGGTTACTTCCATTTGGCGTTTGTGCCCCCCTCATACATACTGTATATCTACTACTACTGCTCTATTTCTTCCCTAAAACAAACTTGTAAAGCCTCTATTTTGGAGGAATAAGGATCCAAAATATCTTGGTGCAGGGGCGGCCAACTACAATCTTCAAGGGCCACCAACAGGTCAGGTTTTCAGGATATCCCTGCTTTAGCATTGGTGGCTCTGTCAGTGGACTGGAGTTGGCCATCCCCTGTCTTGGAGGGTTCTTAAAAGTAACCCGCAAACTACTTTACAATTCAGCACCAATTCCTCCAAATTCGGAATCATTTCTGAATCACTTGCTTAATTAGCCAATAAATACATAATATCTGATGATAATATAGCATTGTTGTGATGCTGAGATAACTTTTTGTGGCTAGAAAACCTATAATACACAAAAAACCCCATCTAATTTCAGAAAAGTTACACAGGACAATTGGAAAACCACAGTGTGTGTATTTGTGTGTGTGTGTATATATGGCCCCCTCCCAACAGGAACACTACTAGCAACCATGGATGTAGAGTCACTTTACATCAATATCCCCCACAAAGATGGGATTTCAGCCTGCAGATACGTTCTGGGACCGCAGGAGCCACTCACAGAGACAGTGACTAAATGCATCAGATTTATTCTGACCCATAACTAATTCACATTTGGAAATGACACATACCTCCAGACAACTGGGACCGCTATGGGCACTCGGATGGCACCACAGTATGCCAATCTGTTCTGCGCAAAACTGGAAAGTGACTTTCTTTCCACCTGTCACTTGAAACCCCTTACATACCTTTCGTACATCAATGACATTCTCCTGATTTGGACCTCTAGTGAACAGGACCTCCTACAGTTCCATGAGAACTTCAATACGTTCTACCCGACCATCAACCTCAAACTCACCCATTCCTCGGACGAAGTATATTTCCTAGACACCACCATTACTATAAAGAACAACCAACTACAGACTTCTGTATACCGCAAACCTACAGACAGAGCCAGCTATTTGAGGGACACCAGTTTCCATCCGACACACACTAAACATGCAACCATCTACAGTCAAGCCATATGATACATTGGATTCTAAATGTGGAACCTGCGCTCCAATGCCGGGTCCGTTGCAATTAAAGACTTGTATTAATCCTAAATAAGTCCACAACACCATAGGGGGTAACAATTAAAAAATGAAGTCACTGATCCTGTGGTATGGTTTCCTTCATGGGGACCTATATTCCCTGAAGGGACTGGGCAAAGGAACAACTCCCTGCACAGAACCTCATTGGGATGGGCCCTGGAACATTCATATACCACAAAGTATTGTATCTATACTGTTACTGTTATACAGTCTGTTACTCACATCTCTGGAGTCTCCCCATCCACAATTGGTGTGTGAAGAATGCTGCTACTTGTAGAAAATCCAAATAAACATCCAAAGGGTGAAGGCGCACATCAAGAAGCGAGTGTGTCAGAAGCTGCTAAAAAATAACTTTTAATGGTCCATTAAGAAGAAATGGAGGAACAAAAACCCTCCTACATGTTTCGTTCACCAAGCACTTTATCAAGGATGCACGAAACATGTAGGAGGGTTTTTTGTAGCTCCATTTCTTCTTAATGGACTGTGACAGGGTGAAGTCAACCCCTATCAGTTATGCCTGGGAAACATATGTCTGAGTGCTTCATCCAGCACTCAGAAGGTTAACTCGGGAGGAAGCTAGGTAATCAGGAGGTAAGCTGACGCCTGTTAACCAGCTAGGTATAAAAGGATGTTGTTACTGGCAGTAGCTGGCTGCCTTAGACCAGAGAACTCTGCTATCCAGGCTGAGAGTGTGTTCAGAAGTATGGAGGTGCAGTGAGAGGTGTGTGGGGGAGAAGGGGGTCTGAGACCAATCATGGGGGCAGACTCTGATGGAGTAAGAGGATTAAGACAGCTGAGAAGTTCTGCAAAAGCAAAGAAATGTTAGTCTGAAAAGGCAGAGATGAAAGTGAAAACAGAGTTAAGCATAATGAAGAAACTAAGGAAAAAGAAAGCAGAGAGCAGAGCTGCAGAAATAGAAGAGACTATGAGTAGTTTGTCCTCAGTTGAGGCCCCTGAGAGTTCCAATTCCCAAACACAGGGGCGGAGTTGCAGTTTGGAGGGAAGCCAAAAGCTATACCTGAGTGAGGGGAGGAAAGATGATGCAGCAGTTAACCCCTTCAGTGTCTGGAATATCCAATACTACTCCCCAGTGAGCAGCTGGAGCAGCAAAGGGTGGGTCTCGCAAACACAGCCCCCCGAGACCAGCAGTGCAGAGATGCAAGAAACAGCAGCAGACACCCTGAGCATGGTGTCCCAGGCACAGACTATTTGATTAGTGAGACCTCACTGTCAGAAAGCAATCTTGGTGATACAAACAATGCAGAAGTGGTCATATCACAGAACTGCCAGAGTGCAGAAAATGCTGCAGAACTGGCACTACCAGAGGGCAGCCAGAGTGTTGCAAACACTGCAGAAGTTGCATCATCAGAGGGGTGCCATGAAATCACTGAACCTGCACAAGGGCTACCAATTAGCCTCAAGAAAGCACAACCTGTGCACAGTGCGGGGGAGGGAGGAATGCAGAGAGGAGCTGCAGCTGTTACCTGTGCAGCCTCAGGAAAAAACATTACAGAGGAACCATTAGCCACAGATGGTGCAGCACAGAGGCCACCAGCAGCCGGTGCAGCACAGAGGCCACCAGCAGCCATAGACAATGCAGCACAGTGGCCACCAGCAGCCACAGACAATGCAGCACAGAGGCCACCAGCAGCCACAGACGGTACAGCACAGAGGCCACCAGCAGCCACAGACGGTGCAGCACAGAGGCCACCAGCAGCCACAGATGGTTCAGCAAAGAGGCCACCAGCAGCCATAGACAATGCAGCACAGAGGCCACCAGCAGCCACAGACAATGCAGCACAAAGGCCACCAGCAGCCACAGACGGTGCAGCACAGAGGCCACCAGCAGCCATGGACGGTGCAGCACAGTGGAGCATCCCTGGAGAAGCTGGAGAGAGACCAGAGAGAGCAGAAGGGTCCGCATGGAGAGGTGCCGGTCCAGGGTCCAGCAGTTACCCCCAGTTTCCAAGCCCCACTGCCAAGCGGATAAATGTGGTGAGACTGCGATACAAAGGTATTGGGGATATTCCTGATAAATGCTTTATTGGTAAAGTCCTTTTGAAGGAATCTATGGGGTTTCAGGCCTCAGACATTTTTGCTTTCATACACACCCCAGGTAACAGGGAATATGACATAAGCTTCAAAAGGGGTGATTTGCTAGAAGCTTTCTGGCACAGGTTTGAAGACTTGAAATTCACACTTCTGTGTAAAGACTTTGTTGCCATCCCTGTAAGTCATCCTACAACCAAACTGGTGACTGTAATATTTCGCAACGAGGCCGTTGCCAAACAAGACATTCTTTATTGGTTGAAGAGACAATGTACTATGCTGTCTGATCTGGAGAAAATAGAGGAGGAGATCTGGGAAGGAGCGTGGGTGTGGACTGTGGGTTGGAGGTGTAAGGTTAAGCTGTGGAAAAGACATGGTGTGTCTCACCACCTCCCAAATTCCCTCTTCATTGGGGGGGACAGAGGGGTCTGTTTTTACAGTGGCCAGCCCAGGCTTTGCTTCAAATGTGGGTCCAACAGGCATTTGAGTGCAAGCTGTGATAAGATCAGGTGCAGCCAGTGTGGGGTTCTTTGTCATAACCGATCTGTATGTCCTAATACTGTGCTGTGTAACTTGTGTGGGGGACAGGGTCACTCTTTTAGGGAGTGTCCTGAGGCGGCGCATAATAATGCTCCCCAGGACACTGAGACAGCCCTGGTAGAGGAGACCCAGATAAATGAGTTTGGTGCCATGGAGTTATCCTTTGAGCAGGAGTTGGAGGAGGAGCAGGAGCCAGCAAGAAGAGAGGCAGGAGGGGAGCAGGGGCCAGTAGCGGCGGGCGGGGAGCAGGGGCCAGTAGCGGCGGGCGGGGAGCAGGGGCCAGTAGCGGCGGGCGGGGAGCAGGGCCAGCAGTGGCAGGCGGGGAGCAGGGGCCAGCAGCGGCAGGCAGGGAGCATGGGCCAGCACCGGCAGAAGGGGAGCAGGGGCCAGCAGCGGCAGGAGGGGAACAGGGGCTAAAAGGGGAGGGATGGGAGCATGTAACTAAAGCAAAGAAAAAGGCCAAAGGCAGAGGTCACGCTGGGGAGTTACAGTCATCAGGGATACCCACCTCAAATACCTATGATGCATTGTCTTGGGGGGATACTATAGATGCAATGGAGGAAGGTGGAACAGAAGCCCTCAAAAGTGAGGGGGAAGAGGGAATAGCAGATACTATAAAAAAAAATGTAAATATTTGAAATAATTGCACTGAATTTGTGTTCTATTGTTTTTATTTGTATTTTTTTCCCCCCTCCCGATGTAAATATGTAATGTTTTGACTGTCTGTTTCCAGAATAGAACAGAAACAGTGGGAAAAACTGTGGAGAAATGTAAATATTTGAAATAATTGCACTGAATTTGTGTTCTATTGTTTTATTTGTATTTTTTTCCCTCCCGATGTAAATATGTAATGTTTTGACAGTCTGTTTCTGTATTGTATATGTTGCATGTTTTTCAAAAAATAAAATCTGAGAACTCTGCCATGTGATCTGCTAGCCAGATGGATTCACCAAACTAACTACTTCAACCAAAGTAAGACTTGTTCATTTGTTTTCCTGACTGCTTAAAATACACATACGGTTTGGTAAATGGTTTAGCCAGTCAGCCTGCTAGATAGGCCTGGAGTGTTAGTCAGTTCTCCCAATGTGGAGCAGGATTTGTTTTTATTTAAAGGGACAGTGTACCCGCATGTAATGTTATGCTGTGGAGAAATAAAGCCACTGAACGTTTTCATTTATCCTGAAACTACACGTGTGGACTGTTCCCTGACCTCGGCTACAGGCCGTCCTGCCACATGGACCAATTAAGGTTATTTTTTAACAGCTTCTGACCCACTCTCTTCTTGCTGTTCGCCTTCACCCTTTGGATGCTTAAGCCATACGATACAACTGGATATGCTCCGACACAGCAGACAGAGGCCAGCGGATAAAAGCGTTGAGATCGGATTTCATAAACCGTGGATATAACTACAGAATTGTAGACCAGCAAATCCACAAAGCCACCAGAATACCAAGAAGTGATCTCCTTGAATTCAGACAGAAAGAGTAAATCGACAGGGTACCTTTCGTGGTCACATATAACCCACACCAAGAAGCCTTACGCAAGAACGCCAGGGCTTTATTTTTGAAGTGAAACTTCTTTATTGGCACCTATTCTGATGGGGAAAAACTGGAGAGATGGAGATGAAATGTGAAACGGAAGTGATGTCACGCCCCCCCCCCCCCCCACGCCTGTTGTGACATGCGACGGCCACCGCTCGCCGCCTCTCCTAACGGCCGCCGTTACCCCTACACATCCTCTGCCATGGGTATACCAAGATGGCTGGCGCAGAGCTTCCGGTGCTGCGGGTGTGGGTGTAGTAAGATGGCGGAAGCCCCGCAGGTCCTCTGGCTGTGAGAGGAGGAGCCGCTGCTCAGCCTCTCTCCTCCCTCTTCTCTACCTCCGCTTCCCCTTCCCTGTGTTCCGCTGACTGAGCGCCGCCGAGGCCGGAGGATGAGAGGAGCCCCGGGATCATGGAGGGTAACCGGGATGATATCGCCACCGGCGCCGCTCCTGACGGCTGCCAATTCCCCCCACACGCCCGCTGCACTGTCAGAATATGCCGCGCATGCGTGCACAGACACGTTATTGTGCCCTGTCGCCTATCACGGCTCCTGCTACGGTAACGCGGGAAGCGGGGGGTTTGAGCGCGCCGTTTCCCATGCCGCACTGCTGGAGATGGGGCCCTCTTAAGCACAGTATCTGCCCCTCACATACGCCCGGCCTGTACAAAATAAATGCCCCTTATACATTAGTAACCACTAGACACGTGTCAGCTAATTACAACCATTGCCCCCGTCACACAAATTGCCCCTTCGCCCGCATTACTTCCCTACCAGCATCCTCAATTTGCCCCTTTATAGTTTCTGACCCCTCAACATGCACCTCACACAATAATTGCCCCCCTGATGAATGATTCTCCGTAATATGCCGCATTTGCCTTCTCTCCCCCCCACGTATTCTGTATCTGCCCCTTCACACACAGCAATTACCCCCTGCCCATTACACCTCCTTGCATGCACCCATCTATTGCCCTATGCCATTGATATCAGGTTTCCTTTACACAACAATTTCCCCCTGGCACGCATTAATTACCCCCTGACACAAATTAATTTCCCCCTGGCACGCATTAATTACCCCCTGACACACATTAATTACTCCCTGGCACGCATTAATTGCCCGGGTACTCACAGTTCCTGATATCCAATATGAACACGGCCAGGCCCCGCATCCCGACCCCATTGGACACGGCCAGCACCTTCCTCACACCCGGGGACAATATGAAAAATGTTGTATGGTGCTCTAGAAAAAAACCACAGTATGGTATGCATGAAGTTTGGAAAAATTAACCCATTGAGTAGATAACTGTCCAACAAGATGTAAACGGGTATATTATGATTCCACGCAGCACAGTAGTAAGGATATATTTTCATAAACACCTGCCGGTGACCAGTATCATTAAACATCCAATTCCATGGAACAGTAGAAAAGTATCAGAATAATATCCACATAAAGTAGGTCAACTGGAATAAACTCACATGGGATGAATGTCCACGATATGCAGTAAGTCCAATGTATCCAGTGATCCAGGGGTTAAGCGTGCCTCCGTCTGTAGATGAATGTCAGGAAGGAGAGAAGAGAAAAAAAAATGGAGCACTACATCCAGTGCTGGCAGATCAGCAAATAACAACAAGAATGCGTTCCCATAATAAAAAATGAAGCTAGTTTAATGGATCAAAATAACAAACAAAAAACACCAACGCGTTTCGGACTATGAATAGCCCTTTTCTGGGTATGCACCTTAGCCCTGGCTGTGCTCAAAGCTGTGACCATGCAGCAAGCTTTAGCCTATAGGGAACCATGTTAAAAATGGTTTTTGAAGCAAAAAGTGGCACTGTGTGCTCATTTGCATGTCATTCCCCAGAATCCCTTGCTGCAGTGGAAGTGCTGTGTGCTGGGTGATAATGGGGAAAGGCGGGGTTGCAGACCTGCCTAAGACATGCAGATGAGCATACAGTTGTATTTACATTGTATATATAATAATATATATATATATATAGATGTAAATACAACTGGGGGGCTCCGGGGGTCCCTCGATCGGAGGACCGATCCTCCGAGGCTCCGGCGCGCGCACGGGACACCCCGGCGCGCGCCCGGTTTCTGTCGCGGCCGAGACCAGGCAAAAGTTAGAATAAACTCGGCCGCGACAGTACGTGCATAACTGATGTAAATAACGCATGTGTAACAGGCTCTATAGTCTCCCCGCTTGCACACAGCTTCGGTACAGGTAGGGAGCCGGTATTGCTGTTCAGGACGTGCTGACAGGTGCATGCGTGAGCTGCCGTGTGCCTATTGGGCGATATGTACTTACTCGCGAGTGTACTTAAAGTGAGTGTTCTTAAACGGGGGTATGTCTTTATATATGTCTTATATGGTCTCGGCCGCGACAGAAACCGGGCGCGCGCCGGGGTGTCCCATGCACGCGCCGGAGCCTCGGAGGATCGGTCCTCCGATCGAGGGACCCCCGGAGCCCCCCACCGCCGTCCCCCACATTAGAGGACACCAGGGCTCCCTTCGGGGAGCCCTGGGCACGTGCGCACGGCGCGCACGCACCCGATGAAGCGTGACCGTGCATCGTGATGCGCGGCACGCCGAGGGGATTCGTTTAGAAAGCCGGGAAACCTCCCGGCTTGCGGCTCTAGCCGATTTAGAATAAAACGTGTCGCCTCTGTATATGACGATTGCAGAACAGTACATGCATCGATAAGGGGGGAAAAGGTACAGCTTCACATTAAGTACATTTTTGCTTTACAAACATGCTCCAGTCCCATTGCGTATGTTAATGCGGGGTGTGCCTGTGTGTATATATATATTTATATAATAGAAAAAAAGAGGAGAGAGCGCACGCCCCGTAGCGTAAAATAGTATATTTAATGAGGGGAAGGGGGAAAGGGGGGGTAAAAATGCACTCACAAAAGTACAGATAAAATAGGCATTGCGTGATAATAATCACCACCATCCGGTTGCTGCTTTCTGTCCTTGGGGAAATACCCGATCTCAAAACAGGATGGGCCAATGTCCCAGCAGATGTCCAGGGCCAGTGGATGTGTGATGTTGTTCAAGAGTCCAAGAAAGTAGCTCCGTGTTACCAAGCCTCTGTAGCACCAGCGCGTGGATCGGTCAACTCCAGCGCTTTGTGATGATGTAATGTCAATGCGTCCAACGTGATGACGCTCCCTGACGCGTTTCGTCACTCACGGGTAACTTTCTCATGCTATATATAGCATGGTACGGCACACTAGCAATGAACGAGTTAAAGTGTGTAATTATTGTTGAGCAATAAAAACGAAGCTTAATCTCTATCAGACTTTTGGTATACAGAGCTGGTATATAGAGCTGGTATATATCACTTTTACTCCAGGTTTCAGTGGGGACACATTTGCCAGATTCAAAGCATTGAAAATATCCCATTATTTTTTTAATGTAAAATACAATGTTGCTAATCTGGGATTATATTCTCAGTGGATCAAAGTTGGAACAGAACAGTCAGATGCATTAGTATTTAATTGCAACCATTGTGCTGTTTAGGGGCATTTTCGCTCACCTTGGTTATCTTTTTCAATTATGCTGAAAACGACAAAAAACAATCTAAAATGGCCGCTGCCTTTAGCATTATGTGGTGTAGGGCTAGTGCTGTGTGGCTGGGGGGGGAGGCTCAACTCCAGTCCTTTAGACCAGGGGAGGGCAATCTTTTTTTCCGTGAGCCGCCCTGTCGGCTCTTCCCCTCTTTTTGCACCCCCCCCCTCTTACCTAGTCTCCGGCTTTGGCGTCATGACCCCACGTTGCCATGGTGATGCATCTCCAGGAGCAAGGTATGTGCAGTTTACAGAAGCCTTTGCCGCTTCCCGGCACTTCATTTAAGTGCCTTCGGGAAGCGCACAGGGCCTCTGTAAACCCTGCGCCCCCCGCAGACAATATCGGGGGCGTGCCACCCAGTTTGCGCACCGCTGCTCTAGACCACCCAATCGGTCAAAGACTTAGTTACCTGTGCTGAAGCTGGGATATCCTTAAAACCTGACCGGTTGGGGGTCTTGAGATCTGGAGTTGAGCACCATTGCAGTATGGGATTATATAGTATCCCCGTAAAATGCGGTGTGTTTCACATTTCAACCGGTATATAAAAATGCACATACATACATTTATTAAGTTATTACATGTGTGTACATAATGTTTAACAGTTTGCTGTTGGTTACGTTGACAATACCTGTCATTCAATGAATGGTCTGTGGCTAACACAAGCTTCCTCGCAGGAGATTGCTTCAGGCGCTGTAGGTCTTAGTAATTGGCCCAGCTGATCAGCCTTTATTAGCTATGAGATTGTTTCCTTATTACTCGCCGCTTCTGAAGTGTCTGCAAAGAGAAGGTATTGGCAAACAAATTAAAAGGTTTTTATGGAACCTTATGTCCACGCCAAAGAGAGTGGAATATCGGCGACAGGTACAGTAACAGGAACTGGAGTACCGAGGTGAGAACAAAAACTCTAAGGACCAGCTGCATGAATACTTTGTAACCAGAGATCAGAGGAGCTCAATAATTCATGCAAATGGGCTAATTACCAATGTGGAAATAGACTTTTTAAATTCTCCACAATACGTCATTTGTCTTAGCTTTTGTTTAACTCACAATGGCTGTCATGTAATATGTTGAACACCGCAGCATTCAAAGGTAAATCCCCATTGTCAGTCATAACTTTGGAAAAGAAGTTTTGATGCATCTGAAACTTGGCAGCTCTGTTGTGAGGCTGAGTAGATCTGAAACTTCTTAATTAATGCCATTGAGCATCATTAACTATTCATTCTGCTGTCCTTTAACACAGCGATCTGCATTCAGAAATAGATCATTCTTTTTGTCCACGGCCCTTAAAGATGCTGTTTCTTTCTCGCCATTGTTCATGAACAATAACTTGTCAGGGATGGGTTACATTGTTTGCCAGGCTCAAAATCATAAACATATATAGCAAAAACTCTTTGGGTCACTGGGTTTCTGCTTTGAAGGTACCGTCCCACTTGGGAACACATATTTCAATTAAAAAATATACATCCAAGCAACTACTTCTCTACAAGTGTAATGATTGTTTAATACATTGAACACGTGTAAAATATTTGCACATATAGAGTAGAAAATCTAACTAGAAAAACACAACAGGTCCAGTGTAACAAAGAACATACAGCACAAAAAAGCAGCAGAGTTCCCAGAGTTACAGGGAACATAAAACAACAAATTGTGCCATACCTAGTATGTACAGTGAAGGTTTAATTCACATTGTATCACATATTACTCTGATTGTGTGACAGTTTATCATATGAAAGTATTACAGTAACAACACAGTGTGCTTATTAAGCTAGTGTATCATACAATAGCTTGGCACGAGCCATCAATACTCCCTTTGGATATCCCTGGTCCTTGGCAGCTGCAGGAATATCATCAGCAAGGAAAACAGAGGTCTGAAACTACCCCAATCCTGGCTCAGGCCCAGGATGCTGGAAGGAAACTTGTCACTCTCCCAAAACTCTGTGGTAGCAATGCCTGAGAAGTGACAACTGAGCTAAAGGCCATGTCAGTGCAGTTTGCTGTAATTCAAGATTACAGCACAGAAAGGGTGATCCCCCTGAATGATGAACAGCAGTGTCTATGGAATTACCCTATCTTTAAAGAGGCAATTTAAGTGGGCGATTTGTTTTTGCAAATGTTTTTATTTTTTATTTTAACATAGGATTGAAGCACGGGGTCTCGGCAGTTGAACACTCTTAATATCAGCTCAAAGGACCCCCTGCTTCCGGAGAT
The DNA here is from genome assembly GCA_036426205.1 of Ascaphus truei. Classification (NCBI taxonomy): domain Eukaryota; kingdom Metazoa; phylum Chordata; class Amphibia; order Anura; family Ascaphidae; genus Ascaphus; species Ascaphus truei. The sequence goes on along the minus strand of CM071573.1, from coordinate 77,774,007 downwards.
ACTTCCCTCCATAGGGGGTGCCAATAGTTGCTCTGCCCACTTAGCAGAGATCATGTAATCACTGCTTTTCAAAGCTCCCGTGTCATGCGGGCCAATAGGAAGCCGTCACATCATCCGGTGTGGCTAACTATTGACCATTTTTGGTGCTAAGTACAGTATCTGTAGAAGCAAGAGCTCTCCAGTGCTGAAATTAACGGTGTTCATCTTCATAGACCCCCTGCTTGTTGAAAATCACCCGCTTGGATTGCTCCTTTAACACGTTGGCTTCTGGGGGATGGGGGGAGGTGGTCAAGAAAAGGGATACACAATGACTACAAAACTAGGGCAAAACCAGTGCTAAACAATGCGACCAGATTTAGCAAATACAAAACTACCATTGATTTCAATTGGATTCCTGTTCTGTGATAAATATGGTTCTGGTGTGTGCGCTGCGTTCGCCCCAGTTTTTAAGTTTGTTTCCTCTTTTGTGCATTGCGTTCACCCCAGTTTTTAAGTGTGGAGACTTAAGTAAATATAGAAACTTGTTACTGTCATTTCTGAATTTGTAGAGTGTTTTTTTTACCATTTTCTTAGTTGCACGAGAGCACAGCGCCGCAAAGCACCGTTAAGTCTAAAACATGAACTTAAGAGATCTTAACATTCTCCTCAGTGCAATACCTGTCACGGGAGACCAGGTTATTTACACTTTTTTTTTTTTACCAGGATCATTCATTGAGCAAAACAAATTAATGAAATAAATTGTAGTTTATTCGGCATAAATGAGCTTACACACAGTGATAAACAAAATACAGACAAAAAGGACCACATATTGGCACTGGGGTCGAAAACTAGACTTTCCTAGGTGCAGGGAACTCTATGGGAGAGTTTTACCCTGACCGGGACTTAGCCCGGAATCTCCTGGAACCCAAATCGGCATACAATTCCATACGCCTTGACGGGAGGGGGTAACCAGGCTATCTAATAAAGGTCAAGCCCGTTTTGATGACCCCTGATCCGTGTATAAGGGTCCCAGAGAGTCAGCTCTTGGACCCAGTAACATTGTATCACTGTGTTATACTGTATGTAATAAAAGTATTTTTTGGTTTTTCCTTTTCCGGGCATGCAATCAAGCAGGTATTGCTTGGGTATGAGTTTCAAGGGTTTTTTTTTGCAGAGGAACCGTTGACAGAATGTGCCTATTAGGTTGGGGTCCAGAGTTGTCAGTTCCCCTATAAATGTACCCGGGAATCATGCCTGATTCTCGGATACATGTAGGCACATTGCCCCGGCAATAATTCCCCTTGAAAACGCAAGCGCGATTCGACACTCAGCACAGCCCAGGAAGGAGAATGAGGCACAGGGATAAAACATGTATTCCTGTAGCTGAGGGAATCCCTAGTTTAAGGGGGGTACCCAAGCTAGAACCCCAGCTAGTGCCAAGGTGACTGTAACAGGGGACTTACCCTGTTCAGAAAACTTGCCTCTAATCCAGCAGTGTGCTGGTAAATTGACCAGCACCTGGCTGATTAGAGGTGTTAGAAAAAGCCTGCCTCTGAGACAGGAAGTAAGACTCCTTAGCTCACATCTGAGCTGAACCAGGAGACAGAGCAGAGATTCCTGAGTCTCCCAATTGGGGGGGGACTGACCAGAGGAATGGCTGTCTTGAGCTGCAGAAGGACTGGTCTGTATGCTGATAGCAAGACAAGGGGACCAGACCTCAAAACCTGGACAGACATTGCTATAGCACACAAAGGTGCTTACCCAGGAGAGCAGAGAGGACTTCCCTTACAGCTTCAGGAGAACAGATAAGACTTTCTTTTGGAACTGTTATATATCTGTATAAATGTTTATATTTTGGGTCTGGTAAATAGCTTAGCTAACCAACCCAGTCAGAAAGGGCTGATCTACATGTGTAGATAGTCTCCAAAGCAGAGATAGGTTTTTTATTTGGCTTATTTTCATATGTTTTGCTGTGTTAAAGCGACAGGCGCAATAAATCCTAATTTTAATTTTACCTTAAAAACAGTCTCCATTGCGTACCTCTGAACACGTCTCCTACATATTTTGTCAGAATCGGGACTGAGGTGGCCTTTGAAGTTAAAAGGGGCCCGGAGATTGCCTGTGAAATTTTTTTGTGCTTTTTCCTACAAACAGCCTGACCAAAGGATCTCATGCAGCAGAGACAGAGTTAAAGGGATACACACCCATGCAGGAAATCTACACTGCACTGAAACTCACAAAACCACAGATGGAGAGAGAGAGACTGCTGAAGCAGGTAAACCTTATTTGCCTATCACAATAAAGTGTAATATGGTCATTGAAATAGGGGTTTTGCCTTCCAGCCGTAGTCAGGGTTCAAGAAGTGAGTTAGCCCTTAAAAGGGGTAGGCGTTTGTTGTTTTCAAATGTTTCGCTGAAGCAGTGAATACAGATGGTGACCCACGAGCGGTACTGATTCTGCAAATAAAGGTTGCCACACCGCATAGGACTACCAGCTGTGAATGGAGTATATGCAGAAAAGTGTGAAATTTGATGCAAGACTGTGCTGAAGCAGGGGAATTTTCAGCAAACAAATGCTGAGTGTAAAATTGCCCTACCGGGAAAAAAGGGATTGCTGAACTGTGTAAAAGGTATTCCAAAGCCAATTGCTGAGTGTTGAGTCACCCTGCCGGGAGTGAAAGAAATATTCCACTGCAAAGAATGTTTTTTTTTCTGCAAGTAAAGTCTGCCTATGTATCTTGGGAGTAAAACAGGCAACCAAAGTGTGAAGAGTGAATGCCATAATACCCAAAGATGAGACTGAAAATGACTGAACTCAAGCAGAAAACAAAATTCTGTTGCTGAAGCGGAGGGATTGGACATAGCAAGTAAATGGTGTAAAGCAAATGCCTTTGCTGAAGCCAGAAAATGGGCAGCTAGCAAGCATTGTATTTAAAATGGCCACCAAGCTGAAGTCAAATAGAGACTCTGTAAAAATAGGGAAGAAAATGTGTTCCTGGTGTAAAGAACCCCACCACACGGAGCAGTGTCCCTCCAGGCCTTATTCAGATGATGAGAGTGAATGCATGCACAGTACTGATAATATTGTAAAACTTACCCAAGGGAAGAAAAAGTCTACAGAGAGGCCTGTGAGAGCTACAACCTCTACAAGCAAAATATGCCCACCTGTAGGACTACAACCATTTGGGGTTCTAGCAAATACAGTGGCAACAGCTACAATAGCGCCTCCTGAGGTCAGGAAGAAAATTACACCTTATAGCCCCAAAATGGAGGACAGGATGCAGCGTTCCTATAATGAACCCTACCCCATGGAAGAGTGGCCCTTCCAGTCCGATGAGGAGGAAGACATCTCTTATGGGGAACCCAAACCGAGTCACACCCACAAAACACCCCAAGAATGGTGGGGGTGCCTGAACTCAGTACGAACCGAAAAGACCACTCCCTGTGATGACAAATATGATCGGCAGGAGAAAGAGCGGGAGCAGTGGATCACCGACTATTTCCGTCAGCTATTACAGTTGCAAGAAAAGCCAGGTGGATCCAGTGACGCTGCTAAAATTTCAAATGAAGATGGAGACCCCAGTATCCCTGAGGTGACGGTGTCATCCAAAACAAAAAGGCAAAAAAAGAAAAGCGGTTCTTCACTTACCGTGGAAAGAACAGACACATCTGCAGATCTTGCGGAGGAAAAGGGGGTCCGAAATGCCCTGCAGCCTAGAGAAAATGAAGAAGTCGTCCCGCGGATGACCGAATATCCAGAGGGCCCAAGGCAGAAGTCGTGTACCCCAAAGAAGTGTCTGTCCGGTGCTAATAGTGAGAAACCCTCAACCAACCATCCCAGGGAAGCGGAGCCGGAACCGGTGAGTGACGATCCCTTGACCAGCCCTGGGGATGCCCTGAAGGTTGCCAGGCGTGACTGTGATCGGCTCCGGGAAAATAACGTGAAGCTACAGGAACATGTGCTTGCAATGTACTCTTCGGCAGGACAGAATTGGACGATCTCAAGACTGAGCTAGATACTGCAAACGCTACTATTTCTGCCATGGGTGAAAAGCAGAGCCAATCTGATAAAATGATGGCTAAGCTGAAGCGGAAGTATGAGGAGGCACTGAAGCAGATGACAGTCTTCCAGCAAGAGGTTCACAATCTTTGCATAGAGCTGAATGCCTCACAAAAGGAGGTCAACAGTGTCCGGACAGACGTAGACGTATCTCAGAAGGAGGTTCATACACTCCGGAGAGCACTGGATGCCTCACATCATGAGATCAACAGCTGCCACACAGAACTGGAAGTCTCCAGAATGGAACTTCACAGTCTCACTGAGGAGCTGGACATTTCAAAGAAAACTATCCTACATCTTAACTTATATCTCAAAGTCTCTCAGAAGGAGCTTCAGAACCTAAACCTGGAGATGGAAGTCTCACGCCAGGAGACAGCCCGCCTCCAAGCAGATGTGCAAAAATGGAAGGTGGACTGCAAGGAAGCCCTGAATAGTACAGAGACTGAAAAGGGAGAAAATTTAAGATTTAAAAAAGAAAATTCGGAGTTGGCAATCCACGTCAATGGAAAGAATGAAAAGCTGCACGAGCTTGAAAAAATAAAGAAACGGTTGGAAGATGAGAAATTTGAAGCAGAGCACCGACTGCAGAACCAACTGCAAGGTCTGCGTACACACCTCAAGAATGTCGAAGAGAAGCAGCGAACTCTGCATGTAGAAAATCAGCAGGCTGCTAAGGAAATACAAGTGCTGCAGGAACGTCTGATTACCCAGTGCGTCCTCGCAAAGCAGCAGGATAAACTGAAGGCTACCCTGACCATCACCAAAGCATCGCTAGAGGCTAAGCTTAGAGACCAGGTGACTCGGTACAAGAGGGAGCGCAAAAAGGTCCAGAAACTGAGACGAGTATCTGCGGCCCAAGCGAAGAAGTTCACAGTGCTCCACAAAATAAAGAATGATAGGTGGAAACAAGCTCAGAGAAAGCACAGGGAAGAAATAAAGACCCTGAAAGGAGAATGTCAGGAAACACTCATGAAACAGAGTGAGACTCTGCAGCCCAGTAACTTACAGATGCCTCCAATACGGGAAAAGGTATTGGCTCTGTCCAAGCATCGGTATTCCACAGTAACTAAGGCCCGTGAGGGCAAGTGTACAGTGAGAGCTGGGGACACCACTCGCCTTCAAAACAAGATTACGAAGTTTGAGCCACCTAAGAAAGCACTAGCCAAACCTGCAATCGCCCAACAGGCAACAAACAGAGGTAGGATTGCAGAATCTAAGCCAGAAGAATCCTTAGCTGAGGAAGCTGAAAAGATAGGACATTCTCTGGAAATGGAGATGGAATCGCAACTCAATCCCAAAGAAGCTGAAATGGCGACTACATTGAATGGGAAAAGTGCAGGAAGGCAGCTTCAAGAACTGAGGGCTCAAATGGCTGTTATAGGGCGCTCTGGCGATACCAGGAAATTGACATTTTGTGCGAAAGTGGAGCACATGGGAAGGATGGCGAGAGAGAGCGATTTGAATAGGCGCTCTGCGACTGTCGCCATACAGTCTGCCTACAAAAAGAGGAGTGCCCGACACAGGGGAAAGCTCAGGGCCACATGGTAGTAGAAAGACTGTACTTGGGAAAAGTTCTCCTTGAGCGACTGAGGACTGCTGAACTCAAACACCTTCTGGAGGAGACACTACTAAACTGGAGGAAGGGCTCCAATCCAAGCAGGACTGAGGGTTCTCCTCCATCCACTCTCATTTGAGTCCCAGAGATATCTCGAGTGAGAGTGGAAGGATGGGCTTTGGCCGTGGCAAGCCCGAGCTTCCCACAAACAAGAGAGGTATGTAACAGGGGACTTACCCTGTTCAGAAAACTTGCCTCTAATCCAGAAGTGTTAGAGGTGTTAGAAAAAGCCTGCCTTTGAGACAGGAAGTAAGACTCCTTAGCTCACATCTGAGCTGAACTAGGAGACAGAGCAGAGATTCCTGAGTCTCCCAATTGGGGGGGGGGGGGGACTGACCAGAGGAATGGCTGTCTTGTGCTGCAGAAGGACTGGACTGTATGCTGATAGCAAGACAACGAGACTAGACCTCAAAACCTGGACAGACATTGCTGTAGCACATAAAGGTGCTTACTCAGGAGAGCAGAGAGGACTTCCCCTACAGCTTCAGGAGAACAGATAAGACTTTCTTTTGGAACTGTTATATATCTGTATATATGTTTTTATTTTGGGGCTGGTAAATAGCTTAGCTAACCAACCCAGTCAGAGAGGGCTGAGCTACATGTGTAGATTGTCTCTAAAGCAGAGATAGTTTTTTTGTTTGGTTTATTTTCATATGTTTTGCTGTGTTAATGCGACAGGCGCAATAAAGCCTAATTTTAATTTCACCTTAAAAACAGTCTCCATTGCGTACTCTGAACACGTCTCCTACAGTGACCCACAACCAGTATAGGGTTTGTGGGTGCCCCAACCGTATATAAGGTTGAGGGGGGCTCTGAGAGTCCAAACTGAATCCAAGGGAGAGTGAGAGAGTATTTCTATAAGGCAGAGATAAATAACTACATTATTTTTCCTTTTCTGCCCCCTGTTCCAAGAGACTCAGAAGTGTATTAAAATATAACATAATAAAATGTAATGTGCTTTTTACATTCAGAACCAATCTCCAAATAGGCTGCCTGAGCTAACCCATAGGCGCCCTCAAGTCTGCTGGACATTAGATTTCAAAGCAGCCAGAGGAAGCCCAGAGGTGTGAATAGCATTTGGTCAGCCGGGAAAGACGGAGTACCAGGTCCTGAGATCAATGGCAGTCATCCAGGATACCAGACCTGGTGGAGCCTGCCCAGCGGGTGGCATGGAGATAGCCAGAAAGAGAGGGGGCACGCTTGCACATGTCTCTTGGCTATTTCGGATTTTTCGTTGACCCGGATTTTCTAGCCGGCTTGGCTCTGATTGGCTGCTTGGGAAAGTTTCCACGTATTGTTTGGCTGTTCAGTTTTGTGAATGTAACCGAAAATACTATAAGAATCGATGAGCCAATCAGATTCTCGGTTTCCAGTAGCAATAGCATGGGCGGGCTTTCAAAGTTGCTTCCGTGCGAATAGCAGAGCAACCGGCTCCGATTTCAAGCCTGAAAAGCCGCCCGCCAGAGTCTAAGTCCCGACTTTTGCGTCCAAGTTCTCGGAAACGAACGTAGTGGACGCGGCTGGGATTTTATGCCTATTTGAGTTCCAGGAGATTTGGAAGAGAAGATCAGATGAGAACGTAGCAGGTGTCTTGGCATGGGCATAAGTCCTTGGGATTTAATGAGTTAATAGCAGTCTCTGGGGCTGTGCTAGGTTCCTCTCGTGGTAATTCTGCCTTTTTTCAGCTAGGCATTTATTATATATTACATATGTTTATTTGCATCACAATTGTATCAGACATAGGATGGTGCTGTAAATTGCTGATTACTGTATAGCTGATCTTTTCTCTTTATGCCCACCTCACCTGACAATTTTTTTGCAAATTTTCATTCTGTATATAGTACACCACTCCCCTGCACCCCCCCCCCCACACACCCTCAGGTTATGTTTTGTGAATCTCAGCACGAACAGACTGTCTGGTGTATCCACACAATGTACTGTTGTGCTTATGGTGCGCATGCGCCAAGCGATGTCCAGGACAACCAGGACGCTTCATTCTGCTGCAGCGGCCAAGTGATTACATGACAACCAGAGGATTTGCAACGGCTTGCCTGGTGAGTTACTATGGATGTCTTTGTACTTGCGCCTGTATTAGCAATGACGTCAGCACATGGTGGGAGCCTTACGTAAAGGCTACAGCACATTACGCATTTTCATTGTTTTACTGATTTTTCATTGTTTTTGGGTCATTGATTGATTGTAATTATTGCCTGCAGACTTGGGTGTGTGTATATATATGTGGTGTTCCTGTCACTCTTCCCTTACATCTCCCTGAGGAAGGTCCCGTGAAGAAGACCGAAATGTTGGTCTAGATTTTCACCAATACACTGTTGTTGAAAACTACCCTTTGTGTGCGGTCTCGTGATTGTCTGTGGTTATATATAATATATATATATATATAGATAATATATCTATATATAAATCAAAAATAAATAGATGATACCGGTTCTGTGGCTAACGAAATGCTTTTTTTGTGCAGTTTTCGAGATACACTGATCTCTTCTTCCGGCGATGTTACAATGAAAAGCAAGTAAAGGGTATACTTCAAAACAGTGTCTCTTGGAATGTTATCTGTGCTGGTCCTTCCCCCGGTGTGGATGAGATTTATGGCTAGAGGTGTTAAATGGTTTCTGAAAGTAAGTGATGTAAGAGTGTGTGTGTGTGTGTTGTATGTGTGAATATAAATGAATGGAGCCCACAGTGTATACATTGTATACAGTGTATCCATTAATTTATATTCACACACACACAACACTCTTACATCACTAACTTTCAGGAACCATTTACACCTCTAGCCATAAATCTCATCCACACGGGGGAAGGACCAGCACAGCTAACATTCCAAGACACTGTTTTTAAGTATACCCTTGCTTCATTCATTGTAACATCGCCGGATCAGTGTATCTCGAAAGCTCGCACAAATAAAGCATTTCGTTAGCCACAGAACGGTATCATCTATTATTTTTTGATTATTGAGCTCGGCTAACACAGTACTGATAGCTCTACCATATATATATAGTTTAATAAAATAAACATAGCAATTTACTGTAGTAATTTGTCTGGTTGATTTGTGTAGTTAACAAAACTAGTAATCTTCTTTTTTCCTCTAAGTATTAATTACTGTTGCCATCATTCAGTAGATGACGGATCCTAAATGGATCTTTAAATCAGTAGGTGTTAAAATGATGCTGTTCTCCCATAGCCCACTTCACATAGCTTTCTAGACTCTGTCTCATAGTAT